>CM060354.1:149928891-150518539 GCA_030545235.1 Helianthus tuberosus | reverse complement strand
ATGCCAGAATTCGGCAGAAAATCAAGGATGAATGAAAATAGCAAACCTCCTAAATTCTTGATTTAGGAATAAGGTTCAACAATAGATATCACCCAGAAAGGGTGTGCCAAATCTGTTAAATTATCAGGCTAGTTAAGCTCTGAATATATATAGAATCATTCGAAGGAAATCGAATGTATCAAGATCAGGTAGCTTATAAGCTAAAACCTATTTAAGGAGCTTGGCGGAGCTCGCAATACATTACACACTAGTGACTGAAAGGCGTGTTTCGCCAATAAGTCAAGAAGCACTATCACATAATGTTATGCAAATTTATGATGTGATGAGCATCCTGTATCGATTGAGGATCGACAGGTTAAGAAGCTCCAAAAAGGATACATGTACCTAATATAGGAGTCACTTTAGGAGCTTGGAAAGACTCTAGATATGTTATGGAAGTTAAGTCCATTATGCGACAAAAAGTACTTCCATCATTTTAGCAAATCTCGAGGTCGAGATTTCTTTTAAGGGGGTGAGGATGTAACACCTCGAAAATTCACGTCCTATAATGTATTGACACGTGTCATAAGCTTGAACGTGTGAAATTATATTTAGAGGGACTAAAGTTGACAAACATGGAAAGTATGTGAATATAAGGGTTCAAAATGTCAACAAGGGATAAATATACTTTACAGTAACCCTACATGATGTTCATAACCTCAACCGAATAAATCTTGGATCGTACGAAGCCAATTGTGAAAGAAAGTGAGGAATTACAAACTACAAGGGTTAAATGTGTCAGCATGTTTAAAGGTATACCTCTGAGTGACCTTTTAGCGAACCCGGAGATTTGTAATGCTTAATTATACTCACAAGAATGTGTGATAAAAATTTCACAAGGTTTCGTTAAGGTATGAGAAAGTTATGGCAATATTCGGATACGAGGGGTTAAAAACGTCAACGATTTAATTTCTCGCGATTTTTACACAACCGACGAACGAACACGCAAACATCGACTACCGATCTTAATTTGCGTATTTTATTATTAATATTATGCTCTACGATGCTTCCATGATGTTCGGGTGCGAAAACGGGCTTGTGGGCCTTGGGCCCAAGCCCACAAAACCGCCACTATATAAATAAAAAAAAAATTTAAATAAATAGAAATCATTTTTTTCACCATCTCTTTCTCTCTCTAAAACTCCCTCTACTCTCTCTCTCTCTCTCTCTAGAAACTTTCCGGCGACTTTTCCGGCGACCGGCGATTTTTCCGGCGGCCGTTTTCGGCCAAAAGTACACTTTTTCAACTATATCCGACGTTCCGGATCGCGTGGTGTGGTTAGTTTTAGCAAATTCTTAGCGGTTTGAGCTCTATGGCAACTCCGGCGACATTCCGGTCAAATTCCGGCGAGTCCGTTTTGAACTTTTGACTTTGCAGATGCTTCGATCGGGACTTTAGGAGCATTCCTGCACAGTTTCAAGAAATTCTATTCTCCGGCGAAATCTCGACTTCTGACATGATTCTGGCGAGTTACAGCCATCAGTTTTCGACGAAAAATATATTTTTGGACTCCTAGTGACCTGTAGAGTCCATCGAACCACTTTCGACTCGGGTGAAAAATTTAAGTTCCGACTCCTGACATGATTCTGGCGATTTCCAGCCATAAGTTTTCGATGAAAAATATATTTTTGGACTCCTAGTGACCTGTAGAGTCCATCGAACCACTTTCGACTCGGGTGAAAAATTTAAGTTCGGGACGCTCTCGGGCTCGACTTCTGACATGGTTCTGGCGATTTCCAGCCATAAGTTTTCAATGAAAAATATATTTTTGGACTCCTAGTGACCTGTAGAGTCCATCGAACCACTTTCGACTCGGGTGAAAAATTTAAGTTCGGGACGCTCTCGGGCTCGGTTCAACCTGGTCAACATAGGTCAAACGTGGTCAAAACTGGTCAAGGGGAAGTTTTGAGTCATGTTAGTGCCTCGGTTCAGTTTTGGGTTCGGTCAAACCTGGTCAACATCGGTCAAACGTGGTCAACTGCTGGTCAACGCAGTCAACACGAGGCTCGGTAAAATTTTATCGATGCAAATTTTGTTATATTATGTGGGCATTAAACCCTTAAAAGGGCACCCTCTGATTCCCACTCTAACTAGGTCAAATGTCGGGTTAAACTTGTTATTAAAAAGTCAACAGGATAATTAATTTCTAATTTATGCATAATTAGCAATGTAGAACACATACAACCTGTTTGATCATTAATATAACTTGGTAATTAGTGTAAGAACATGTCTAAACATGTTCAACCCGACAATTTCCTGTTTAGACCCGGTTCGGAACCGAAAGTCGCAAAGCTTTGACTTCAGTTCTGACCCGTTTTGGTATGATTTAGAAATACCTTGGAGCTCTATTTGGACTAGGTTACATGCTAGTATAATCCTCTGTGATTATACACCATGGTTCATTAGTTAACCAATTTCTGCGCATGATTCCGTTAATTGCTCATATGTTGACCATTATGCCCTTTTCACCTTAAAACGTGTTTTTGAAAATGTAAAAGAGTAGAAACCTTAATTACTGATATATAAACTTGTATACAAAGTTTGACATCAGTTTGAGGTGTAGATTGAGAGTTATGCTCGTTAGCGTAATTTAGAAGCTTTATGTAATTAAATGGCGTATTTAGCATATAGCCTACTTAAACATACTTTTTGATATCAAATCTTTTACCCACTGATGTAATATATTATTTTGGGATTTTTAAAGATTTTTAATTAATTTTAGGCTGAGCATAACTCATAGTCGTAGGCTTAACCCGGTACTTGTCGGTTTTGCCCTTACGGGCCATAAAATGGGTTTTACATATCTAAACGACTCCAAACCTTTTGCTACTGATCTTAAATGATAAATAATTTATTTTAAACCTTCTGGAATGGTAAAAATATCAGCTTTATGTATCGAACCCGTAAACGGCTTTTAATCGCCTAAATAAGCGTTTTTAACGCATAGTATGTACTAAGAGTATTTTAAACATACCAAGGGTGATACCTACTGATATTTGAGGCAAATTATAATATTTTAACAGTAAGCAAAGGTTGATAAACTCAGAATTCAGTTTTGAGCTTCTCGGCTTATGTGAAATTACTAAACTACCCCTACGGGGCATAGTTTGCGATTAAATTCGTTTCGGGCATAATAAAAGACATCTTACTGATGTCACAACATATTTGAGGCATATTAACTTAGGAAACCTGGTTAGGACTCTTATGATTACCCGTCACGCCTTTTGCGCGTTCGGTTCGGTTTATGTAACTAATTTACATAAATTAGCCGAAACGGGTCAAACCTTATCGGTTTTATCTCAAAATCCAGAGTGTGCATGAAATACCCATATTAAACAAGTCTCTGAACTTGTAGGGTCTAAATCACATTCTATCCGGTCATCGCTTAATCGTGCGTACGAACCGTATCTTTGAAACTAGCCGGTCTAAGCTTAAGCTTAACTAAAGACCCGTTAGGATTCTAATAGGTTATTATAAACCTTCGTTCCAGATTTAGGAGCCAGTAAAAGCTATCTGTACTTGCTGATTTGATACGGCTGGGATTGAATTTATATTTAGCTCAGGTAAATACTTTTAACTTATTTTCCCTATACGGGCTTGGGGTACGGTATATAAAATACCGCTTGGTCGGGGCGTTGAATCTTTGATTGAATGTATGATAATGAAAGTATTGAGATGCCTCGTTTAATATTGTTTTGTTTGCTTAAAGCCTTTGGGGGGTTAATGACCATGTCCCGGATATCCTTGGCATCATTCATGAAATGGCCACGACCTAAGCACGGGGTGTAGGCGTACACCTGACAGCTGCCTATGTAAAAACTGGTATCCCACCTTAAGGAATCAACCTTGTGGGCATTATACCTGTGGTGTGTCTATTGATCTTTAACCCGGCTCGATCCGGGCTACTGAACGCATAAGGAACATGTAAATCCATACAAGTTTATATATTTAAATAATTATCCCAAGTTATAAAAGGTTAATTTTGCCTCTGTGCATTTTAATCAAATTATAAAACATTTATGCCATGTGCATCCAAACAAATTTTAAATCATTTTCAAAATGAGTCAGTTGATTGTATTTACCAGTGTAAACTGACGTATTTTCCAAAAAGGCTAAGTGCAGGTACTAATCGGAATTGGCTGGCTACTCCTAGCATCATTAAAGAGTCTCGCAAGCTTAGATGCCTAAAGTCTGTTGAACTATTGTTTCCATTTTATATTCGATCCTTCTGTGGATAAACCTCCGAATATTGTGGTATTTGATATTACAATAATAAATTCGGTTGTATTATATTTTCAATTGCTTCCGCTGTGCATATTAATATTGTGTTGTTTGACTATTACGTTACCAACCATGACGTCACGATACTCCCCCACCGGGCCCACCGGTGACACGTGGAAAGTCGGGGTGTGACAGGTTGGTATCAGACAGTATGATGATCATAAATTCATAATATTGACATCCCTAGTGATGAAATGCCTACGGGCTATACTATACTCTATTGCCGATAAGACAAAACAGTGGTGATCTTTATGATCCCCTGTTCAAAATGGTGGGATTATACCCAAACCAAATAGTCAATATGATCGAGGTGATCATGACTAATATCATTAGATACTATAATTATATATAGACATCCATTAGTGATGCTAATTGGTTTACCTTTCAGTTAAGTGAATCGCCTTTCAAGACGATGACAGTTGTAGTCTATGACTCCCTGTCCAAAGGTGAAGAACTATGTTCAAGCCTTAAAACTCCTGATCTAATAAGATTGCAGCCTATGAATTGATGTCATTGTGACAAATCCATAAGTTATATTTCAAGTCACCCATAACAAGCCTCCGTGCTATAATTCGTCGTTCGTGTCAAGTTAACATACTAAATGTTAACATCCCTGGTGACAGGCCTTAGTGCCATATCCTATAACGTCCTAGAGACAAGGCCATTTGTGCCGCATCTGAATGTCATTACGACAAGGCCTTCGCGCCATATGATTACTTATGTCCTTCATGACTAGACTTTATGCCATATCTTTCTACGTCCCTCGCGACAGGCTTCTACGCCATATATGCATATATATAACCAAAGTCATGTAAGGCTAGCCTTTGAGCTATTTATAATCCTCCTTGTGACAAAGACAATTGTGACATTATGGTCCCTTGTCAAGCAGGTATTGGACTTACTCCAAACCTTGAATGCCATTGATGGTCCTTTTGTGACCTAGGCTAAATATAATGGATATACATTCAAATAACATTCACTAGGAATGTTCAGAACAGAATAGCCCATACGGTTTATGAATGCCGTGGCTAATCTAAGTTGGGTCATCAGGATGATGACTAATAATTGTTAAATTTTGGTGATTGGTACCAAGTTTCAAGTATGGAAAACTTGAATGAGGTAGACGACAGTCGCAATACTATTAAGGCGACGAAAGTTAATAAAGCTACAAACGTAAATCTCAATATTAATGGAGTTAATCTCCAAGCTGTGGTTGACGCAGCAGTTGGAAGGACCGAAGCAGTGTGACATCTGCAAAGGAACGGGTCATCATTTTCCCATGAATGTAGGGACATAAAGAATGCAGTCTGTCACGACTGTGGTGAGTAAGGCCGCATCAGAACTAGATACCATAAAGCTGCCAAACAAGGTGCAGCTAAGCCTGGAAAGGCTAAGAAAGGAAACGCCTGAACTCACCTGATGAATGCCAAGAGGCAGTTCACGATGTCATCAAGTACATTCCTTATCATTTACCAATGATAATTTCTGCTAAGTGTCCTGATTTAATACAGGCAATAATAAATCTTCATAAACCATAAGCTTAGCAAACTTTTATATTATCCACAAGGTATAACTTACCAAGGAAATCATAGTAACCGATTCTTCTAAGTATCGGCAAGGGATCCTTCTGAAAAATCTAAGAGTACTCTTTCTTCGAATAGAGTACGACAATATATATTACTTTATTTTATTTTATTATTTTCTCATTGTTTTCTATCGACTACGAATGCCAAACTATGTTTGATAAAAGTGCCATATGAGGATTGGCGTATCCTAGTGTGTCCCATAGATTGCTTCCATGCCTGATCAGTATGGAGGTTTAATGCATGGAACCCCTGAGATATCCCAATGGTCATATTGTACCAAAGTCGACTAGTAGTATTCAAAGAAGATATCCAGAATGGAATTATCCAAATAAATGTTCCCGATTAAGGAATCCATGGACTAGTAACATAAGTGTGTCACTTAATTGACACAAGCAATGATTGATAAATTGGAGCCTGAGATTTGTAAAATCTCTGTAACCTCCTTGTACCTTAATTATCTTCTCCAAAGATTTCCCTGTTTACCCCTGAGGGGCAGGTAGAGTTAAGGTTTATATCCCATTTAAGGCTGTATTATTATGAAATCTCCAAGACGGCTAGCACCATCATTGGAAGAATCGAAACCCTGATTAACTAAGTTTTAAAATAGAGGGTTCATATAGCCTAACTCAATATCCTGAGGATTCGGTATAGTTAATTATGAAAGACGGTTCTTTTTGCTTATGCATTTTTACCGCAACCCTAGTTAGGCAACAATTAAGAATTTGCCATCAACTGCCCAGGATCGTCGATTTGTTCGACTAGCTGTAAGGATTGACTATTCCTTAAAAATAATAATAATAATAATAATAATTGATTAAGAAGTGGTTGGAATAACCATCTCACCTTAAGATAAGCTTTCCTATAATAGTTGATGTATAAGTATCAAGGCTACTCCTTTGGAGACCTTGTATAAATGGATTGTTAAACATCTATTGTTAGGACAATAGATTGGTAAGTCCAATTATCGGGATCTGAAAGTTGCATTGGAAACAACAAATAAGATCACGCAAATTCATAATCATCTGTAAGATGCCAGAATTCGGCAGAAAATCAAGGATGAATGAAAATAGCAAACCTCCTAAATTCTTGATTTAGGAATAAGGTTCAACAATAGATATCACCCAGAAAGGGTGTGCCAAATCTGTTAAATTATCAGGCTAGTTAAGCTCTGAATATATATAGAATCATTCGAAGGAAATCGAATGTATCAAGATCAGGTAGCTTATAAGCTAAAACCTATTTAAGGAGCTTGGCGGAGCTCGCAATACATTACACACTAGTGACTGAAAGGCGTGTTTCGCCAATAAGTCAAGAAGCACTATCACATAATGTTATGCAAATTTATGATGTGATGAGCATCCTGTATCGATTGAGGATCGACAGGTTAAGAAGCTCCAAAAAGGATACATGTACCTAATATAGGAGTCACTTTAGGAGCTTGGAAAGACTCTAGATATGTTATGGAAGTTAAGTCCATTATGCGACAAAAAGTACTTCCATCATTTTAGCAAATCTCGAGGTCGAGATTTCTTTTAAGGGGGTGAGGATGTAACACCTCGAAAATTCACGTCCTATAATGTATTGACACGTGTCATAAGCTTGAACGTGTGAAATTATATTTAGAGGGACTAAAGTTGACAAACATGGAAAGTATGTGAATATAAGGGTTCAAAATGTCAACAAGGGATAAATATACTTTACAGTAACCCTACATGATGTTCATAACCTCAACCGAATAAATCTTGGATCGTACGAAGCCAATTGTGAAAGAAAGTGAGGAATTACAAACTACAAGGGTTAAATGTGTCAGCATGTTTAAAGGTATACCTCTGAGTGACCTTTTAGCGAACCCGGAGCTTTGTAATGCTTAATTATACTCACAAGAATGTGTGATAAAAATTTCACAAGGTTTCGTTAAGGTATGAGAAAGTTATGGCAATATTCGGATACGAGGGGTTAAAAACGTCAACGATTTAATTTCTCGCGATTTTTACGCAACCGACGAACGAACACGCAAACATCGACTACCGATCTTAATTTGCGTATTTTATTATTAATATTATGCTCTACGATGCTTCCATGATGTTCGGGTGCGAAAACGGGCTTGTGGGCCTTGGGCCCAAGCCCACAAAACCGCCACTATATAAATAAAAAAAAAATTTAAATAAATAGAAATCATTTTTTTCACCATCTCTTTCTCTCTCTAAAACTCTCTCTACTCTCTCTCTCTCTCTCTCTAGAAACTTTCCGGCGACTTTTCCGGCGACCGGCGATTTTTCCGGCGGCCGTTTTCGGCCAAAAGTACACTTTTTCAACTATATCCGACGTTCCGGATCGCGTGGTGTGGTTAGTTTTAGCAAATTCTTAGCGGTTTGAGCTCTATGGCAACTCCGGCGACATTCCGGTCAAATTCCGGCGAGTCCGTTTTGAACTTTTGACTTTGCAGATGCTTCGATCGGGACTTTAGGAGCATTCCTGCACAGTTTCAAGAAATTCTATTCTCCGGCGAAATCTCGACTTCTGACATGATTCTGGCGAGTTCCAGCCATCAGTTTTCGACGAAAAATATATTTTTGGACTCCTAGTGACCTGTAGAGTCCATCGAACCACTTTCGACTCGGGTGAAAAATTTAAGTTCCGACTCCTGACATGATTCTGGCGATTTCCAGCCATAAGTTTTCGATGAAAAATATATTTTTGGACTCCTAGTGACCTGTAGAGTCCATCGAACCACTTTCGACTCGGGTGAAAAATTTAAGTTCGGGACGCTCTCGGGCTCGACTTCTGACATGGTTCTGGCGATTTCCAGCCATAAGTTTTCAATGAAAAATATATTTTTGGACTCCTAGTGACCTGTAGAGTCCATCGAACCACTTTCGACTCGGGTGAAAAATTTAAGTTCGGGACGCTCTCGGGCTCGGTTCAACCTGGTCAACATAGGTCAAACGTGGTCAAAACTGGTCAAGGGGAAGTTTTGAGTCATGTTAGTGCCTCGGTTCAGTTTTGGGTTCGGTCAAACCTGGTCAACATCGGTCAAACCTGGTCAACATCGGTCAAACGTGGTCAACTGCTGGTCAACGCAGTCAACACGAGGCTCGGTAAAATTTTATCGATGCAAATTTTGTTATATTATGTGGGCATTAAACCCTTAAAAGGGCACCCTCTGATTCCCACTCTAACTAGGTCAAATGTCGGGTTAAACTTGTTATTAAAAAGTCAACAGGATAATTAATTTCTAATTTATGCATAATTAGCAATGTAGAACACATACAACCTGTTTGATCATTAATATAACTTGGTAATTAGTGTAAGAACATGTCTAAACATGTTCAACCCGACAATTTCCTGTTTAGACCCGGTTCGGAACCGAAAGTCGCAAAGCTTTGACTTCAGTTCTGACCCGTTTTGGTATGATTTAGAAATACCTTGGAGCTCTATTTGGACTAGGTTACATGCTAGTATAATCCTCTGTGATTATACACCATGGTTCATTAGTTAACCAATTTCTGCGCATGATTCCGTTAATTGCTCATATGTTGACCATTATGCCCTTTTCACCTTAAAACGTGTTTTTGAAAATGTAAAAGAGTAGAAACCTTAATTACTGATATATAAACTTGTATACAAAGTTTGACATCAGTTTGAGGTGTAGATTGAGAGTTATGCTCGTTAGCGTAATTTAGAAGCTTTATGTAATTAAATGGCGTATTTAGCATATAGCCTACTTAAACATACTTTTTGATATCAAATCTTTTACCCACTGATGTAATATATTATTTTGGGATTTTTAAAGATTTTTAATTAATTTTAGGCTGAGCATAACTCATAGTCGTAGGCTTAACCCGGTACTTGTCGGTTTTGCCCTTACGGGCCATAAAATGGGTTTTACATATCTAAACGACTCCAAACCTTTTGCTACTGATCTTAAATGATAAATAATTTATTTTAAACCTTCTGGAATGGTAAAAATATCAGCTTTATGTATCGAACCCGTAAACGGCTTTTAATCGCCTAAATAAGCGTTTTTAACGCATAGTATGTACTAAGAGTATTTTAAACATACCAAGGGTGATACCTACTGATATTTGAGGCAAATTATAATATTTTAACAGTAAGCAAAGGTTGATAAACTCAGAATTCAGTTTTGAGCTTCTCGGCTTATGTGAAATTACTAAACTACCCCTACGGGGCATAGTTTGCGATTAAATTCGTTTCGGGCATAATAAAAGACATCTTACTGATGTCACAACATATTTGAGGCATATTAACTTAGGAAACCTGGTTAGGACTCTTATGATTACCCGTCACGCCTTTTGCGCGTTCGGTTCGGTTTATGTAACTAATTTACATAAATTAGCCGAAACGGGTCAAACCTTATCGGTTTTATCTCAAAATCCAGAGTGTGCATGAAATACCCATATTAAACAAGTCTCTGAACTTGTAGGGTCTAAATCACATTCTATCCGGTCATCGCTTAATCGTGCGTACGAACCGTATCTTTGAAACTAGCCGGTCTAAGCTTAAGCTTAACTAAAGACCCGTTAGGATTCTAATAGGTTATTATAAACCTTCGTTCCAGATTTAGGAGCCCAGTAAAAGCTATCTGTACTTGCTGATTTGATACGGCTGGGATTGAATTTATATTTAGCTCAGGTAAATACTTTTAACTTATTTTCCCTATACGGGCTTGGGGTACGGTATATAAAATACCGCTTGGTCGGGGCGTTGAATCTTTGATTGAATGTATGATAATGAAAGTATTGAGATGCCTCGTTTAATATTGTTTTGTTTGCTTAAAGCCTTTGGGGGGTTAATGACCATGTCCCGGATATCCTTGGCATCATTCATGAAATGGCCACGACCTAAGCACGGGGTGTAGGCGTACACCTGACAGCTGCCTATGTAAAAACTGGTATCCCACCTTAAGGAATCAACCTTGTGGGCATTATACCTGTGGTGTGTCTATTGATCTTTAACCCGGCTCGATCCGGGCTACTGAACGCATAAGGAACATGTAAATCCATACAAGTTTATATATTTAAATAATTATCCCAAGTTATAAAAGGTTAATTTTGCCTCTGTGCATTTTAATCAAATTATAAAACATTTATGCCATGTGCATCCAAACAAATTTTAAATCATTTTCAAAATGAGTCAGTTGATTGTATTTACCAGTGTAAACTGACGTATTTTCCAAAAAGGCTAAGTGCAGGTACTAATCGGAATTGGCTGGCTACTCCTAGCATCATTAAAGAGTCTCGCAAGCTTAGATGCCTAAAGTCTGTTGAACTATTGTTTCCATTTTATATTCGATCCTTCTGTGGATAAACCTCCGAATATTGTGGTATTTGATATTACAATAATAAATTCGGTTGTATTATATTTTCAATTGCTTCCGCTGTGCATATTAATATTGTGTTGTTTGACTATTACGTTACCAACCATGACGTCACGATACTCCCCCACCGGGCCCACCGGTGACACGTGGAAAGTCGGGGTGTGACAGGTTGGTATCAGACAGTATGATGATCATAAATTCATAATATTGACATCCCTAGTGATGAAATGCCTACGGGCTATACTATACTCTATTGCCGATAAGACAAAACAGTGGTGATCTTTATGATCCCCTGTTCAAAATGGTGGGATTATACCCAAACCAAATAGTCAATATGATCGAGGTGATCATGACTAATATCATTAGATACTATAATTATATATAGACATCCATTAGTGATGCTAATTGGTTTACCTTTCAGTTAAGTGAATCGCCTTTCAAGACGATGACAGTTGTAGTCTATGACTCCCTGTCCAAAGGTGAAGAACTATGTTCAAGCCTTAAAACTCCTGATCTAATAAGATTGCAGCCTATGAATTGATGTCATTGTGACAAATCCATAAGTTATATTTCAAGTCACCCATAACAAGCCTCCGTGCTATAATTCGTCGTTCGTGTCAAGTTAACATACTAAATGTTAACATCCCTGGTGACAGGCCTTAGTGCCATATCCTATAACGTCCTAGAGACAAGGCCATTTGTGCCGCATCTGAATGTCATTACGACAAGGCCTTCGCGCCATATGATTACTTATGTCCTTCATGACTAGACTTTATGCCATATCTTTCTACGTCCCTCGCGACAGGCTTCTACGCCATATATGCATATATATAACCAAAGTCATGTAAGGCTAGCCTTTGAGCTATTTATA
Source organism: Helianthus tuberosus (assembly GCA_030545235.1). Lineage (NCBI taxonomy): Eukaryota > Viridiplantae > Streptophyta > Magnoliopsida > Asterales > Asteraceae > Helianthus > Helianthus tuberosus. The sequence goes on along the minus strand of CM060354.1, from coordinate 150,506,423 downwards.
ATCCTCCTTGTGACAAAGACAATTGTGACATTATGGTCCCTTGTCAAGCAGGTATTGGACTTACTCCAAACCTTGAATGCCATTGATGGTCCTTTTGTGACCTAGGCTAAATATAATGGATATACATTCAAATAACATTCACTAGGAATGTTCAGAACAGAATAGCCCATACGGTTTATGAATGCCGTGGCTAATCTAAGTTGGGTCATCAGGATGATGACTAATAATTGTTAAATTTTGGTGATTGGTACCAAGTTTCAAGTATGGAAAACTTGAATGAGGTAGACGACAGTCGCAATACTATTAAGGCGACGAAAGTTAATAAAGCTACAAACGTAAATCTCAATATTAATGGAGTTAATCTCCAAGCTGTGGTTGACGCAGCAGTTGGAAGGACCGAAGCAGTGTGACATCTGCAAAGGAACGGGTCATCATTTTCCCATGAATGTAGGGACATAAAGAATGCAGTCTGTCACGACTGTGGTGAGTAAGGCCGCATCAGAACTAGATACCATAAAGCTGCCAAACAAGGTGCAGCTAAGCCTGGAAAGGCTAAGAAAGGAAACGCCTGAACTCACCTGATGAATGCCAAGAGGCAGTTCACGATGTCATCAAGTACATTCCTTATCATTTACCAATGATAATTTCTGCTAAGTGTCCTGATTTAATACAGGCAATAATAAATCTTCATAAACCATAAGCTTAGCAAACTTTTATATTATCCACAAGGTATAACTTACCAAGGAAATCATAGTAACCGATTCTTCTAAGTATCGGCAAGGGATCCTTCTGAAAAATCTAAGAGTACTCTTTCTTCGAATAGAGTACGACAATATATATTACTTTATTTTATTTTATTATTTTCTCATTGTTTTCTATCGACTACGAATGCCAAACTATGTTTGATAAAAGTGCCATATGAGGATTGGCGTATCCTAGTGTGTCCCATAGATTGCTTCCATGCCTGATCAGTATGGAGGTTTAATGCATGGAACCCCTGAGATATCCCAATGGTCATATTGTACCAAAGTCGACTAGTAGTATTCAAAGAAGATATCCAGAATGGAATTATCCAAATAAATGTTCCCGATTAAGGAATCCATGGACTAGTAACATAAGTGTGTCACTTAATTGACACAAGCAATGATTGATAAATTGGAGCCTGAGATTTGTAAAATCTCTGTAACCTCCTTGTACCTTAATTATCTTCTCCAAAGATTTCCCTGTTTACCCCTGAGGGGCAGGTAGAGTTAAGGTTTATATCCCATTTAAGGCTGTATTATTATGAAATCTCCAAGACGGCTAGCACCATCATTGGAAGAATCGAAACCCTGATTAACTAAGTTTTAAAATAGAGGGTTCATATAGCCTAACTCAATATCCTGAGGATTCGGTATAGTTAATTATGAAAGACGGTTCTTTTTGCTTATGCATTTTTACCGCAACCCTAGTTAGGCAACAATTAAGAATTTGCCATCAACTGCCCAGGATCGTCGATTTGTTCGACTAGCTGTAAGGATTGACTATTCCTTAAAAATAATAATAATAATAATAATAATTGATTAAGAAGTGGTTGGAATAACCATCTCACCTTAAGATAAGCTTTCCTATAATAGTTGATGTATAAGTATCAAGGCTACTCCTTTGGAGACCTTGTATAAATGGATTGTTAAACATCTATTGTTAGGACAATAGATTGGTAAGTCCAATTATCGGGATCTGAAAGTTGCATTGGAAACAACAAATAAGATCACGCAAATTCATAATCATCTGTAAGATGCCAGAATTCGGCAGAAAATCAAGGATGAATGAAAATAGCAAACCTCCTAAATTCTTGATTTAGGAATAAGGTTCAACAATAGATATCACCCAGAAAGGGTGTGCCAAATCTGTTAAATTATCAGGCTAGTTAAGCTCTGAATATATATAGAATCATTCGAAGGAAATCGAATGTATCAAGATCAGGTAGCTTATAAGCTAAAACCTATTTAAGGAGCTTGGCGGAGCTCGCAATACATTACACACTAGTGACTGAAAGGCGTGTTTCGCCAATAAGTCAAGAAGCACTATCACATAATGTTATGCAAATTTATGATGTGATGAGCATCCTGTATCGATTGAGGATCGACAGGTTAAGAAGCTCCAAAAAGGATACATGTACCTAATATAGGAGTCACTTTAGGAGCTTGGAAAGACTCTAGATATGTTATGGAAGTTAAGTCCATTATGCGACAAAAAGTACTTCCATCATTTTAGCAAATCTCGAGGTCGAGATTTCTTTTAAGGGGGTGAGGATGTAACACCTCGAAAATTCACGTCCTATAATGTATTGACACGTGTCATAAGCTTGAACGTGTGAAATTATATTTAGAGGGACTAAAGTTGACAAACATGGAAAGTATGTGAATATAAGGGTTCAAAATGTCAACAAGGGATAAATATACTTTACAGTAACCCTACATGATGTTCATAACCTCAACCGAATAAATCTTGGATCGTACGAAGCCAATTGTGAAAGAAAGTGAGGAATTACAAACTACAAGGGTTAAATGTGTCAGCATGTTTAAAGGTATACCTCTGAGTGACCTTTTAGCGAACCCGGAGCTTTGTAATGCTTAATTATACTCACAAGAATGTGTGATAAAAATTTCACAAGGTTTCGTTAAGGTATGAGAAAGTTATGGCAATATTCGGATACGAGGGGTTAAAAACGTCAACGATTTAATTTCTCGCGATTTTTACGCAACCGACGAACGAACACGCAAACATCGACTACCGATCTTAATTTGCGTATTTTATTATTAATATTATGCTCTACGATGCTTCCATGATGTTCGGGTGCGAAAACGGGCTTGTGGGCCTTGGGCCCAAGCCCACAAAACCGCCACTATATAAATAAAAAAAAAAATTAAATAAATAGAAATCATTTTTTTCACCATCTCTTTCTCTCTCTAAAACTCTCTCTACTCTCTCTCTCTCTCTCTCTAGAAACTTTCCGGCGACTTTTCCGGCGACCGGCGATTTTTCCGGCGGCCGTTTTCGGCCAAAAGTACACCTTTTCAACTATATCCGACGTTCCGGATCGCGTGGTGTGGTTAGTTTTAGCAAATTCTTAGCGGTTTGAGCTCTATGGCAACTCCGGCGACATTCCGGTCAAATTCCGGCGAGTCCGTTTTGAACTTTTGACTTTGCAGATGCTTCGATCGGGACTTTAGGAGCATTCCTGCACAGTTTCAAGAAATTCTATTCTCCGGCGAAATCTCGACTTCTGACATGATTCTGGCGAGTTCCAGCCATCAGTTTTCGACGAAAAATATATTTTTGGACTCCTAGTGACCTGTAGAGTCCATCGAACCACTTTCGACTCGGGTGAAAAATTTAAGTTCCGACTCCTGACATGATTCTGGCGATTTCCAGCCATAAGTTTTCGATGAAAAATATATTTTTGGACTCCTAGTGACCTGTAGAGTCCATCGAACCACTTTCGACTCGGGTGAAAAATTTAAGTTCGGGACGCTCTCGGGCTCGACTTCTGACATGGTTCTGGCGATTTCCAGCCATAAGTTTTCAATGAAAAATATATTTTTGGACTCCTAGTGACCTGTAGAGTCCATCGAACCACTTTCGACTCGGGTGAAAAATTTAAGTTCGGGACGCTCTCGGGCTCGGTTCAACCTGGTCAACATAGGTCAAACGTGGTCAAAACTGGTCAAGGGGAAGTTTTGAGTCATGTTAGTGCCTCGGTTCAGTTTTGGGTTCGGTCAAACCTGGTCAACATCGGTCAAACCTGGTCAACATCGGTCAAACGTGGTCAACTGCTGGTCAACGCAGTCAACACGAGGCTCGGTAAAATTTTATCGATGCAAATTTTGTTATATTATGTGGGCATTAAACCCTTAAAATGGCACCCTCTGATTCCCACTCTAACTAGGTCAAATGTCGGGTTAAACTTGTTATTAAAAAGTCAACAGGATAATTAATTTCTAATTTATGCATAATTAGCAATGTAGAACACATACAACCTGTTTGATCATTAATATAACTTGGTAATTAGTGTAAGAACATGTCTAAACATGTTCAACCCGACAATTTCCTGTTTAGACCCGGTTCGGAACCGAAAGTCGCAAAGCTTTGACTTCAGTTCTGACCCGTTTTGGTATGATTTAGAAATACCTTGGAGCTCTATTTGGACTAGGTTACATGCTAGTATAATCCTCTGTGATTATACACCATGGTTCATTAGTTAACCAATTTCTGCGCATGATTCCGTTAATTGCTCATATGTTGACCATTATGCCATTTTCACCTTAAAACGTGTTTTTGAAAATGTAAAAGAGTAGAAACCTTAATTACTGATATATAAACTTGTATACAAAGTTTGACATCAGTTTGAGGTGTAGATTGAGAGTTATGCTCGTTAGCGTAATTTAGAAGCTTTATGTAATTAAATGGCGTATTTAGCATATAGCCTACTTAAACATACTTTTTGATATCAAATCTTTTACCCACTGATGTAATATATTATTTTGGGATTTTTAAAGATTTTTAATTAATTTTAGGCTGAGCATAACTCATAGTCGTAGGCTTAACCCGGTACTTGTCGGTTTTGCCCTTACGGGCCATAAAATGGGTTTTACATATCTAAACGACTCCAAACCTTTTGCTACTGATCTTAAATGATAAATAATTTATTTTAAACCTTCTGGAATGGTAAAAATATCAGCTTTATGTATCGAACCCGTAAACGGCTTTTAATCGCCTAAATAAGCGTTTTTAACGCATAGTATGTACTAAGAGTATTTTAAACATACCAAGGGTGATACCTACTGATATTTGAGGCAAATTATAATATTTTAACAGTAAGCAAAGGTTGATAAACTCAGAATTCAGTTTTGAGCTTCTCGGCTTATGTGAAATTACTAAACTACCCCTACGGGGCATAGTTTGCGATTAAATTCGTTTCGGGCATAATAAAAGACATCTTACTGATGTCACAACATATTTGAGGCATATTAACTTAGGAAACCTGGTTAGGACTCTTATGATTACCCGTCACGCCTTTTGCGCGTTCGGTTCGGTTTATGTAACTAATTTACATAAATTAGCCGAAACGGGTCAAACCTTATCGGTTTTATCTCAAAATCCAGAGTGTGCATGAAATACCCATATTAAACAAGTCTCTGAACTTGTAGGGTCTAAATCACATTCTATCCGGTCATCGCTTAATCGTGCGTACGAACCGTATCTTTGAAACTAGCCGGTCTAAGCTTAAGCTTAACTAAAGACCCGTTAGGATTCTAATAGGTTATTATAAACCTTCGTTCCAGATTTAGGAGCCCAGTAAAAGCTATCTGTACTTGCTGATTTGATACGGCTGGGATTGAATTTATATTTAGCTCAGGTAAATACTTTTAACTTATTTTCCCTATACGGGCTTGGGGTACGGTATATAAAATACCGCTTGGTCGGGACGTTGAATCTTTGATTGAATGTATGATAATGAAAGTATTGAGATGCCTCGTTTAATATTGTTTTGTTTGCTTAAAGCCTTTGGGGGGTTAATGACCATGTCCCGGATATCCTTGGCATCATTCATGAAATGGCCACGACCTAAGCACGGGGTGTAGGCGTACACCTGACAGCTGCCTATGTAAAAACTGGTATCCCACCTTAAGGAATCAACCTTGTGGGCATTATACCTGTGGTGTGTCTATTGATCTTTAACCCGGCTCGATCCGGGCTACTGAACGCATAAGGAACATGTAAATCCATACAAGTTTATATATTTAAATAATTATCCCAAGTTATAAAAGGTTAATTTTGCCTCTGTGCATTTTAATCAAATTATAAAACATTTATGCCATGTGCATCCAAACAAATTTTAAATCATTTTCAAAATGAGTCAGTTGATTGTATTTACCAGTGTAAACTGACGTATTTTCCAAAAAGGCTAAGTGCAGGTACTAATCGGAACTGGCTGGCTACTCCTAGCATCATTAAAGAGTCTCGCAAGCTTAGATGCCTAAAGTCTGTTGAACTATTGTTTCCATTTTATATTCGATCCTTCTGTGGATAAACCTCCGAATATTGTGGTATTTGATATTACAATAATAAATTCGGTTGTATTATATTTTCAATTGCTTCCGCTGTGCATATTAATATTGTGTTGTTTGACTATTACGTTACCAACCATGACGTCACGATACTCCCCCACCGGTGACACGTGGAAAGTCGGGGTGTGACAAATACGCAGCGTATATAACCTTCTGAATTTTATATGCACACAGAATATGTTAAATAACCTGTTATATATAAACTTCCAGAACTTTATCTATACAACAGAACATGTTATATAACCTGCCAGAAATTTATATGTACACCACAGTATATATATAACCTTTCAGAATATACAAGAGTTTGATATATACAAGAAAAGTTTGTGCATACATAACAAAATGATAAAAATGATAAAATACTACTCCTGCTGCTCCTGCTGCTGCTGCTCCTGGTGTTGCTGCTGCTAATGCTGATCCCATTCCGCATCCGTAATGAAGGGTAGTGGAGGTAACCCGTCATGCTGTCGCTGCTGCTGCTGCGCCGCAGCCACCCACTCCAACAGATAATTGTTCCTTTGAGCTAACCGAAGCTGCCGTTGATGTGATGGGTCAGGACCGGGCCAAACATGGCGTCGGAACTGAGGCGCCCCTGGTGGTCCACGCGGCGGTGGTGGCTGCGGAATGACGACGGTCGGCTCATGCGGCTCCGGATCGTGCGGGGGATAATACGGAGGGAACTGTTCCGGCAGCTGTTCAAGCTGATATTGCGTGTCGTCCGGCTTCTTAAACCGCTTCCCGTCTGGGAAGTCTTTGGTAACGTGCATTCCGGATATAACGTTCTTCCCCATCCGCTTCGGCTGTGCCGGCGGGCCTACATTGTCGCGGTCAGTCTCAGGATGATAGCCCAACGAAAGGGCTATCCTAGTCACGTAGGCGCCGCCGAATAACTGTCCGCGCTCCTGTCGATGATGCGCGGAGGCGAAGTATTGCGCCAACCCGTAGGCGAAAGCGCACGGCCTCTTGTATAAGAGGCAATATAAGAAAAATAAATCACCACTGGTGCACCACTCCCGGCTTTTGTTTCGAGCAGTGATCGAAGTGGAAATCATTTTGTGCAAATACATGCACAAAAGGAAACCAGTCAGTAAATAATAATCAGACGACATCGACTAAGATCGTTGTTAAATTATATTTTATTATTATTTAGTCTACGTCGTCCGTAAGGCGCGTACGGGCCTAACGAGCGTCGAAACTAAGTTCGTCGTTAAAGTATAAAACGACGAACTTAGTTTCGACGCTCGTTAGAGACCTACGCGCCTTACGGTTCGACTTCGACTAAATAATAAAAAAAAAATATATTTTAACGACGAACTTAGTTTCGACGCTCGTTAGGCCTGTACGCGCCTTACGGACGACGTCGACTAAATAATATTTTTTTATTATTTAGTCGACGTCGTCCGTAAGGCCTGTACGGGCCTAACGAGCGTCGGAACTAAGTTCGTCGTTACGGACGACGTCGACTAAATAATATTTTTTTATTATTTAGTCGACGTCGTCCGTAAGGCGCGTACGGGCCTAACGAGCGTCGAAACTAAGTTCGTCGTTAAAATATATATTTTTATTATTATTTAGTCGAAGTCGAACCGTAAGGCGCGTAGGTCCCTAATGAGCGTCGAAACTAAGATCGAAGTTTTATATTTTAACGACGATCTCAGTTTCGACGCTCGTTAGAGACCTACGCGCCTTACGGTTCGACTTCGACTAAATAATAAAAAAATATATATTTTAACGACGAACGTATGAGCTGTGTCGGGGTAAATCGTACCTATGTTTGGGGGAAGCGGTATATACGTTGCTGTCCTCGCCATAGGAGCTGTATCTCGCAGCTTCGTCTAACATCGCAGCTTCATCTAGCCTTTCTTGTACTTTCTTTGATGTAGGCCGACCGCGAGTATTTTGCTGGACGATCGGTGGTTTCTTGGTTGACGATTTCGGGGTGAAGACCGGTTTTATCTTTGAAAGCAAACTCTTTTGCTGAACGGGGGACTGCGCCTCTAAATGTTGCCGCACATTATTTAGCTCTGCTACAACATCGACCTCCTCGTCTACCAGTTTTCACGGGAGCAAGTCAAGCTTACGCCAGAATACATCTATGTCGTCGAGTTGTATCATACGCCCTGCACAGTTAAGTTAATACGGTGTGAGAAACAGCTAAATCGTACAAAATAACAAAAGGTTTGTAGTTTTAATATTTTTTACCTGTACGTTTGTAGTTTTCCAGCCTACAAGCACACAGCAATCCACAGCTAAGCCACATATGGCAACCACATGATGCGTTAAGTTTCCATAACACCTCCATCTTCCTCAGTAGCTCTTTTGCCAGCAAATCAAGTGCTTCATGGGAAACCTTTCCACGTAGGTTGTCCAACAGTCGGTGTCAGTGGTGGTTCATCGTTTTTTCGATGCTCTCAGTGAAACTTTTTTGTATTTCATCGTACTGAGTTTCAACTATATCAATGACGCATCTTGCTATTCGCTCCAATGAACTCCCGCGCGTAACGTATCTTTTTAAATTTGCGTGCTGGCTCTCAACTCTGTTGGTGGTGCGCTGACCAAAGTTGCGACACTTATCGGTCCACGCATAAACGAACATTTCTTTATAGTCTTTGAGCCAATTTTCGTAGACGTAATCATAGACACCTGCAAAAATAAAATAATGAAATGTAAAATCGTGTGTAAAATATAATAGATTGGGTGAGTCGTTTGTTGAAGGAACACTTACTTTCTCGGTTGGTAACCACGAGTCGGTTATACATTTTCTCCAAGTTGTACTTGTACATGGGCTCTGATGAAGATTCGCACAATCTCCGCCAGTACGACATAAATTTCCCCCAATCTTCTTTATTGAACCCTTTCTTGCACTTTTTAGCTATATTTTGTTGGATGTGAAAGTGGCATAGAAGCCTGGTTGCGTTCGGGAATACTTTAGAACACGCGTTAATTAGAGCAAGCTCCCTATCCGTGACTATCACACGCGGCATCATACATTCATGCAATATTGACTTGATCCGCTCAAGCACCCACACGTAGTTACCCCTTTGTTCTTTACAAATAACGGCATGTGCGATACAAAAAGACTTGTTGGTCGACGTCATACCCACAACCTGGACAAATGGCATGTTGTAGAGGTTTGTTTTGTAGGTCGCGTCGATCAACATCACGTGCGGGAATGCACGCCACATAGTGATTGAATAAGGATGAACAAAGAAAATCTCTGTTACGACATCTGTTTTGGGTTCCTGTCGGGTGTCGTAAATGAATCGGTGGTCATGCAGCAGGCTTTCCAGTGCCTGCATAGGAGTCTTTCCGCCCATTATTGTCGCTCTAATTTTTTGTACCGCATTTTGCACGTCTTTCTGAACATGCAGGCTGTCGGGGAACTGCTTTCTTAGGGTTTGAAATATGATACGTGGCTCCATGTTTTGAGCAGTTAGCTGCTCCACTAGCTTGTATTCGGCTTTAGTAAATCTTCGCACAAAAGCGTGGCCCAACAGACTCGTCGTAGGTTCGTGGTTATGGTTCGCACAGTCCACTTTTAACTCCCACGTGTCATTCATCACGTCCCGGATGGCGAGTAATGAAAATGGGCAACCGATTTTTTTGCTACCAGTTTTCCTAACTGTTGCTTTACTATGGTGCTCACCACTACGGTCGCACACAAGCCATACCATCCCAGTAGTACCGCCAATATTTTTTGATCGGCGGGTAACAATTACGTAACCATACTCCTTTCCCGTTTCTTGTACCCAATTCTTCAAATCAGTTAGAGACATGAAACGCTAAAAAAAAGTTACGTGAATAATTAATAATAATAATAATAATAATAATAATAATAATAATAATAACAATTATAATTATAGTATTCTAACAATAATAACAATAATAATAATAATAATTATAATTATAATATTTTTAACAATAATAATAATAATTATAATTATAATATTTTTAACAATAATAATAATAATAATAATAATAACATTAATAATAATAATAATAATTATTATTATAATTATAATATTTTTAACAATAATAATAATTATAATATTTTTAACAATAATAATAATAATAATAACAATAATAATAATAATAATAACAATAATAATAATAACAATAATAATAATAACAATAATAATAACAATAATAATAATAACAATAATAATAATAATAATTCTTTTAATATGATACCTCATTTATTTGAAACGGATTGCCCGGGGTAGATGGTTCATAAAGTGATGTGTTACGGGGCTCATAACCATATCCACCATGTTCTTCGTATCCACCGTAGCCTCCGTATCCACCTTCACCCCCAGATCTATCGTATCCACTGTATCCACATTCACCACCGTATCGACTGTGACCACCATCACCCCCATATCTATCGTATCCACTGTATCCACCTTCACCCCCGTATCCACTGTATCCACCTTCACCCCCGTATCCACCTTCACCCCCGTATCCACTGTAACATCCGTATCCACCTTCACCCCCGTATACCCCGTAACCCGGATACGATTGCTACGTCGGGTAATATGGTTCATCAACAGGTGCATTCTCAGCACCGTATCCACTTTGTTGCACGTACGGAGATTCATACTCGTATCCGTAATCCGGATACACTTGATGCGCCGGGTAATTTGGTTCATCAACAGGTGGAGTGGGAGTCTTGTTCAAGTCTGGCAACTGTGTTTTTTGATCAACAGGGACTCCAGACACAACTTCCTCCTCCTTATTGGCATCATTTGCTCCCCATGCGTCGTTAGAATAGCGATTACCGAAATAATTCTCGTTCCAAAATGATGACATTTTAACAAGATTGAACAAGATGTTTACTGAAGAAGAAGATGAAAAAGAAAGCAGAGGAGATGAACTCGAAGTGAACAAAGATGCATGGATAAATAGAATTTCAAATTTACTTAAATACGCAGCGTATAGCTCTCTACTCCCCGTATTACTTTATTCACGTGCCTAGACAACATCGTATCAGTGTCAAATCAGTCTGACATATACGCTACGTATTGGTCAATACGCAGCGTATACTGTTAACCCTATACGCTGCGTATTGGTCAATACGCAGCGTAGATCTGACTGATTTGACATGGTACTAGGTTTGACTGTCTGGTCGTGTACATGCCCCTTACATACGCTGCGTAGAGGTCAATACACAGCGTATACGCAGCGTATGTAAACCCTAAGTGTGTAGATAGCCTGCCAAGGTGTGCAAATAGTGAGGGCCTAAAATATTGATTAGGATTTTCAAATACATTTTTACTGTTGTATTTTTGTATAATTTTATATCCACTAGATTTAGAAATATAAAAAATAGTGAATAACCCATTTTACATTTTTTTTAACAAAAGTATGTGAAGTGGGATTTCTACTTAAAAAGAAAAAAATATATACAAAACACTCTCTTTAGAGTGTAATGTTTGATTTAGTTTATTATCAATGTTTTCACGGCGGGTCAGATCGAGACCGGCTAGTCGACCATGGATTTACAATGTCACCATGCATGCAGGTCTTCCAGTTCTCTGTATGCACAATGAACCCTAAATCGCTCACATATAAACCTTTTCTTGAAACCGTTGGACCCTAAACTCAATCTTCATTCGTGATTGTCATCTAAAACTGAAGAGCCCTAAGTCTAACCACTCTTCGAAAGCATGTTATCCATCCACGATCGTGAACACAGACGGCGCCGGTGCGACCATGAAATTATCCAGATTTTTTTTAACTTTTTTTTTTTAACAAAATTACGTAAAGTGGTTTGCATGCTTCAGTCACCAACCTCCGCCACCGAACACCGGCGCCACCACCGCCAACCACCGTCGAACACCACCATCCTCCGCTAAATGTTTAGGGTAGGGCTGTTCATGAACCGAGCCGAGCTTGGGCAAGCTCGGATCGGCTCGCCCAAGCTCGGCTCGGCTCGATTGTAAACCGAGCTGGCTCGGCTCAGCTCGGATTTGAAACCGAGCTAAAAATCTAAGCTCGGGCTCGGCTTGGTTTTAAACTGAGCTGGCTCGGCTCGGCTTGGTTTGACTCGATTTTAAAAATAAAAATTAATACATAGCTCTCAAAATGCAGTATTCTAAAATATTATTCAATACCTCAAAAGAACGTATTCAAAATAAGTTCAACCCAATACATTACAAGCCAAAATCACGTTCAACAACGCAAAATAAGTTTTATATTTCAAGTAAATAAAATATATTATAAGTAAAATAATTCGAGCTAAGTTGAGCCGAGCTACCAAGCGAGCTAAACCGAGCCAATTTAGCTCGTCACAAGCCGAGCCAAGCTAGGCTCACTTTCCAACCGAGCCGAGCTGGCTCGGCTCACTTTCAAACCGAGCCATATCGAACTAGCTTTTTCCGAGCTAAATCCGAGTGAGCTCCAAGCCGCGAGCTTTTTGGACAGCCCTAGTTTAGGGTCTCGAAAGTCTATTACTAGGTTCTGTGTTTTTTTAGGATATAATCTTGTCTCATGGAAAAGTAAAAAGCAGTCCACCGTTTCACGATCTTCTGCTGAAGCAGAATATCGTTCGATGCATGCTGCGACATGTGAAGTTATGTGGATTTCCAACTTGTTAAAGGAATTAAAGGTCGACGTCAATCTGTCCATTCAGTTATTTTGTGATAACTCGGCTGCTATATCTATAGCAGCCAATCTTGTCTTTCATGAGCGCACAAAACACTTTGAAATAGATCTTTATTTCTTAAGGGAAAAAATCGCTAAAGGCGTTATTCAAACTTTGGGTATCAAATTAGAGGATCAAACTGCCGATATTCTCACAAAAGGTCTGTCTACTGGTTCGCATGAAAAGGTTTGTTCTCTCCTTAACATGTTTGATTGTTTTAAGTATTGAATTGAGGGGGGGGGGGTGTTAAAATATATAAATTATTATATACTTTCCAATTCAATTATCTCATTCTTTATACCTTTTTTGGTGTGTTTGTTGAGGTTCGTTTGGGCTTTTTTATGGAATGGGTTGCTTCTAAAGGCTGGGCCGCTTGGGCTATTGTTGGTCGCTTCTTGGGCTCGTTTTAGGGTTCTCTCGCCCTATTTATCTATGCCGCTCCTCAGTTGTTTTATCATCGACAATTGCAGCCTCTCTTCACCTGCTCTCTAGAACATTGTCTCAAAGCCTAGGCTCCTTCCTGCTGTTCGAGTGCTCTTCTGTTACTACTGCTGATCTTATTAAAGCAGAATCATCAGTTGATGATCTGCTCTGTTTTTAGTAGATTGTAAACGATGGTTTTACCGTGTTTGATTCCTGTTAGCCTAAAGCTTTGTTCCTCTTGATTCGGTTTATAAAAGATATATTGTTTTCACAGTTTGCATATTATTTATTTATTATTTTTTTTTGAATTGTTTTGGGGGTGCCCCGGGGTTGAGAAACATTTGATGTTGTCGCGTAGAAGGGGAAATGAGGAGCTAAATCTTATATTATAGTTTGAACATTAATTTTTTTAAATTGTTTTGGGGGTGGCCCAAACATTTGTTGTTGCCGCGTAGAAGGGGAAATGAGGAGCTAAATCTTAATATGTTATTACGCTTTTATTTAACATATTTAACATGTATTGTTTGTATTGTTTACTTTTTATTGTTTTATGGTGTCCGATTTTATCTATTTACTATATATATACAAAGGGGTAGAATTAAATAAAAAGTTGATTTTGTCTAATAGGATAAGAAAGAATGAGAGGCGGAATGGAATACACTATTACGATGAAATGGAAAAAAATGCGATTGATTGGTCAAGGTAATGAAATCTCTCATTACATATGGCATTTCATTCCCTCAAATTCATTCGATCCACACCCTTTGTTTTTTTTTCCATTTCATTCCCTCTCTCACCTTCATCACCAACACCTCCCACTACTAGCAACCCACCACCGACGCCACCCTACGCCGTCTACCACCGGCTTCGTCGTGAACCACCTCCATCGACAATGCCGCCGCCATTGCCGACCACCACCACCCATCGTCACTGCCAACCTCCACAACCAAACACTGGCTCCACCACTACCACTAGCTATTGAACACCACGGGCCACCGCCACCACAACCCAACGTCCTCGCCAACCTCCGCCACCGAACACCGGTGCCACCACCGCCGACCACCGTTGCCACCACCACCGAACACCACCATCCTCCGCCACCAAACACCGTCATCGTCGTCGCCACCGCTGGCACCGAACACCGATGGCACCACCACCTAAATCGCTCACATATAAACCTTTTCTTGAAACCGTTGGACCCTAAATTCAATCTTCATTAGCGATTGTCACCTAAAACCAAAGAGCCCTAAGTCTAACCACTCGCGAAAACCTGTTAATCCTTCACATTGGAAGGTGCTTTGGTTTGGATGCTTTGAGGTGAGATTTTATGTACACCCTAGTTAATTTAAAATGATGTGTTAGTATTAGGCCATCCGTAGTCATAAGGCCATTTTGGGGGCGTTATGCGACATGTGGCATGCCACGTCACCACGGGGCGTTATGCAAGTCGAGGCCATAGTCATAAAGCCTCTTTGTCATCATTACTCATTATTTTAATTTTCATTTTTTTAATTCATTTCTAAGTTTTTTAAAATTAAAATTCATTTCATTAAATGAAAAAAAAGAGTACAATAAAATAAAATAAAAAAAAACATTAAACTAGAATAAAAAAAAATTACACAATCAAAGGTTGTATTTTTTTTCAATCCGCTCCTTTTGTGCCAACGCCATTTTCAAAGCTTTTCCCGTTAAGTGGTTGTCACGACCCCCATCACGGTGTGACCCGGTCCAGGAGCCGCGGGACAGGAACCCGTGGTATTTATTATTTGAGTTGAAAGCGGAAGTCTAACAGGATCTTTAAAAACTTGAAAATGCCCAATTATTTTATTTCATAAATTGGGATAACCCCGTAATTTACAATGGAGGAATTTCACGAGAAAATTCCCTGTTTTACAAAACATGTTTATTTATTTTACTGAGCCACCACTTCAAGCTTATTAGTGCTCTGTAGCACTTTTCCTTGATTCACAGTAAGTCACCTGAAACATGTTTAAAAAAAATATTTTATCAGCGGGGAAATACTGGCGAGTCATTCAGGTTAAATAAAATGACACACTAGTTATAAATTACAGCATAAGAGCGATTACAATGGCTACTATCTTATTTTTATCTGGCGTCGTGTCACACCCTGGTGACGATGGTCATACCACTATTGGGTCCTTTCATGCAAGTAGTGATGATTATCACTGTTAGTTTGATGAACCTAACCGTGAGAAACTAGTAATGTGCACAATACTGTCGCAACCCCCGATCCCTAATCCCCGGGAACGGGCGGCCGCAAGCCAGTTTTGGTGGTATCGCATGTTTGTCTAATTTGGCAGCGGAATTTTCATCAGGACCGTAGTTAGGAAATATTTGATCAGAGTAAAATACCACATTTTCATAACATTAAACACATGGGATAAAACCCAAGTTTAAATTACACACATTTTCATAGGAATAAATCCTATTTTATTAAATAAAAACATCTATTTTATTTTAGGTAACTTTATTGCCACTTTTCCAAGCCTTCAGTGCTGTCCAGTGATGTGTGCAAAATGCAACATATAAATTACATCGATTGTGGCATAAAACTAACCCTTTTTTAGTACTAATGTTGGAAAAAGTATGCTTTTGTCTTCCTTTTGTATTTTCAGGATTAAATGAGCTCAAATTAACAAAAGAAGCAAAAAGACAGCAAAATCTAACATAAATACAAGAAAAGGAACAAACGTGACATGCCCGACCCCACGACAACATCTTCCCAAGCAAAACAATAAGACAGAAGACTGAACACGCCCCGTGCTCAGCCAGCACGGAGGCGTGCCCAAGTGTCAGCAGAAAAGACAAAGTGGTAGAAGCTTCTATTGCCCACCACGGGGCCGTGCTCAGCGGACATGGGGCCGTGGTCAACTATAAGATTCAGACAATCCAGGCAAATTTTCATAGTACAAAGATTCTTCTGCACACGAGGTCGTGCTAAGCGGACACGGGGGCGTGGTCAACTAATAAAGACAAGCTGCATTAAATGAAGAAAGAGAGGATGTGGACACGAGGCCGTGCCCACTGGACACGGGGCCGTGCCCGAACTTCTGTTCAGCCTATAAATAGGAGTGCTTGGCTCAAGCTCAAACCATCCCTTGGCACACCACCTCTCTCACACTTCACCCACCACCACCATAACACCATCATCCACCACCATCATCCATTGTCCATCATAGAGTGTGTGAGTCATCTCGGGATCCAAGATTGATCGTAAAAGTTCTTGACAATCAAGGCCATGTTTGCCTAAGTCTCTTACATCACTTGGTGAAGACAAGTGTCTAGTGTAATACTTTTTATTTTCAATCTTTTCGCACTTTTTACTTGGTTTTGTATTAATGACTTTAATAACTAGTTTCTTATGTTGAAGGTGATTCTTCCTTATCGTTTGTCCGTGGTGTCTTGACATTATTTTACTGTCTATATAAAATAAAAGATTTTCACCATTCATATCTCCACGGTCTATATGGAGGTATGTTGGCTACCTGGTCGGGGGTTAAGGGAACGGTTTGGTAAGAGTCTTGCCATTGTTCAGCGTTTAGAGGTCCTGCAATGGACCTGGGTCAAATTTAGTAGGACCTCCTTCAATACTTAACGGTATTGGATGGCGGAGGTCCAAACTCTTTGATCCCCTCATAAGTTAACTACTATTAATACTATAACCCGGCTATTTAGGACTGTATCCCTGCTGACTCAGACTACTTAGTCGAGGGTAACGTCACCTCCAAAAGAGGGGCCTACCATAATTTTCATTAATAACTTAATGAATTATCTTTCAATAATCCGACCCTTTAGGATTGTATCCTTGCTGACTCAAACTACTGGGTTGAGGGTAACGTCACCTCCAAAAGAGAGGCCTACTACAATAACTAAGATAATCTCTTAAACAAGTGCAAAAGTGCGGAAATAATCAAAGGTTACATTATACACGAGTCGGAACCAAATGATTCATCTTGTCTATCTGTTTTTATTTTTATTTTTATTTTCAGCATTTTTAGTTAGTTTTTATTTTTCTTAGTTTAAAAACATTTTTCTAAACTTTTTGATTTGATTAGACGTTGAGGATAAACCGGTACTAAAAGCTCTTGTGTCCTTGGACGACCTCGGTATCTTACCAACACTATACTACGCTAACGACGGGTGCACTTGCCCATATGTGTGTTTAGTGTTAGTAAATATCGTGTTTTATAAATTTAAAACTTGGCTAAAGAAAGTGTAAAAGGGCTTAAAATATACTTAAATCTATATACACACTTCACACGCATCATCCAGCTGGCTTCTATTTGGCTTTCACATTTTGTTACCTGAAACAGGTTTTAAAAACATTTGTCAGTGGGAAATACTGGTGAGTGAATCCCAGTTTAATCAAGTTTAAATAAAAACTCATTGTACAGTATTGAGGGCGATCTCGCAATTACATTTGTTTCCAAGTTATATCAATTAACATCCATGGTACTGTCAGACCCGACTTGTGGACATGTTACTCCTTAACCAGGTGGTAACAAATTTTGTATACAAAACCCCAACATACTCATGATAATCGTATTCTTACAAATACTCAATAACTGCTTGATATATAATTAATCGTATGAGGTTTTGTAAAAACAGTTAACAAAAAGTGGATCAACTCACATTGCTGTCTTAGATTTTCTGTAAGAGTTTCCTGAGAATTATCTATAATTTACACAAAAGCACACGTGTTAGTATAATAACCCATTTTAACATTAGTAATACCCTCCCCGAGACGGCATTCCAACGACTACGTCGGGCAGAACCACGACAGCCGTTACGGAACCCTAGATCAATCGGGCAGCGTATCTAATACGTATCCAGGGGTTATAATACTTACAACGGAGCAGAACTTCGCTATTTAGGGGGGGTATAATACCCGTAGATTATGCCTACAATTCAGAATTTAGAGAAAGAAAACGTTTCTGAGCGATTTCGACTGAAGATCCGATGGCTTCTATATATAGGTGTTGAGTTTGGGTTTTACGCGGCCCGCGTAAGAGAAGACAAGGGCCTACGCGGCCCGCGTCAACTCAAGTCAACATTGTAGCATGTCCGGGTCAGCTACTAGACTCGCCACGATGATGACACGTGTCATCACCGGGCTGCGCCACCTTTTTTATCTTTAGCGGCCGGCGTAAGACCCTTAAGAGGTCTACGCGGCCCGCGAGAAACCTAAAAACTCAATTTTTAATTATTTTTGATAATATTTAGGGTATTCGGGGCCCGTTTTCACGTATGGGGTGTATTTTGGGACATATTGGGATATTTTAAATATTTTTAGGGTGTCAGAAAAATATTCGGGGGTGTCGGTTTTCTTTAGGGTTGTTATATCCTCCCCACCTTATTTTAGAGCTCGTCCTCGAGATCTACTGGAATAGGTGTGGATATTTCCTTTGCATTTCTGATTCAAGCTCCTATGTATACTCATGTCCTCTTTTGGAGTCCCACTTCACTTTGACCAGAACTAGTCTCTTATGCTTGAGGTTCTTGACTTTCCTGTCTTCAATCTGTAGAGGCCTTTCTACAAACTTGAGCTATTCATTTACCTCTATATCCTTAAGAGGTACTACTAGTGATTCATCAGCTAAACACTTTTTGAGATTAGATACATGAAATACATTATGTATTCCTGCCATTTCCTCTGACAGTTGTAGCTGATAGGCTACAGGTCCTATTTTTCTAATAATCTCAAAAGGTCCAATATACCTGGGACTTAGTTTTCCCCATTTGATGAATCTTACTACTCCTTTCCAAGGAGAAACTTTCAACAACACTTTATCTCCTACTTGAAATTCCAATGGTTTACGTCGGTTATCAGCATAGCTCTTCTGTCGATCACGTGCTGCTTTTAGTCGTTCCTTGACTTGAATAATCTTGTCGGTTGTTTCCTGCACTATCTAAGGTCCAGATAGTTGCTTTTCCCCAATTTCTGCCCAACAGACTGGGGTTCGGCACTTTCGTCCATAAAGTGCTTAGAATGGTGCAGCATTGATACTCGTATGATAGCTATTATTATAAGAAAATTCTATTAAAGGTAAGTGATTGTCCCAATTACCTCCGAAATCAATTACGCAGGCTCTAAGCATGTCTTCCATTGTCTGAATCGTCCTTTCGCTTTGTCCGTCAGTTTGAGGATGATAAGCTATGCTTAGATTTATCTTGGTTCCCGTTGCTTTTTGGAAACTTGACCAAAAATGAGAGGTAAAACGGCTATCCCTATCAGAAATGATTGATAAAGGTATTCCATGTAAAGAAACGATTTCATTTACATATAATTTGGCTAACTGTTCCATACTGAAAGTTTCTTTCATTGGTAGGAAATGAGCTGACTTGGTTAGCCTATCCACAATCACCCAGATTGTATCATTGCCTTTTCTTGTTTTGGGTAATTTAGTAACAAAATCCATTGTTATCAATTCCCATTTCCATACGGGCATTTCTAACTGTTGTAGCAATCCTGAGGGTTTCTGATGTTCAGCTTTAACTTGTGAACAGGTTAAACATTTAGAAACATAGGTTGCTATGTCCTTTTTCATTCCTATCCACCAGAAATTCTTTCTTAAATCCTGATACATTATATCATTTCCTGGATGCATCGTATACTTAGACTTATGAGCTTCTTCTAATATACGATGACGTAGGTTTCCTAATTTAGGTATCCACATTCTCTTTTCATGGAATCTCCAAATTCCATCTGTTCCTTGTTCTAATTCCTTAATCATTCCTTTTAATTTTTCAGTATCATCCTTAATTACTGATTCTTGTGCTTTTCTAATGTCACACCTCGATATTTCCACGTATTACCGGTGGGCCCGGTGGGGAGTATCGTGACGTAGTTGATATCATCATAGTCAAACAACACAATTTTAAATGCACAGCGGAAGAAAAAGATAGATTTATTTCAACCGAATAAATTGTAATATTAAGTATCACAAAATAGTTGAAACAGATCCACAGGCGGATCAAATAAAAAAAGAAACATAGTTCATCAGACTTAAAATGCATCCAAGCTTGCGAGACTCTTATTGATGCTAAGGAGAGGCCAGCCTATTTCGGGTAGTACCTGCACTTAACCTTTTTGGGAAAATACGTCAGTTTACACTGGTAAATACAATTAACTGACTCATTTTGAAAATGTTTTTAGAAAATTGATTTGAATGCACATGGCACAAAACTTTTTATAACTTGGGATAATTATTTATATATAAACTTGTAAAAGAATTACATGTTCGTTATACGTTCAGTAGCCCGGGTTAAAGATTAATAGACACACCACATGGTATAGTCCCGCGGCGAGTTATTCTCGTAACCGGCGGTTATACCTTATTATTTATATATGCACTGGCGGGTGTACGCCTACACCCCGTGCTAAGGTCGTGGCCATTTCATGAATGATGCCAAGGATATCCGGGACATGGTCATTAACCCCCCAAAGGCTTTAAGCAAACACAACAATTTAAACGGGTCATCTCAATAAAGTAACCTTCATATGATTAAAAATTCAATGCCCGACCAAGCGGTATTTTATATACCGTACCCCAAGCCCGTATAAGGGAAAATAAGTTAAAAGTATTTACCTTTGCAAGTAATAATCACAAACAGCAATTGCACGTAGCTTTTACCGGGTCTCCTAGTCTGGAACAAAGGTTTATAATAACCTATTAGATTCCTAACGGGTCTTTAATTAAGCCTAAACTTAGACCGGTTAGTTTAAAGGAAGATACGGTTCAAACGCACGATTTAG
Organism: Helianthus tuberosus; assembly: GCA_030545235.1. Lineage (NCBI taxonomy): Eukaryota > Viridiplantae > Streptophyta > Magnoliopsida > Asterales > Asteraceae > Helianthus > Helianthus tuberosus. Next base: position 150,485,467 of record CM060354.1, on the reverse strand, counting down.
CGAAGACCAGAATAGAATGTGATTTAGACCCGACAAGTTTGAAGACTTATATAATATGGGTAAACTAAACACATTCTGGATTTTGAGACAAAATGATAAGGTTTGACCCGTTTCGGTCAATTTATGTAAACTAGTTACATAAACCGAACCGAACGCGCAAGATACATAACGGGTAACCATATGAGTCATATGCAGGTTTCCTATGTTAATATGCCTTAAATATGTTGTGACATCAGTAAGATATCTTCTATTATGCCCAAAATGGATTTAAACACAAACTATGCCCCGTAGGGGTATTTTGGTCATTTTAAAGGTTATAAAAGAGTTTAAATAATAATCTGAGTTACAGATCTGATATAAACAGTAAATATACTTAAATTAATAGGTTATATCAGTAGGGTATTACAAATATGTGAAATTTACCATTTATAACTGAACTATGCACCGAATGGGCATTTTGGTAATTTCACTTAAGCCTAAAAGGTCAAAACTGGAAACCTGAGTTTAAAAACTTTTACTTACTGTTAGAATATAAAAATTTACTTAATATATCAGTAGGTATTAAGTCTTATATATCTAAAATGGTTTTAATACATACTATGTGCTTTAGAACGCGTAAAAATGCGATTTTGAGCGATTACCGGGTTTTATAAAGAAAACTGATATTTTTATTATTCCAGAAGGCTTAAAATATTTTATTTATCCTATAAAATCAGTAGAAAAAGGTTTGGAATCAAAATGATTTGTAAAACTCATTTTATAGGCGAAAAGGGCAAAACCAGCAATTACCGAATCAAGCTTAGAACTCTATGTTATGCTCAGCCTAAAAATAAATAAAAATCTTCAAAAATCCCAAAATATTATATTACATCAGTGGGTAAAAAATTTGGTATCAAAAATTGAGTTTAGATAGGCTATATGCTAATTACGCCGTTTAATTAATAAAAAGCTTTTCATTTACGCTAATGAGCATAACTCCTAATCTAGACCTCAAACTGATGTCAAATTTTAGGTACAAGTCAAATAATCAGTAACTAAGGTTTCTATTCTTTTACATTTTCAAAAATCACATTTTAAGGTCATACGGGCATAATAGTCAACATATAGGCAATAAACGGAAACATGCATATGAATCGGATAACTAATGAACCAAGTTGTATAATCACAGAGGGTTATACTAACATGAAACATGGTCCAAATAAGGCTCTAAGGAATTTATAAAACATGCTTAAACGGGTCAGAACTGAAAGTCAAAGCATAAGTCAAATTATGCGACTTTCGGTTCCGAACAGGGCCTAAACTGAAAATTGTCGGGTTGAACATGTTTAGACATGTTCTTACATTAATTACCAAGTTATATTAATGATAAAACAGGTTGCATGGCTCCTGCATTGCTAATTATGTGTTAATTTGAAAATAAGCTTTCTGTTGACTTTTTAAGTTTAACTTTGACCCGACAATTGACCTAGTTAGAGTGAGAATCAGAGGGTGCCCTTTTAAGGGTTTACATAATTACCAACTCATAGGTACTTTCAATTTGAAATTTGACTGGACACATTATGATTAATTACGAAGTCAAACCTTAATTACGACGGTTTGACTTTAAGCTAATTAACTAGGCAAAACTGAATTAAGGAATGTTAAGGGCACTTACAAGGGTCCTAAGCACGACTAGGAAGCCTAAGAAAAATTGGTTGCTGACCAGAGAGCTCCAGAAGTGAAGTTGTGAAGGTTTGCAAATGAAGTGTGAAGTGTTGCAACCAAGTGGGTTCTTTATATAGCAATTTAAATCACATAGGATCATGCCAAGGTAGTCTACTGATGTTTCCAGATCAAGACAAGTGCCCCCTATGCATGAAATACCATTGGGGCAGCCCCTGGTATGCAAAACAAGCGTTTGAAGTCGGTTAACAGGCCTGGAGAGACACCTGTGTGAAAATTCTGATGCTGGGGTGTTCAGGCGGCCCGCGTAAGGTCTTTATGGACCCTTACGCGGCCGGTATGGCTTCCCAGAACCAGCCAAACAAGTTTCAGCTATTTATAATTCAGCCCCTGGTCCTTTCAAACGTGGTTTTAAGCATTTTTCTTGCACTTTTGGCCCTCTAACCTGATTTTTTAGGACTCCAAGACATATACAAACTTTATTAAGTCCTTGGTTAACTTTGTGATCACCCGTAAGGCCTTAGATTTCAACGTTGATGCTTTTAACCCCTCGTATACGAATGTTGTCATAACTTTCTCATACTTTATCGAAACCTTGTGAAATTTTTACCACATATTCTAGTGAGTATAATTAATCATTACAAAGCTTCGGGTTTGCTAAAAGGTCACTCAGAAGTATACTTTAAACATGTTGACACATTTAACCCCTGTAGTTTGTTATGTCTCACTTTCTCTCACAATTAGCTTCGTGTGATCCATGATTCATTCGTTTAAGGGTGTAAACATTGTGTAGGGTTATTGCAAGATATATTTATCCAATGTTGACACCTTGAACCCTTTTATTCACATACTTTCTCTGTCTGTCAACTTTAGTCCCTCTAAATCACTTTTTTACACGTTTAAAGTCCATGACACATGTTGATACATTATTGGACATAAATTTTCGAGGTGTTACATCCTCACCCCCTTAAAAGAAATCTCGAACTCGAGATTTACTGAAACAAATGAGGGTACTTTTCTTTCATTGTGGACTCTACCTCCCACGTATATTCGGGACCTCTGCGGGCATCCCATTTAACCTTGACAATTGGCACATGCTTCCTTCGAAGCTTCTTAACCTGTCGATCCTCGATCGACAAAGGTTTTTCCACAAATTTCAAGCTCTCGTCTATATGCACATCCGTGTGTGGTATGACTAGCGATTCATCAGCTAGACATTTCTTCAGATTGCAGATGTGAAACACATTATGGATTCCACTGAGCTCTTCAGGCAAGTTTAACTTGTAAGCCACTGATTCGACACATTCGATGATCTCGAATGGTCCTATGTACCTTGGGCTTAATTTGCCTTTCTTACCAAAACGCATCACTCCCTTCCAGGGCGATACTTTAAGCAACACTTTGTCGCCAACTTCAAACTTTAGAGGTTTACGCCTTAAGTCTGCGTAGCTTTTCTGCCTATCCCTGGCAGCTTTGAGACTATCTCGTATCTGAACAATCTTGTCTGTCGTCTCCAGGACTATATCAGGTCCTGTTAGTTGGACATCTCCAACTTCTGCCCAACAAACGGGCGTTCTGCACTTCCTTCCATACAAAGCTTCAAATGGTGCAGCTTGGATACTAGAGTCATAGCTATTATTGTATGAAAACTCGATCAATGGAAGATGTTCATCCCAACTTCCACCTAGGTCAATAACACAAGCCCTTAACATATCTTCCAGTGTGTGAATCGTTCGTTCACTTTGACCATCCGTTTGCGGATGATAAGCAGTGCTGAAGTTCAGCCGAGTGCCTAGGGATTGCTGAAAAAATTTCCAGAAGTGCGATGTATACCTTGTATCCCTATCAGAAATGATAGATACTGGCACCCCGTGGAGAGATACAATCTCGTCCACGTATAGCTGAGCTAACTTATCTAAGCTATGTGTTTCCTTAATAGGTAGGAAGTGAGCTGACTTAGTTAGTCTATCCACTATCACCCAAATAGTATCGTTTCCTTTCTTTGTCTTGGGTAACTTGGTGATAAAATCCATTGTCACCATTTCCCACTTCCAGGTGGGAAGTTCAGGCTGTTGTAGTAAACCTGACGGCTTTTGGTGTTCAGCTTTGACTTGCGCGCATGTTAAACATTTGGCTACATAGGTAGCTATAGACTTCTTTAAGCCTGTCCACTAAAAATTTGCCTTCAGATCCTGGTACATCTTATCAGCCCCAGGATGAACGGAGTACTTAGAACCGTGGGCTTCCTGGAGGATCACATCTCTAAGTCCTCCATAAATTGGAACCCATATTCGTCCATTTAATCTCAGGATTCCGTCTTTGCCATAGGATAATTGTTCAGCAGTTACTCCTAGCTTCTCATCCGGATAGTTAACTTCTAGTACAACTTCTTTATGTGCAGCTAACACTCTTTCATTCAAACTATTCTTTAATTCAATGCTCTTGGCATTGATTCTTATAGGCTTCACTCTTTCCTTCCTACTTAAGGCATCGGCGACTACATTCGCCTTGCCCGGATGGTATCTTATTTCACAGTCATAATCATTTAAAGTTTCCATCCATCGTCGCTGCCTCATATTCAAGTCCTTCTGATTGAACATATGTTGAAGGTTTTTGTGATCGGAATAGATCACACACTTGGTTCCATACAAGTAATATCTCCATAGTTTTAGTGCAAATACAACGGCACCCAACTCCAAGTCATGGGTGGTGTAATTCTTTTCATGCACCTTTAACTGACGTGACGCATAGGCAATGACCTTGCCTTTCTGCATAAGCACACACCCCATACCGGTGTGTGATGCATCACAATACACCACAAATTCATCAATTCCATCAGGCAACGTCAATACTGGAGCATTGCTCAATTTCTGCTTCAGAATATCAAAAGATTCTTGCTGCTTAGGCCCCCAGTCAAACTTGCTATTCTTTCGAGTTAGTAAAGTCAGGGGTGCTGCAATTCTTGAGAAGTTTTCAATAAATCACCTGTAGTATCCTGCTAAACCTAGAAAGCTACGAATCTCAGTAGGCGTCTTTGGCTCTTGCCAATTCATAACAGCTTCAACCTTAGCGGGATCCACCTGGATACCACGCTCACTGACCACGTGTCCAAGAAACTGGACTTCACGAAGCCAAAATTCACATTTTGAAAATTTGGCATAGAGCTTCTCCCGTTGAAGCAGCTTAAGAATACAACGAAGGTGCTTCTCATGGTCAGCTTGACTCTTCGAGTAAATAAGAGTATCATCGATGAAGACGATGACGAATTTATTTAGGTAGGGCTTATAGACGCGATTCATGAGATCCATGAATGCGGCAGGTGCATTAGTGAGCCCAAAAGGCATCACTAAGAACTCGTAATGACCATAACGAGTCCTAAATGCAGTCTTGTGTACATCTTCATCTTTAACCTTCAGCTGATGATAGCCTGACCTCAAGTCGATCTTCGAGAAGTAACTTGCCCCTTCCAATTGATCGAACAGATCGTCGATCCTGGGCAATGGATATCTATTCTTGATAGTGACCTTGTTAAGCTTGCGATAATCGATGCATAGACGCATCGACCCATCCTTCTTCTTCACAAACAGGATTGGTGCTCCCCAAGGAGATGAACTAGGACGAATGAAACCTTTTGCTAATAAATCGTCTAGCTGAGTCCTCAATTATTTCATCTCTGTTGGTGCCAACCTGTAAGGTGCCCTTGCAACAGGTGCTGCTCCTGGAATAATGTCAATTTTGAATTCTACTTGCCTATCTGGTGGCAAACCAGGTAGTTCTTCAGGAAATACTTCGGGATATTCAGAAATGACGGGAATATATTCAATCTTAGGCTTCGGCTCATCAATAGTCACTTGTGCCATGTAAATGACACAACCCTTCTTCAAACACCTAGAAGCCTTAAGCATAGACGCTTGTTCAGGCAGTCCATGCTGGGTATCTCCCTGAATGGTAAGTGGCTCACCAGACGGAGTCTTGATCACCACTTGCTTCTTGTTGCAAACAATCTGGGTCTGGTTATGAGATAACCAGTCCATGCCTATAACTATATCAAAACCGGCTAACTTCAAAGGGAGTAGGGACAAAGGAAAAGAGTGGTTCCTAATGGATATGAAACATCCATCTAACACGGTTGATGCGGTTTCTATGGTGCCATCGGCTAATTCCACCTCATATTTTATGCTTAGGGTTCTAACAGGTAGGTTTAACAACTTACAAAACTTATCATCAACAAATGACTTATCTGCTCCAGAATCAAATAACACCCTTGCATAAACATCATTAATAAGGAAGGTACCTGTTATGACATTATCATTCTGGATCGCCTCCTGTGCGTTCATCTGGAAGACCCTAGCATTGGTCTTTTTCCCTTCCTCAGCTTTCTTAGCAAACTTTGGGCAGTTGGATTTGATATGCCCTTTTTCATTGCAGCTATAGCACGTCGCATCCTTGATTTTCTTATAGTCCAATGTCTTGTGCTCAGAAGATTTACAAATCCCACAAGGCCTTGGCTGTGATTGGGATTTTGAATCATATCTGCACCTCCCAAAATGGTGCTTCTTACAGATTTTACACTTTGGCTTATCGCCCGACTGATGACCATCCTTCTTAGTTCCAGAACTCTTTTTGTGATCATTGTTTCTCTTATGCTTCTTGTCTGGTCATCGTGAGTTGTCATCCTCACGCTTTCTCTTCTCAGCATCGGTGTTTCTGAGTGATCTTTGCCTGACTGCGTCCAAAGTAAGAGACAAAGATATATCAGCTGCAGACCGAAAAGTAGCTGGTCTGGAGGCCTTCACACTGGCCTTAATTTCTGGGGCCAAAACCCCAATGAAACGAGCTATCCTTTTGGGTTTCGGAGTCACTAGATACGGAACCAATCTTGACATAGTATTGAAGCTTGTAAGGTAGGCTTGACAATCTAGGTTTTTCATAACCAAAGACAAGAAATCAGCTTCAATCTTTTCAACCTCATGTTGAGGGCAGTAGTTTTCCTTAATGAGAGTAACAAACTGATTCCAAGACAGATTGTACAATGGGATCTTCCCAGTGGCCTGAATCAAAGATCTCCACCACGCTAGTGCCTCGCCTTTGAATGACTGAGATACAAACTTTACCACATCCTTATCAGCGCAACCACTGATATCCACCACAGTGTCCATCTGGTCTAACCATGACATGCAATCAACTGCTGCCTTCTCCCAGTGAAATCCCTGGGTTTGCAGGAGATAAAGTATTTATAGGTGCAACCTTTAGCACGTGGCTCTTAATTTAACACAACTCTCTTAGATGGAACACTCCTCTGATTTGTTGAGTGATGAGAATCACTTTTATGAGCGGTATGAGTTCTAGAGGGTGGTTTAGAGTGTTGCACAGACTGGGTCCTTACATGGGTACCACTGGATTCATTGAACTGTCTGTCCAAATCTCGCGTAACAGCATTTTCTATTAACGCTTGTAATTCTGCTCATGCTACGTTGACTCTGGAGGTGTCATGATTATCTCTGGGGTGACTGTTGACTTCGTCTGACCCAGGCATGTAGCTTGATTGCTACATAAAATAATGATTTTTCAATTTATTCAGAGGTCTATAATAGTTTTATCATTCTAATGATTTATTAATCATGGTATTTAAGAAACCATTTCGATTAATTTGGTAAGCATATTTATATATATTCAGGATTTTCATTATAATAATCCATAGTTATAATTAAGGTATATCAATGGCTAAAAGGCCTAGTCATATATAGACAGTTTAAAAAAAAAATAAAAAAAATCATGATCTTATAGGATCAAGGTATTGAGGTTTTACTTATAATTTATTACCTCTTCTTAACAGGGGGTCGAAGACCACGACTGTCTTTTGTCTTATATGATAATGAATGTAGCCCGTAGGCATTACATACCTATTGGATGTTTAATATAATAAAAGAAAATGGAAGAATCCAATACAAGGATGACTTATGTGATTTTATCGAATCACATTTTTGCCAGGAATGTTAACATGTGTTACGGAGGTTAACGAGGATTTGAATCTTTTAAATAGGTTTTACCATCTTGGCCATATTTAGAATGACATGTGACTAGGTTTTACCTTTAAGATTCTTATTATTTTATTAAAATGGTAGGTTTTATAAAAGGAATGTTATTTTTCATTTATTTCACATATTATATGTATGCATATAATTTAAAAATGAAAATTTAACTAACCATTCCATTAAAATTTAAACAAGTACATGTTTGCCCTAAACAGGACTTCTACAAAATAACATGCCCGCGCAGGGGCTTAAACAGAAATAACATACCCACGCAGGGGTTAACAGAAAGACATGCCCACGCAGGGGCAGAGTACAGAAAGACATGCCCACGCAGGGGCAGAATACAGAAACAAATGTCCACGCAGGGACATGATTACAACACTAAGAACAAACAAACAAATAAAGGATTTAATGATCCTTTTTGCTTTTCCCTTTAATTAAGTTTGCCAGACTCTTGAACATTCCACGGTTTTGCCTACAGTCTTCCCGCACTTCCTACCGCACCTCATTAATCCTTTGATGAATTTCTTGATGCTGTGGTGGCGACATCACTGGCTGTTGCGGGGGTTGCTGATATAGCGGAGGTTGAGGAGGTGGCGGTTGATGATACCCATAAGGTGGGTACCCATAGTGCGGGTATTCAGCTTGATATGGGATCCCAAAGGATCCTTCCGGATGATGAGCATTGTAGTTTGCCGCTGCTACCAGGTAAGGGTCGGCCTCGGCATAGTTGTAGTTGGTGTGGATCGGCTGCTCAAAGGGATTATACGCCGCCGTACCATTGTATGTAGGTATTGGGTCGCCAAAGCCCAATGGTGGTGGTGCGACAGGCGCAGAGTCTACTTCCGAGACGGGGTTTGAAGGCCCACCCATCTGCGGGTCTTCATGGAGTGGCGGGTAGCGGCTGCCACTTGAAGGTTGAGGGGTGCTGATACGCACTCCTCCTCGCATGGACATCCGTGCGTTCGATCTTCTTCGCCTCGGCGGCTCCGGAGGCTGTTGCTGAGCTGGTGGTGGTGGCGGAGTGACCGCGACGAAATGAGAATCCTCGGAGGGATCCTGCTGCTACCGCTGTGGTGAGTTGTGGTAACTGGGAGTAAACACCCAGTCGATCTGTCGGAACCTTTCTTCATAGCTGTCGGGACCATTATAAGGTGATCCCACAAAAGGTGACCCATCCGAAATTTCGATGGGGTGGTTAGGGGTTTCGGACGGGGGCTCTGCGGGATCGGTCTCCTCGTCCATGTCCATTGCATGGTCGCCCGAGAAATGGTCTTCGGGTCCTAGTGGGTTAAAACCCACTGGTTCTCCAAGGTAGTTTGCCGGGTTGAATCGGCTTTGGAAGACCGGTGTCGGGTCGTCGAAGGAATAGTGAGGGCTGGATCCCTGGAGGGGGATAAAAGATGGCTGCGGGTTATGGGGCTCATTTTCAGAATGAGGCCCGTAGGAGTGGTGATAGGATGGTGGCGAACTTAGCGAGACGGATCACCTCGCTGGCTCTATATACATCCTCCAATGCTCCTGAGGACTCGTACTCATCGAGGCTGGTGGGGTTCGTCTGTGTGAGGGCCCGGCCTCATGGTCGTGGCCTGTGATTGGTGCCTTTCCTCTTCCCCTGTTGAATCTTGGTGGCATGATTTAACCTGTCAACATAAACAAGGATAACAACAAGGAAAAATATATAAAGGACAAAAATAAAACAAATCAGGATTTTGTCCTAAATTCTTTGTCTAGACTCGAAAATTTAGGAATGTGCAACTGTGTAACTGAGATTAAACACAAAAGGCTAGTGTTTAATTCACTCAGTGTTGGCTCTGATACCAACCTGTCACACCCCGATACTTCCACGTATTACCGGTGGGCCCGGTGGGGAGTATCATGACGTAGTTGATATCATCATAGTCAAACAACACAATTTTAAATGCACAGCGGAAGCAAAAGATAGATTTATTTCAACCGAATAAATTGTAATATTAAGTATCACAAAATAGTTGAAACAGATCCACAAGCAGATCAAATAAAAAAAGAAACATAGTTCATCAGACTTAAAATGCATCCAAGCTTGCGAGACTCTTATTGATGCTAAGGAGAGGCCAGCCTATTTCGGGTAGTACCTGCACTTAACCTTTTTGGGAAAATACGTCAGTTTACACTGGTAAATACAATTAACTGACTCATTTTGAAAATGTTTTTAGAAAATTGATTTGAATGCACATGGCACAAAACTTTTTATAACTTGGGATAATTATTTATATATAAACTTGTAAAAGAATTACATGTTCGTTATACGTTCAGTAGCCCGGGTTGAATACCGGGTTAAAGATTAATAGACACACCACATGGTATAGTCCCGTGGCGAGTTATTCTCGTAACCGGCGGTTATACCTTATTATTTATATATGCACTGGCGGGTGTACGCCTACACCCCGTGCTAAGGTCGTGGCCATTTCATGAATGATGCCAAGGATATCCGGGACATGGTCATTAACCTCCCAAAGGCTTTAAGCAAACACAACAATTTAAACGGGTCATCTCAATAAAGTAACCTTCATATGATTAAAAATTCAATGCCCGACCAAGCGGTATTTTATATACCGTACCCCAAGCCCGTATAAGGGAAAATTAGTTAAAAGTGTTTACCTTTGCAAGTAATAATCACAAACAGCAATTGCACGTAGCTTTTACCGGGTCTCCTAGTCTGGAACAAAGGTTTATAATAACCTATTAGATTCCTAACGGGTCTTTAATTAAGCCTAAACTTAGACGGGTTAGTTTTAAAGGAAGATACGGTTCAAACGCACGATTTAGCGAAGACCGGAATAGAATGTGATTTAGACCCGACAAGTTTGAAGACTTGTATAATATGGGTAAACTAAACAAATTCTGGATTTTGAGACAAAATGATAAGGTTTGACCCGTTTCGGTCAATTTATGTAAACTAGTTACATAAACCGAACCGAACGCGCAAGATGCGTAACGGGTAACCATATGAGTCATATGCAGGTTTTCTAAGTTAATATGCCTTAAATATGTTGTGACATCAGTAAGATATCTTCTATTATGCCCAAAATGGATTTAAACACAAACTATGCCCCGTAGGGGTATTTTGGTCATTTTAAAGGTTATAAAAGAGTTTAAATAATAATCTGAGTTACAGATCTGATATAAACAGTAAATATACTTAAATTAATAGGTTATATCAGTAGGGTATTACATATATGTGAAATTTACCATTTATAACTGAACTATGCACCGAATGGGCATTTTGGTAATTTCACTTAAGCCTAAAAGGTCAAAACTGGAAACCTGAGTTTAAAAACTTTTACTTACTGTTAGAATATAAAAATTTACTTAATATATCAGTAGGTATTAAGTCTTATATATCTAAAATGATTTTAATACATACTATGTGCTTTAGAACGCGTAAAAAGGCGATTTTGAGCGATTACCGGGTTTTATAAAGAAAACTGATATTTTTATTACTCCAGAAGGCTTAAAATATTTTATTTATCCTATAAAATCAGTAGCAAAAGGTTTGGAATCAAAATGATTTGTAAAACTCATTTTATAGGCCAAAAGGGCAAAACCGGCAATTACCGAATCAAGCTTAGAACTCTATGTTATGCTCAGCCTAAAAATAAATAAAAATCTTCAAAAATCCCAAAATATTATATTACATCAGTGGGTAAAAAGTTTGGTATCAAAAATTGGGTTTAGATAGGCTATATGCTAATTACGCCGTTTAATTAATAAAAAGCTTTTCATTTACGCTAATGAGCATAACTCCTAATCTAGACCTCAAACTGATGTCAAATTTTAGGGACAAGTCAAATAATTAGTAACTAAGGTTTCTATTCTTTTACATTTTCAAAAATCACATTTTAAGGTCATACGGGTATAATAGTCAACATATAGGCAATAAACGGAAACATGCATATGAATCGGATAACTAATGAACCAAGTTGTATAATCACAGAGGGTTATACTAACATGAAACATGGTCCAAATAAGGCTCTAAGGCATTTCTAAAACATGCTTAAACGGGTCAGAACTGAAAGTCAAAGCAGAAGTCAAATTATGCGACTTTCAGTTCCGAACAGGGCCTAAACTGAAAATTGTCGGGTTGAACATGTTTAGACATGTTCTTACATTAATTACCAAGTTATATTAATGATAAAACAGGTTGCATGGCTCCTACATTGCTAATTATGTGTTAATTTGACAATAAGCTTTCTGTTGACTTTTTAAGATTAACTTTGACCCGATAATTGACCTAGTTAGAGTGGGAATCAGAGGGTGCCCTTTTAAGGGTTTACATAATTACCAACTCATAGGTACTTTCAATTTGAAATTTGACTGGACACATTATGATTAATTACGAAGTCAAACCTTAATTACGACGGTTTGACTTTAAGCTAATTAACTAGGCAAAACTAAATTAAGGAATGTTAAGAGCACTTACAAGGGTCCTAAGCACGACTAGGAAGCCTAAGAAAACTTGGTTGCTGACCAGAGAGCTCCAGAAGTGAAGTTGTGAAGGTTTGCAAATGAAGTGTGAAGTGTTGCAACCAAGTGGGTTCTTTATATAGCAATTTAAATCACATAGGATCATGCCAAGGTAGTCTACTGATGTTTCCAGATCAAGACAAGTGCCCCCTATGCATGAAATACCATTGGGGCAGCCCCTGGTATGCAAAACAAGCGTTTGAAGTCGGTTAACAGGCCTGGACAGACACCTGTGTGAAAATTCTGATGCTGGGGTGTTCAGGCGGCCCGCGTAAGGTCTTTATGGACCCTTACGCGGCCGGTATGGCTTCCCAGAACCAGCCAAACAAGTTTCAGCTATTTACAATTCAGCCCCTGGTCCTTTCAAACGTGGTTTTAAGCATTTTTCTTGCACTTTTGGCCCTCTAACCTGATTTTTAAGGACTCCAAGACATTTACAAACTTTATTAAGTCCTTGGTTAACTTTGTGATCACCCGTAAGGCCTTAGATTTCAACGTTGATGCTTTTAACCCGTCGTATACGAATGTTGTCATAACTTTCTCATACTTTATCGAAACCTTGTGAAATTTTTACCACATATTCTAGTGAGTATAATTAATCATTACAAAGCTTCGGGTTTGCTAAAAGGTCACTCAGAAGTATACTTTAAACATGTTGACACATTTAACCCCTGTAGTTTGTTATGTCTCACTTTCTCTCACAATTAGCTTCGTGTGATCCATGATTCATTCGTTTAAGGGTGTAAACATTGTGTAGGGTTATTGCAAGATATATTTATCCAATGTTGACACCTTGAACCCTTTTATTCACATACTTTCTCTGTCTGTCAACTTTAGTCCCTCTAAATCACTTTTTTACACGTTTAAAGTCCATGACACATGTTGATACATTATTGGACATAAATTTTCGAGGTGTTACATCTAATTTGATCATTTAAATCTACTTGTAGATTTAATTTAAGAGAACGTACCCTTTTTGACTTTTCATGATACTTTCGGCTTAACGCATCGGCAACTACATTTGCTTTTCCTTCATGATACTGGATATCACAATCCTAATCACTAAGCATTTCCATCCAGCGTCTTTGTCTCATATTCAATTCTTTTTGCCTGAAAACATACCTTAAACTTTTATGATCAGTGAATATGGTAAACTTATTACCATAAAGGTAATGTCTCCAAATTTTAAGGGCAAAAATTATAGCTCCTAACTCTAAATCATGGGTTGAATAATTTTCTTCATGATTCTTAAGTTGTCTAGATGCGTAAGCTATAACCTTTTGGCGTTGCATCAACACACATCCATAACCTAACTTAGAAGCGTCACAATAGACTATAAAGTCTTCAGTTCCTTCTGGTAATGCTAGTATGGGTGCATGGGTTAATCTAAGCATGGGCGAAGGATAGTAGGGGCGGGAGGGGGCGGCCGACCCCCCGAACTTTTCGCTCAATAGTGGAGAGTATGTAGTTTTCGTATAGAAATTTTTGGGTATATATGTTTTCGACCCCCCGTTTTATAGAAATTTTTTGGTATATACGTTTTCGACCCCTCGGTCAAAAAATTTCAAGCTTCGCCACTGAATCTAAGCTTAAAAATTCTAAAGGCTTCTTCTTGCTTTAGTCCCCATTCAAACTTAATGGATTTACAGGTTAACTTAGTTAAAGGAATGGCTATTCTGGAAAAAATTCGAATAAATCTTCCATAATAACTGGCCAATCCTAAGAAACTTCTAACATAGGTTGGTGACTCAGGGGTTTTCCATTTGGTTATTGCCTCGATCTTGTTGGGATCCACATGAATTCCTTCATGATTAACTAAATGTACAAGAAATTGTGCCTGTTCTAACCAAAACTTGCACTTTGAAAACTTAGCATAAAGCTTTTCCTTTCTTAATAAATTTAGAAGTGCGTGCAAATGCTTTGCATGTTCCTCTTTATTCTTAGAGTAAATTAGAATATCATCTATGAAGACAATTATGAATTTATCCAAATATGGCTTACATATTCGGTTCATCATATCCATAAATGCGGCTGGGGCATTGGTTAAACCAAATGGCATGACAGTAAATTCATAATGACCATACCTTGTTCTAATTGTGGTCTTAGGAATGTCCTCTTCCTATACCTTTAATTGATGATATCCTGATCTTAAATCGATTTTAGAGAAAAATCGAGCTCCTTGCAATTAATCGAACAGATCATCGATTCTCGGTAATGGGTACCGGTTCTTAATCATGACCTTGTTTAATTCATGGCAGTCAATGCACATACGCATCGATCCGCCCTTCTTTTTAACAAATAAAATTGGTGCTCCCCATGGCGATGAGCTCGGCTGTATGAATCCTTTTCCCAGCAATTCATCTAATTGTTTCTTCAGTTCTTGCATTTCTGCGGGTGCCAACCGGTAAGGTGCTTTGGCAATCGGGGCCGTTCCTGGTAGCAGGTGAATTCTGAATTCAACTTCTCTATCCGGCGGTAGTCCTGGTAATTCTTCTGGAAATACATCTGAAAACTGAGACACTACTGGAATATCTTTTAGTTCTTTTCCTTTAGTGTTAGTGATTATAGAAATCAAATACACTATAGATCCTTTTCTTATATAGCTTGCAGTTTTCATCACAGAGATGAATTTTGTGGATCTAGATGGTTTATCTCCTTTAATTGTGATCTTTTCACCTTTTGGTGAATTTACTTGGATTGACTTTTGATCACATAAAATACTGGCTTTATTCATTCCTAAAATGACATCAAATCCTGCCAGATTCATTGGATAAAGGTTTGCAATAAACTTTTGATTAAAAATTTCTATTCTTGCTCCCTGCAAGATTTCAGAAATCCTAACAGTTTCCCCATTAGCTGTCTCTACTAGACATTCTTGTGGTAGTTTAGTTAATGACTGATTTAGAAGTTTGCAAAACGAAGTATTAATAAAACTTTGGTTTGCACCAGAGTCAAATAATACCTTAGCAAAAACATCATTAATTAAAAACGTACCAGCTATCACATCTGGAATCATCTTGGCTTCATCTGCAGTTAGAATAAATGCTCTAGCATTTTTGGTGTTCCTGTTGTTGTTTGCAGCTGGAGCCAATTTCGGACAATTTGGCTTGATGTGACCTTTTTCTCCACAGTTGAAGCATAGTCTATTACTGGATTTCTTCCTGAAATCTTCTTCCTTGTGTCCGGGCATCTTGCAGAAATTGCAAAAAGTGGAGCATTTTCCCGAATGCTTTTTCTTGCAGACTTTGCAGAATGGTGCAGAGGTAGAACCCATATTCCTACGGTTGTAATTCCCAGAACGGAATTCTTAGGTAAGCCTTTGGGTTAGGTTTCTCCTCTGGTCTTCTTCTCTAGTACGGATTAATTCATCAGTCAAGGTGTTTGTTAGTTCTACAGTTTCTTCTATAGTTTGGGGTCTAGCTGCCTTGACTACATGTCTAATCTCTCCAATTAATCCCCAGATGTAACGGGAGATTAATACCGGCTCTGGTGATGCAAGGGTTGGTACTATTCTAGCATATTCAAAGAATAACTTTGTGTACCCCTTACTATCCACTCCATTCATACTAAGATTTAGGAATTTGTTTGCTATTTGTTCTTTTTCATTAGGAGGGCAGAATTTCCTTTCTACCATATTCCTAAATTCTTCCCATTCCATAATATAAACCCTATCACTTCCTCTAGACTGAAGGATAGTGTTCCACCATTCTAAGGCTGAATTCTTAAATAGATTGGAAGCAAACATTATCTTGTCCTCTTCCGCACATTTACTTATTTTCAGAACAGCCTCAGTCTTTTCTATCTAGCGTAGAGCTGCAATAGGTTCTTCATTACCCGAGAATTCTATTGGTTTACAGGACCAGAATTCTTTGTAAGAACAACCGTAAGACACGGTTCTTCTTCTTTTGGGAATGGACACTTGAAGTACAGGGCCATTGTTTACGCTGTGTTCTGGTTCAATTGGTCACTTACTGCTATGCTTACTTTTATTATTCGCTTCTTGAACCGTTTGAATAATAAATGGCATTGCATCTATAATTCCTTGTGCCACTATGTGTTGGATAGCACTATTATCCACTTGGTTTCCATTATTATTGACGCTTGGATTCTCATTAACCAAGTTAATGTTACTCTGGTTATCGTTATTCAGATTTCCTTGATTTCCTTCGTCGGCCATCTGAATTTTAAACATTTACCACATATTAATATCACAAAATAATATTGGGGAATTGGCCTATAATAATCTCACCTAGATCTTATTGGCCATTAATAATCCCACCTCAGAATATTCCCCCCACCAGTCCCACCTTTCACCTATTTTTCCTACAATGGCCCCCCATTAAAAAAACTTAACGGAGTTAAGCTTTTTTCCAAATTACAAATAGATTTTTTATGGCTTTTGATCAAAACGATGATACGAGTCCATTGATGTAAAACTTACTTCGAAATGGTGCTCCAAGTGATTTGATTTTGGTTAATTGGAAATTTAAACACCCGAATTGAAGCGCCGTTTTCATCGTTTGGAGCACCGTTTCGAGACAAGTTTTACATCAATGGACTCGTATCGTCGTTCTAATCAAAAGTCCTAAAAATCTGTTTGTAAGTTGGAAAAAAGCTTAACTCCGTGAAGTATTTTTAACGAGGGACCATTGTAGGAAAAATAGGTGAAAGGTGGGACTAGTGGGGGGAATATTCTGAGGGGGGATTATTAATGGCCAATAAGGTCTAGGTGGGATAATTAAAGGCCAATTTCCCAATAATATTTTAATATAGTCAATCACATGACACGCATTTTGGTCAAAAGCGTCGATCATTGCGACTTTACTCTATTCATATATTATGCATCTATTACACACCAGTACTGAAATAAAAATTACAATACCAACTAAAATAAAATTACACTAATAATAGTAGGCATCCGTACACACATATTTTATTATTATTTTATTATTTATTTTATTAAATTATTATTATTACTATTACCATCTCCACCATTACATCTACGGATATGGATTCATCCAGAAATCCATATTGCGCTCGTCATACTTCCAGACGAGTCGCTCTCCCACCTGTCTCATTCGTTCACTACTCTCTAAAATTTCCTCACCAAATGTCCTATGTTTTCTACGTTTTCTGCACTCATTGGGGATGCAGGTTTTAGGACTGGGTTCGGAATCTGGGGTGCGGGTTCCTGGTATGGAGGTGTAGGTGCCTGGAATCGGTAAGGATCTTCTAGAATCTCCCTAATGTATTCATCATGGCAATAGGGATCTAAAGGGTCCAAACCTGGGTAGGCTCCTATGTTTGGCATGGGCATGTCTTCATGTATATGGTAACGTTACACATAGTCCCTATTGTCATCCCACCAGGGGTCGTAATTTGGGTCTAGGGGGTTTGGTGCAGGTACCCTAGGTATTTCTTCCGGATTGAAGTCATGCATTTCTATTTGGTTTTCAGGGTTTTCTATCTCCATGGGTTGGTCAGGAATTGGTGGTTGTGGTTGGGGTGTTATTATTTGCTCCAGATTAGGGTCAGCTGCAGTGGTTGCTAGGATGTGGATGTTGGCTATACCCCTATTGATCATGTCCTGGGCATAGGCATCTGTCTCTCTCTTGGCTGCTACTAGTGCCCTCTGGTCTTGTAACTTTTTCATACGTTTTCTACGCTCGTGTGCCCCTATACTGAACCATCCTCTCTTTTTCTGAGAAAATGGCTCTTCTGACTGAGCCTTAAACACAAAGATTCCTTCTTCCGTATCAGCAGAGTACCCTGAGATGGCAGGCTGAGAAGAGGAGATGCCTTCGCTTCTAGGCGAACCAGACAATTGACGGTACGCGTCAGATGGTCCTTGGTCGCTCATACTGTAAACTAACAAATAGTCAAATAACACATAACAATAAATACAGTTATTTACGTATTTCCGTAATTTATTTCCTAACAGATTGAATTTTGATGTCAGCAGAACGCTTCTGTGGCTGAATCAGTGGCTTAGCTCTGATACCACCTTATGTCGCAACCCCCGATCCCTAATCCCCAGGAACGGGCGGCCGTGAGCCAGTTTTGGTGGTATCGCATGTTTGTCTAATTTGGCAGCGGAATTTTCATCAGAACCGTAGTTAGGAAATATTTTATCAGAGTAAAATACCACATTTTCATAAAATTAAACACATGGGATAAAACCCAAGTTTGCATTACACACATTTTCATAGGAATAAATCCTATTTTATTAAATAAAAACATCTATTTTATTTTAGGTAACTTTATTGCCACTTTTCCAAGCCTTCAGTGCTGTCCAGCTGGCTTCTATTTGGCTTTCACATTTTGTTACCTGAAACGCGTTTTAAAAACATTTGTCAGTGGGAAATACTGGTGAGTGAATCCCAGTTTAATCAAGTTTAAATAAAAACTCATTGTACAGTATTGAGGGCGATCTCGCAATTACATTTGTTTCCAAGTTATATCGATTAACATCCATGGTACTGTCAGACCCGACTTGTGGACATGTTACTCCTTGACCAAGTGGTAACAAATTTTGTATACAAAACCCCAACATACTCATGATAATTGTATTCTTACAAATACTCAATAACTGCTTGATATATAATTAATCGTATGAGGTTTTGTAAAAACAGTTAACAAAAAGTGGATCAACTCACATTGCTGTCTTAGATTTTCTGTAAGGGTTTCCTGAGAATTATCTATAATTTACACAAAAGCACACGTGTTAGTATAATAACCCATTTTAACATTAATAATACCCTCCCCAAGACGGCATTCCAACGACTACGTCGGGCAGAACCACGACAGCCGTTACGGAACCCTAGATCAATCGGGCAGCGTATCTAATACATATCCAGGGGTTATAATACTTACAACGGAGCAGAACTTCGCTATTTAGGGGGGGTATAATACCCGTAGATTATGCCTACAATTCAGAATTTAGAGAAAGAAAACGTTTCTGAGCGATTTCGACTGAAGATCCGATGGCTTCTATATATAGGTGCTGAGTTTGGGTTTTACGCGGCCCGCGTAAGAGAAGACAAGGGCCTACGCAGCCCGCGTCAACTCAAGTCAACGCTGTAGCATATCCGGGTCAGCTACTAGACTCGCCACGATGATGACACGTGTCATCACCTGGCTGCGCCACCTTTTTGATCTTTAGCGGCCCGCGTAAGACCCTTAAGAGGTCTACGCGGCCCACGACAAACCTAAAAACTCAATTTTTAATTATTTTTGATAATATTTAGGGTATTCGGGGCCCGTTTTCACGTATGGGGTGTATTTTGGGACATATTGGGATATTTTAAATATTTTTAGGGTGTCGGAAAAATATTCGGGGGTGTCGGTTTTCTTTAGGGTTGTTATAAATACCCCACTTGCCAGTGATTTAAGATAACCACGACTTAATCCCTGTAATTATAACTTTTGAAAATAATTTAAGATTTAGTAAAACAGTTGATAAAAAGAGAATGACTCACATTGCAAGTTTAGTTGGGCAGAGTTTAGCCTACTGATAAGCCTGATAACCTAATTTAAATAACAATGCATACGAAACTAGGTCAGTAACTTAATACAACATTTACGACAAGTTCACGAAATCAAAACCCTCACGACGAATGACAAAGTATAGCCCAAATACGGGCAACACTTAAACATCTATCGGAGTGGTTTCAATCGATCGGACATTGTATCGTAGCAGTGATCGAGTTAATACCCTGTACTCGTAGCAGCGTTTCACTACTTGGAAATTCAAATTTGAGCAGTTTCTTTCTTTTTTATTGAAATTTTCGAGCACAGAAGCAAGTCCCATGCACCAGCTACTTATAGCAACTTTTCAAGTTTTACGCGGCCCGCGTAAGCCTTAACATGGCTTTTAGCGGCCCGCGAGAACCCCTATCCTACGTGTAGGGCTGGTGTGTCACGAGTAGGGTTGCCACGTGTGCGACACGTGGCCCGGAATGCTTATCTGGTCAACTTTAAGTTGACGTGGCCCGCGTAAGCCTAAGCTTACGTTTTACGCGGCCCGCCTGAAACTCAAAATTCTTGTTTTCTTGGTTTTTCATGCACATTAGGGTTTCAGAGGTCCGGGTTTTCACTTACGGGTCGTTTATGGACATTTTTGCAGGTCCTTACAGTGGTCGTGCGGTTTCGAGTAGAACTCAAAGTCGTGAGCCCATTGTCTATCCCGCATAATCTCCGTAACTTCACGGTTCTCCTCGATACGTTTAGTACCGAGTTCGTGTATGTCTTGAAGTCGCTTGTTTATCTCCAAAAATGCGTTACTCGTATCCGTTCCCATAGACATCGATGACTACTCGGGCTTTTTCGCCCGCCTACTTCTTCCGGGCGGTCTTGGTAGCTCCTCCACCGGCTCGTCATCCGGAATATCCTCGTTCACCTCGGTGTTTCGAGCGTCGGAGGTTGGCGTTTCGGGTTCACCCGACTCGTTTGTTTTGGACCTCTTTGACGACCGTTTATTTCCCGACCGACCACTCGGAGTAGAGATGTTGGCCCATTTGGGGCTATGGCGAAGGATTTGCCAACACCTCATGTACGGGAAATGGCCATTAGCATCCGTATACTCGACCAATGCCGCTTGCGTAATGTCTTCGTCCTTGCTTCCACTTTTCCATCCGGCAAACGTGCGTTGGTACACGGTTTGAAAGTTCGTGCATTTTTTGTTTATATCGGTCCACTTGCCCGATATAAAGTCCGGTGGGCGGTATTCGTCTCCCTTACCCATGAGATCGAAAAAAAGTTCTCGTATTCGGGACCAAAAAACGGATTTACTTTGATTGTTTGCTAAAAAAAAGATATAATGTTAGTCTAAAATTTTAAAAAATAAAAACAGAAAATAAATTAAAAAAACTGAAAATAATTAAAAAACAGAATATATAAAGTGGAAAATAAATAATAACAGAAAATAAATAAAAAACTGCAAAAAAAACAGAAAAAAAAGGAAAAACAGAAAAAAAACACACAAAAAAAACGGAAAAAAAAAAGAAAAACAGAAAAAATAAAGAAATATACCTATAACCGGGTCCTCCGACACATCGATGAAAGCGCGGGTTAACGCATACTCCTCATCGGGCTCCCACGTTATCACATTTTTTTTCGCTCGGGTGGTGGTTTCCGCTTTCTTTTTATGTGGTCGTTTTCCTTTTCCTTTTTGCGTCTCCGCTACTTCGGGTTGTGTTTCCGGAACAACATCGGGTTCGTGTAGTGGGGAGTCGAAAGCTTGAGCCGACCCGAACGCTTGAGACGACCCCATTCCATCGGTGTTTTGATTCGGGTTCCACCCGTAGAGATTCGGGTCCCATGATAGCGGTTGGTTCAAAAGATTCATGAACCCGAGATTTTGTTGGTTGTAATCGAGAAAACCGGAGCCGAAAGGGTTGGGTCGAGTGGGAACCGGCGACACGGGGCGAGTAGGATTACCACTTTGGTTTGGGTCCGCACTTGATCGGGGAGGAATGAAGCCACGGTTGAATGGATGCATTGTATAAAATATTTAAGGATTTCTAAAAAATTGGAAGAGATAAAGAGTGTTTGAGTGTGTGTGGTAAAAATACAGGAAAGGGGGTATTATTTAAAAGAAAGTTTGAAAAAAATTGATTTTTTATATAAATGACCGTTTACCAACGCTCAAAAACAAACAAATTCAATTAATCACGCCGTTATGCATATCGCGCTTTTCCAAATTTTTGAAACATGCCGCCCTTCGTGGCGGTGTTGATGGGCGTTTTCCGGCGCCATCTTCGGGCATAGCGCCCCACTACGTATTGACTTATACAATTACATTAGCAGAGAGTATGATATTTATTGCTATTATCATGTTTAAACACCTAAAAAAAACGACATCTCCATCAACTTAGTACGACGACGAAGCCAAGACTAGCCGCTTAACACTCCACTAGATTTATTAACATAAAAATCAGCAAATTATCCAGCACTATTTTAACAACTTTCTTTTGCAACCAAAATATGTCAAGTGCGTGAAGTAGCAAAACGACTACTTGGGAGAGTGTGTATGGAAGTATATATATAGCCATGTGCTTTAACCCACACATTCAAACAACGAACATTCAAAAACACCACAGAGATGATGTTACGAGGTATTCGTTGGGGGTTGAAGAAATTTTTCACCCCATTGTTTCCTGATCATCAAGAAACCAAAACCACCCTGATTGAAGGGGGTTTCAAAGTTAAGAAAAATTGCTGCTTTCAAGAATCGGATGTGAAGAAACCCCCCATTTCTGATTCAAATTTTCTGAAAACCCCCATTCATTCTGCTACGAAACCCATTTCTGATTTGAAAACCCCCATTAATTCTGCTCCAAAACCAATGTCTGAATCCAAATTTCTGAAAAACCCTTCCAAGAAACCCCATTATTATTTGATGTACAAAAAGTGGTTAACAGTTTCTGTTTCTTCTTCTGCCGGCGGAGGGTTTGAGACTCAAGAACCTTCTGCCATTGAGAAATCTGTTAGCGTCTCGAATGTCGGTGGATACTGCACTTATACGTTCACCGGTTACTCCTTGGCTGAATTGAATGCCTATATTCCACTCCATCCATGAATTTGTCGATGCAAAGCACCTCCGCCGTCTGAAAACCCCACCACCACCACTCCGCCGCCGTCTAAAAACCCCACCACTCCGCTGCCTGAAAACCCAACCACCACTCTGCCGGCGTCTGAAAACCCCACCACCACCACCACTCCATCGTCTGCTCTTGAGAACCTCACCACCACTCCCGCACCTGAAAACCACCCAAAACATGAATTGCGTCAAAAATTGATAAATCTGTTCCAAAAAGTTGGAGATTATGGGACTAAAGCTTCGATTTGGCAGATTATAGAGTATATCGTCAATAACAGTTGAGTTCATATATGTGTAAGTACTGAGCTTTGTTTTGTTACATAGACTTCTAATTGTGTACCTACATTTTGATCCCTATTGTGGATATACAAACAAACAAACATTGTATTCATCGTTTAATATCATATTGAATATTGACCTTCTTTGGATTTTGTTTCATCTAGTTTGTTGTACAAGTCAATATTAACTGTTTGGTCATCTAGTACGTCCTAAAGAAATGAGTGGGTGTTTATTATTATTTTATTAAATGGTTTTGAGAAACAAAATGAATGATGTGGTTGATTTGCTTTGCTTCTCTCTAGAATCCCAAAAGTCACCGGAGTTTTAGTCTTGACCGTCGCCGGTTGGCTCGACGGAGAGGAAGCTCTTTGGTTTAGCAATCGGGGTTGCCTTTACCTGGCTTGACCCTTATTCCTAAACTGAAATTCTGATTCTCCCATTCGCCGTCCGGGACTGGTTTTCTCAAACGTTAACATTATCGGAACATTTCATTGGTGGCTCGACGAAGATGTGGTCATCGGGATAGTGTGGGAGGTTCAACCAGAGGAACATATAGGTTGTGACTCTAACGCTTACCTTTCATCCTATCTTGATTCTCCATCGATTCCATTCGCCGTCAGGACTTGTTTCCGGAAATCAGCCGAAAACATGGGGAGGAGACAATGGGGAGGCCAAGAGTCATGGCGATGGATGATCAAAGAAAAGCCGCCGGAAGAAAAAACAAAGGAAGATGAGGAGTGGGAGACGGTAAGGAGAAAGAAAGGTAAAGAAAAAGTAGAAGTGGAGCCAAGTACTACCATATTCTTATCAAACTTACCTGAAGAGGTGCCGGAAAAAGATATTTGGCTGGAAGTAAGAAGATATGGCTTTTTGTCAGATGTATACTTTCCTAGAAAAAGAGATTTAAAAGGTAAGAGGTTTGCTTTTGCAAGATTCAAAAACATCAGGGACTTAAACAAGTTGGTTCAAGCACTAAACAATGTCTGGGTGGGAGATAGAAGGATCAAAGCAAACGTATCAAAATTTAAAAGGAACGAGGAAAATGAGTATGGGGGAAACAAGATGTCATACGGAGGGCAGTGGGGGAAATCCATGGAGGAAAACGATGGACCCAGCACGTGGGGAGGAAGATATGAGGAATTGAAAGGTGGGAAGTATGGGTAGGATCAGCCGATAAAGACAAATTACCAAAAAGCTGGGAACAATGGTAGGTCCTATGCAGATATAGTGGCAGGAGGGAAGAATGTAAGGAGGAAAGAAATGATAACTCTGTCGAACACAACTCAAGTAGACATGATGGATTGGAGTAAAAGGACGATATGCATGGAGGCCAAAACATTACAAATTCTATGCAGAGCTAAACAGATACTGAGTGACATATCCCTGGACACGATGGAAATAAGGTATCTAGGAGGTTTAAGCATACTGGTCACTTTTGGTTCTCAAATGGTAACTTCGGATTTCCTCACAGACTATAGAAATCAGTGGGGTGAATACTTTAGTAGTGGCAAAATGTGGAATGAAAATATAAATCAATACGAGCGAATAGCATGGGTAACCATATACGGAATTCCGGCAAGTTTAAGAAATAAGGAAAATCTAAAGGCTATAGCTAGCAGAATTGGGGAGGTGGTGGAGATGGGAGACATTAGCATAGAAGATAGCGATCTATCGATGGCACAAATTGGCATTATTGTCAACTCAGGACAATTGATAAATACCGAAGTGGAAGTAGCTTACAAAGAATCAATCGTCAAGTGTTGGATCTCAGAAATTTCAGGAAGCTGGTCACCTAAATTTGTTAAGGACAAATCAGTGTTTGTCAATAATCCTGAAGTCACCATGGAAGTAGATGGTCATGAAGAGAGAGGGAATGAAAACAGTGAGGTAGGGGAAGAAACAGGCAATTTGGGGGAGGAGAACAGTCCGGTGAACAGTAACGGAAAACACACGTCGGAGAACGGAGACACAGAGAACACGACGGCAGAAGGTGGCGATGAGGAAAGACAGGAGGAAGAAAATGAAAAGTCAAGAAACTCACCAGATGCGGTAGACCAACCGGCCATCGAGGAGGGAGAAATATTAAATGAGGGCAATAAGTTCGGTGGGAATTGGAGAGAGATTTTTGCTGACTGCATCAAAACCGAAGTGACAGAAGATTCTCAAAGTCCTAGGAATATAACTGATAATAACAATAATTTTGGTTTAGAAAGTGAAAATTGGGATGTAAATTTCCAGGCTGGAAGTGAGGGACAAAGTGGACCTATGAATAATGGGCCGGTAAGAGACAAAGGGGGAATTGGCCCAAATAAGAAGTTAAATCAGAAAGATAAAGAAGGACCTGGTAACGAAAATGGGCCTGAGTATGACCCTTTCAACTTAAATGAACTAATATGGGCCACT
Source organism: Helianthus tuberosus (assembly GCA_030545235.1). Taxonomy (NCBI): domain Eukaryota; kingdom Viridiplantae; phylum Streptophyta; class Magnoliopsida; order Asterales; family Asteraceae; genus Helianthus; species Helianthus tuberosus. The sequence goes on along the minus strand of CM060354.1, from coordinate 150,459,982 downwards.
AGCAAAAGGAGGATCACAGGGAAGAGGAGAAAGAGGGTGTCCAAATGTGCTCATATTAACACCTATTCGGAGAAACATAAGAGATTAAGGACAGAAGATGAACGAACAATAAACGATCAGGTGTCTAATGATGATTTGGTTGACCCAGTAGACAGAACTTTTGATTTGAATGAAGTCCCGGTAGTCGAACCACAGGATGAAATAGAAGAAACGATTCGTATCGGGAAGAAGATAGGAGTAAGGATTTCAGGGCATCGACCAGAAGTTACCAGGATTATCCAACAGGAATTGGTGTTGAACGAAGAACCATGAATTTCTTGTCAATAAACATCAGAGGGACTGGGGGTATAGAAAAGCCAGATTGGATTAGCAAATTGGTAAAAGAAAATAAAACATCCTTCCTTTCTATGCAAGAAACTCAAGTCTCGAGTATTGACGGGGTAACAGTAGGGAGATACTGGGGTCAAATAGAGATGGAATGGGAATCAGTGGATGCTTCGGGAAGATCGGGCGGCTTAGTCTCGGCCTGGGACCCAGCGATTTTTTCCAAGACTAGTGTGTTGAAAAGTGAGTCCTATCTACTAACTTCAGGAAAGATTGCTGGAACGGAGTTAATTATCAACATAGTAAATGTATACGCTCCTTGCGAGACTATGCGTAGACGAAGTTTATGGGAAGATTTGAAGACCATTAAGGAACAAAAAGAAGGAATATGGATCATGCTGGGAGACTTCAACGAGGTGAGAGAAGAAGGTGATAGAATGATTTCAAGATTTGACAGCTATAGCGCAATGTTATTCAACTCGTTTATAGCCGACTCAGGGCTAGTTAAATACCAAATGGGGGGTTATAAGTTCACCTACATGCCGGAGGATGGATCCAGTCTCAGCAAAATAGACAGAATCCTAGTTTGCAACGAGTTTTTGAATAATTGGCCAACGGCTAAATTCGAAGCTCTAGCAAGGAACTTGTCGGACCACAGCCCACTGTCGTTAATATGCCACTCTCCGGATTTCGGGCCAATACCTTTTCGTTTCTACAACAGCTGGCTGGAATTACAGGGACTTGATGAAGTGGTAAGCAAAGTTTTGGGTGTAAATGATACCGGAACAACTTCGTTAAAGGATGTGGCGGGTTTTCTTAAGAGGCTTAAAGGTGATATAAAACAATGGAGGAAAAAGTCAAAACTAATGGAGGATAAAGAGTTACAAGAGTACAAGAAAGTATTGGAAGATATCGAGAAATTGGCTGAAAACCGAAGACTTACAAGGCAGGAAAAGGAGAATAGAATAACAAGCAAATGGAAAATAAGGAAATATGAGAAAAGAAGGCTGGATGACTTAAAACAAAAAGCAAAGTTCAGATGGGCGAAATTAGGGGATGAGAATACAAAATTCTTCCACGGAATAATAAGTTGTCGAAAAGCGAGGAATAGAATAAATGCAATAAAAGTAAACGGGGTCATGGAAACGGATCCAAAGCTGATCAAGGAATCCATATTAGAAAGTTTCAAGGCAAGATTCATAGAACCTATAATTAGAAGACCGTCGCTTGATGGTAGAGGCTTCGCACGTATTACAAATGATCAAGCAAACAAGCTGGTTACTGAGTTCTCAAGAGAAGAGATAAAAAAAGCCATCTGGGCTTGCGGCAGTGACAGGGCTCCCGGGCCTGATGGATTCTCATTCAAGTTTATTAAAAAATACTGGGACCAATTGGAGAAACACTTCATGGGAGCATTAAAGGAGTTTCATGAGAAAGCACGTATAGATAGGGGCTGTAATCCGTCCTTTGTAGCTCTAATTCCAAAGACAAGAGACCCAAAAGATGTTAGCGAATATCGGCCAATCTCGCTGATTGGAGTACTTTACAAAGTGATTGCAAAGATACTAGCAACTAGAGTTAAAAAGGTCACTAGTTCTGTAGTAGGCCCGGTACAAACAGCTTTCGTGGAAGGTAGATCTATCTTTGATGGCCCAATGATTGCAAGTGAGGTTATATCCTGGGCTAAGAAGAGTAAACAAAAAATTTTTGTATTCAAAGTAGACTTTGAGAAAGCATACGATTCAATAAACTGGAAATTCCTCTTGGCAAATTTAAAAGCAATGAAATTTCCATTCTTGTGGAGAAAATGGATTGGAGCATGTCTAAAATCAAGTTGGGCATCAGTATTGGTGAACGGATCCCCGACCTCAGAGTTCAAATTACAGAGAGGCTTAAGACAAGGAGATCCCCTATCCCCCTTCCTATTTATCCTAGCTATGGAAGCATTAAATGTCATAATGAACAGGGCGGGAGAAAGGGGGGCATTTAAAGGAGTAGAATTACCAAATGAAGGCCCGTGCATATCACACCTATGTTACGCGGATGATGTAATCTTCATGGGGGAGTGGTCCGAAACAAATATACTAAATTTAAAAAGAATACTGAGATGTTTTTATCTAGTCTCGGGACTAAAAGTAAACTTAAACAAATCAAAGCTATACGGAGTGGGCATTGATAAGGAGGAAATCGATAGTATGGCTGCCAAGTTAAATTGTAGAAAAGGTGAACTACCTTTCCGGTTCCTCGGATTAACTATTGGAGCAAATATGAAACGAGTTAAGTTCTGGAAACCAGTTGTGGACAAGTTTAATAGCAAACTCTCGGCTTGGAAAGCTAAATGCTTATCTTTCGCTGGAAGATTCGTCCTTGTGAAAGCAGTGATGGGAGCCTTGCCAAATTACTATTTATCAATATTCAGAGCACCAAAGAAAGTTTTACAAAAACTAGAGGGCATCCGCAGAGACTTCGTTTGGGGAAAGAAAGATGGAAAGAACAAGATTAGATGGATAGCGTGGAACAAAATGATAAAACCAAGAAAAGACGGAGGTTTTCGTATTGGGGATATGAGCATTGCTAACCTAGCGTTGCTAACAAAATGGGGATGGAAATACAAGATGAATCAGACAGAACTGTGGGCAAGGGTTATAATGGCTATTCATGCTAATTAAAGAAGTAAAAAGTACTTTCCTGTAAACAATAAAATCAGTGGTTTGTGGAAAGACATAGGGGCATCGTTCAAAGAATTGGAAAGCAGAGACATATTTCTGGAAGATCGACTAATGGTGAAACTGGGAGACGGAACAACGGCAAAATTTTGGATGGATAGATGGGCCGGAGAAAAACCGTTTTTTAAACAATTCCTAGATTTGTTCAAAATCGCCAAAAACAAACAGGCTAGGGTTTCAGAATTTGCCATATGTGTTCGGAACGAAGTACAGTGGAACATTGAATGGTTGAGACCGCCATGCTCTGATGTTGAATGGTCTCAATGGGCAGGAATGTTAAAAGAATTATACAACATAAAAACTCTTACAGGTAAGGATAGACGGGGATGGGCGGACAGAAGCTGGGAAGATTTTACAGTAGCAGCCGTCAAAGAACAGATCTATAAGCAGATGGATAATGATCGAGAAGAAGAATGGAAGCACTGGAACTCGTGGCTGCCTGCAAAATTAAACTACTTCACATGGAGGGCGGGGATTGGTAGAATTCCGGTAAAAGCCTAATTGAGGAGAAGAGGTATTATGTTAGAGGATTACCTATGCCCTAGATGTAGAACAGCGGAAGAAACAGTTGACCACACCATCGGCGAATGTTCGGAATCAGACACAGTGTGGAGGAAAATCATCATTTGGTTGAAATTACCATCGGCGGAGGATATCAGCTCTTGTGAGAAGGTTCTAGCATATGCAGATGGGTTAAATGGTTCTACAAAGTGGAAGAAAACTGTAAATATGGTTATACAGGCGACCATGTGGCATATATGGAAAGCAAGGAATGAAAAAGAATTCAAAGGTATAGTAAGGACAGGAGAAAACATAGTCGATGAGATCAAGGCAGACTCGTTTTTGTGGTTAAAAAGCAGATCGAAGGTGAAAGATGCGGTATGGGAGAGATGGGAGGATTTCAACATAAGAGATATCATAAATTAGTAATAAACTATTGGGGGGCTGTGTAAAAGTTTTGTTTTTTCTCTTTTTCCGTTTTTAGTTGTAATTTTGGGTTTTACAGCATATGTTGGCCCGGTTCTATAATCATAGAATTTTTGCCGTTCAAAAAAAAAAGGTTGATTTGCTTTGGATTATTGTCACTTGGGGATTGAAGCTCTGAATTCACAGCATTCTTTTATTGAGAAATTTGTTTTATTAACCATTAATTATGAGCTCTTAATTAATTCACATTTGTTTTGACACCATGGAATGGGAGAAAGCCCAACTGTAAAATTTCAAACCAAAAAATGGATAGAGTAAATCAATGATCAAAAGGTTTTATTTGAACCCAAAGTAGTGTGATTAGGCTACGTGTAACCTAGTTGCCGTTATAAACCGCCTCTTGGGCCAATTTGGCTGCACGAGGAACATAATATTGTTGTTGTATATTCAGTCCCATACACGAGGAACAAAACTGAAACAGACATGCAAAATACCACATACAATCTCTATGCAATATTTGGTTCTGATGATATTTGTTGAATTCCCATGGACATCACTGTCCCACATTAATTAGTTGTTTTCATTTCAGTTTTTTGTTTTCCATCATGTACGTGTCGCTTTATTTTGTTTTGTCCTTGTGTATTTTCTTTAACTTGACCAATGCTTGTTTACAGATCATGGGTCATTCGTCGTTTGTTCCAAAAAACCTATATTTATATATATACGAGTGGATGATATGAAACCGAAAAACAAAAAGGCAGATGATTGTGAGAAGAAAATTAACATGTGTGTTAATGTATCTCATTTGTGTGTCTTTCCCGGTCATGGGTTCATCGCGGGTTTAGGCCCAGATACGGGGCTAATTAATAAACGGATTGGTTTGAGAAAATGAGGCCGGCTAGGGATAAAGACCCGACGCCATGATCACCGTGAAATGTTGTTGCATGCCGGACGGCATCGTACGGGTGCATGGAACTTAATAGTTATAGCTAAATTATTTATATAATTATAATTCATGATAATATTTAATTGTATTGTATTATTCTAAAATATAAAATTATTACACAAGGTCACAAAGCTTCAAATTGTTTATATTATCTACTGAAAATGGGAGATGTTAGCAGATATCTTTATGTTAGCAGGCGGACTCATTTAATGAAAGAGTCATAAACAATAGTTAACCACAACATTCATTGTGATGGCGGAATATATTGTTGTTTACAATGCAACCTGTCATATGACGTTTTTAAAAATCTAATCACTAGACTCAAAGTAGTTAATTCCTTTTCTAGACTTGAAGCTTTGCTGTGATAATTAAGTTGCCATTAGTATTCCGTTTCTAAACCATTGAAACTCTACTAGTTCATCTAAAAGTAGTGGTAAGAGGCTTGGGTTCTCTAGCGGAGACCGAAGTTTGATCCCCACTTGTGTTACTTTTAGTGGATTAAGGCAATACAAGATTTGAGCTGCACCTTATGCGAGGTTGTCAGTTTGAATCCTGAGCCAACCAGGGTTTTCCTCCCACCGTGTGTTATGCCAGAGAGTTCTGCTCTTGTGGTGGCACAACGACCACTGTGTGTTTCCCGAGGGAATGCCCAAGCCAAACTCAGAAGCCAGCGTGGACCAGGTTAAAACAACATAGTTTGGTCGGAGTGCGATGACCTAATAGAAGAAAGTCTTGTGGAAAGAATGTCAACATGGAAATCTGTTTGACTATCAGTTTGATTATCTGTCTTTGCTGGCTGATTAACAGGGGTTTTTTTGGAATTAATGTCAACATGTGTGGACATCAAGGGAGATTAAGATCCAAAGGGTTAGAGTGTCTAGAGAGAAGTAATTTTGACCATAAAGTCCTCTTCGAGTGTTTTAAGTGTCACATCTTTGAGTTGAAAGTGGGAATTGGGAGGGGGGGGGTTGGGTGTGTGTTTATTTTGGTGAGGTTAGGCTGTTTTGGGAGGTTTATGGGTTGGGACCCCCAAATTTTTATTTTGAGAGTTGTGTCTTTAGCTGGTGAGGTAGGTTTCAGGGTGGGGGGTATTTTGGGAAGAACAATAATAAGGTGTTCTGATAAAGCGATTCTTGGGGTTTGTTTGTGATGTGTTTGGCGTGTGTTCACTCTCTTGACTCTTTTGTTCAGTAATAAACAAGGAGTTGAGTCTGCTAATGATGTATGGAGTATAGGTTTTTTGAGACTTGGGATAAGTCTAGACAATTGAGTTATAAGGATGGTTCAAGTCTTTGTGATTAGGCATTGTTGTTCCTCCTTGAATTTTTTTGTTTCTAGCACTATACAAAGGCTTGTGAACAATTGGTTAGGGCAGAATCCTGTGTGTGTTGTGTACACTAGATCCGCTTGGATCAGGGGGGTGGGTTGTCTTTGGGAAACAGGTGGAATAAGGGTTCTAAAAGCCTTTTGGGTAGTCATCTCACTAAATTCCCTAAACAATAGTTCTGTTGAAGTTTTTCATTCTGTTTTAAGTTTATTTTTTATAGGAAATTTGATCCTTATTTTTTGTTTTGTGGTTAGTCTAAAGGGTGCATCAACCATTCTAACCGCTTCTGCTTTTTTGGCTGGGAGATTAGGTTATGTTGTGCAATGGGAGTGCACTTACCTTGGAGAAATAAGGTCGGAGCTTGTCACTATGGTTAGGACATTTTTTTCCACCCCTAAATTGTTTTCTATTTTTCTAGAACATAATAGTGACAGGCAAACCCTTTTAATCCTGTGTTTTTTTGTGGCCTTTTCTTGGTTTATGTTTGTGTCTTTTGAGTCTGGTCATTTTGGGAAGTGTGAGGTTCTATTATGCTTCATATGGGTGGAGCCATGGAGGAGAGGGTTAGAGATGGAGAAAGAACAATATACAAGCAGCTGAGTGTGTTCATAATGTTCTGCATAGGGGAGGCTGCTAAGAATGAGCAGGTGCATGTTGAGTCTATGTTGGAAGGGATGTTAAGGATTGTAAATAATGTTAATGCTTGGTTGTTCCGTTGCTGGTTAAAAAGTGCAAGGGAGCTGTATGTGATGGTTGTTTTGAAGCTGGTTTTGAGGTACTGGTATGAAGAAAGGCAGTGGGTTTGCTGGATTGGGGTTGGGTTTACTAGTAAAGAGAAATTAGGGAGGCAGGGGTATTTTTGGAATAATGAAAGGAACAAATATAGAAGATATTGGGAGCAAAATCGGTGTGCTGATGGTTTTATAAATTGGTTCAGTGATGTTGTGAAGCTTATAGGGCTGTTTTTACATGATTTAAGAGATGATGTCTACCAGGTGTATTATGGGGATAATGGAAAAAATGAATGCAAGAGTAATGATAAGAGATATGGGATGACATGCTTAGGCAGAAATGTTACTGTTTGTTGTGTTAAAGGTTGGACAAAGATGTGGTGGTTCAAAAGTGATCATGGTGTTTGTCCAAAGATTGGATGGTGGATTGAGCAGCTGGTATGTTGGATTATCAAGTATCGGATGAAGGTTTCAACTAATAAAATAGAAAGATTGTTTGATGACTGGATAAGGTTGTTTAAGGGAACCTATGATAGAAAATACTTGCTGGATTTAAGGTCCGTAAAAATGGTAATCTGCAGGCAGTATGTTGAGCATTATAATGGAAATGATATGTTTGCTATGATTAGGAGTGTAATGTGTCTGTTGTGGGTTGGAGCTGGATATTGGTGCAACTTTGATAAGATGAATATGAGTCATCTTTGAAGAATTACTAGCATTGTGAAGGCTCAGTGTTGGATCTGAGTTTGTTTCTGATTGTATTTTACGTTTGAAATTAAGATGAAAATGAAAGAGTTGTGCAGCGGAATTAATATGGAAACAAACTTTGCATACAATCAAACGAGAGTATTGCTTTGATCAAGACATTTTCAACAGGGAACCGAATGATTGAATTTAATTTCAACAACGATTACAAGTAATGCTTGAATACAAACTCCCCCTCAGCCAGAGCTCAGTGTTTGTTCGTGCAAAGAAGACGGTATTGCAAAGAGCTAATAGAACAGTACAGAGCACTGTTCTATTTATAGGCACTAGCAAACCACTGAGCATCTAATGCTGACGTCACCATGAAAGTGACATCTAACCTCCTAACAAACTCTAACCTCTGATCTATACAAACACTGCTATGTTAACTACTGCTATTACATTACATTACAATACGAACAGACTATAGATCAGCTGCTGCAACCTTCCACTGCTGTGAACCCAGCAGTACTTGTCCGGATTAGCAGTGCTTGACTCAAGGCAGTAGATTGAATCAGCAGGGCTTTAGTCTTTCATCAGGTCTTGAGCAGCAGTTGTAGGTCAGCAGTTTGCACGATCAGCAGATAGGAGGTCAGCAGATGTTGAAATCACTTTCAAGGGGAGAGACTTGTATTTAAACATCTGCTTATTCTGGATCCACTGCTCTGATCCAGTTTTGGCTTTAATTATCTGTTCCTCTGGTAGGGTTCAATCCCAACAATCTCCCCCTGGAACAGATAATGCCAAAACTCTTCATTATTGTGGAAGTTTATTGCCTCAACAACAGTTCCCTTATCTGATCTTTAAATTGTAGTTCAAAGTCTAGGGCATCTGTGTCTTCATCATCCCTGCTAAGTGGAAGATCAAGGAGATCCTGCAAATCTTCAAGACTCAGGCCAAGAGCTTGTTCCCTTGATATTTTCTTCACTTCTCCACCAGACCTTAGCAAAGTCAATACGCAGGTCTGTTTGTCAGTTTCTCACTTTTGTATTTTTGAGCCTGGTGGGTTTCTTGGGAGATGTTTATTTGCAGAGGTATTTGGTGAGGCTGGCCTATTCATGACTGGCTGAGCAGTACTTGCAGATTGTTCCAATTCAAGATCTTCTTTGATCATTAATTTAAGGCCTGCTTTTACAATAGCATTTCCAGCTTTTAGATCTTGAATGGTTTCAGCACTTGACTGGTTTTGGCTCCTTCTTTTGTAGATGGCAGCACCAGCTGGAGCAGTGGTTCTTTTGATTTGCAGATTTGGTGGTCTTTTTTAGACCTCTGCTTTTGAGTAGTCAGGCTTTTGTGGAACTTTTGAATCTTTCTTTCTAAGTTCCTCTAGGCTTTTATAGGTTGCCCTGACCCTATCTCCTCCCCATTTTGTCACAGAGTTCTTTGACCCATAATCAGCTGCAATCAGCTACTCTTTTATTCTCTTCAACTCTAACATCTTCTCAGCTTCAAATTGTTTAAACTTTTCAGGAGGAGTCTGCTTGACCTTATTTTTAATCATTTCTTGAATCCTGCCTGCTTCTTTTTCAAGCTCAGGAATGGTCCAGTTTTTGTACATGTGTTTCTCCCCTTGTATTTCTTGTAGGTCATGATGTTCTCAATGTAGTCTTTTCTCAAGGACTCATCTGCCCTTTCTGAGCTGACATACATTTTTAGCAAATCGCTCCATAGCACTGACCTGTGAGAGTAAAAACTGATAGTTTTACTGAAATTCTCTATCAGATTTCCCTTGTCTGTTTTTTATTGCGATATCCTCTGCTTGCTTTCCCTTGAGTTTCAAATATTCTTCAATGTTGTTCGGCCTAGGATATCCTGCAACTGATGGCAAACTCCTTTTGGCTGGGTCATCCTCATAATAAAAGGATTTGATTTCTTCCCTGACTGCAATGAGTTCTAGAGGAAATGAGACACCAGCAAGAGGTAGTGGTTTTAGAATTTGAGCTGAAGAGAGAGGTATGGGTTTTGGAATAGTGACAAGTGACAGGGATTTTGAAGATGTTGGTGGTGGTGAATCATCATCTGATATGTAAATCCTTCTCCTTTTTGTTTTAGAAGAGGCAGATGATGTTTTGGGTGGATCAGTGGTGGTAGATTGTATGGCAGTGGTTTGTGTTTGACTAACAGCTGTTGAAACAACTGGTGTTTCAACCACTGTTGTCATTACAACAGATGTTATACCATCTGTTGTCTTCTGCTTTTTGTCAGCAGGTGAAAATGGTGGTGAAATTGTTTTTGATGGTGACAGTGGTGGTAAAGTAGTGGTTGTGGTGTGTGTTGAGGTGGTGTGTGTTGAAATGAGAACAAATGTTGAAACCACTGAAGTACCAGCAGTAGTTGATACAACAGAAGTTACAACAGCTGTTTGGATAGAGGTTTGATGCTGATGACTTTTGGATGGTGGTTTTGGAATATGCTTTGGAATTCTGGATGGGATGGACTTAGGTTTCCTTTTTGTCTTAGGATTTTTAGTATCCTTTGAACCAGAACAACCCTGCGCATACAGCTCCATGAAAGCTCTTTTCTCCTCATTCCACCTTGAAATATCCTTTGCCATTCTATCTCTTTTTACACTTGCTACTCCTTCATCAAGTGCTTCTTGAGTTGCATCAACCTTTTTACTACCATCTGGCACAGGAATTTTTCTGGTCATAGCATCCCTTTCAGGTTCAATGTAAAGACCATCATCTATTCCTTTCTTCTTCCACTCCTGAATTTTCTCCCCCTTTTTGGCATTATCTTCTGGGAGTTGATCAATGAAAAGTACTGTTGGAGGAGCAGTGCTAGTGGTTTCCAATAAATGGGCCTTGATTGCCTTAATATCTGCTTGAGTGTTCTTGTACCTAGACTCCATAATGTTTCTCAGCTTTTGGACATGAAGTTCATGTTGCTGATCAGCCATTTCTTTTTGTTGTTGGAGAAAAGGTTGGAAGAGATTCCAGAGCTCATTTGTAGCAGATGCTTGTTGTGGAGCAGGTGCTTGAGATGGAACAACAGTGGATTGCATCTTTTGTGTTTTCAACACCTGCTGTAGCATGTTTTTAAGATCTGCAACAGATGTATCCAACTTTTCAATTCGTTCCGTCAAATCCTGATGTTTTAAATCATCACCCAATTTAATGGGATCATCTGATTTCCCACTATCAGTGGTTTTATCAGTGGTTGAGGTAGGGAGTGTGACAACCCGTGATTTACGGCACTTAATTACGTAATTAACAGGTGATTAACGCGATAATAAATAGTGCTTACAGCGCATATTAACTTAATTAGGCCCTTGGAGAGCACAGGAACGTTTATTTGATTATACAGTGCGCGAATGGTGATTTACGGGGAATCTGCTGAATACTACGCGACAACGAACTGATGCCGTACAAAATACTGACAACGCCGACAAGTATGAACGTTACACGAAAATTTTATGTTTATGAAATTAATTTTGTGAATTTATTGGGCTTCCGTGCGACACGAATGCAAACGTGGACTAAAAACGCGACGGTAGGAAACGCATCGGCAACAAAACGGAAGCGACGGAGACGCCTGTCACTTTCAGAACTTACATTTTACGCTATATTTAGCTCCGTGATAAATTCTAGTAACTACAGTCGAAAACGGATCGGAAAAACGGACAAGAAACGACGAACGAGTCATTTTACGCATTTTCAACAACCGACAAGGAAATACGCGTCTAATTTTCCAACGCAGTTTTAGAGTGTTTTCGACTTAACCTATTATTTTGCGACATATTATGATGTTCGGGTTTTTGAAAGCGGGTTCGTAGTTACTTACGGGCCAACTTAAACGCGAGAGTGGGGCTTGTGGGCCTTGGCCCAAGCCCAAAGCTCACCAACTAATATAAAAAAAAAAAAAAGGGTCATGCCCTCATTTCTTCTCATTTGAGCACACAAACAACACATACACACACCCACATGCTCCCTCTCTCTAGAACAGAAATCCGGCAGGAAGCCGGTGGAGCTCCGGCGGCGTGGCGGCGGAGCCGCCGTAGGCGGTGGCGGTCCGGTGAGGATCTGACTCCATTTTTCCGGTCACACACCCCTACCCCCACTAAACCAAACACTCCCGACACGATGGCGGTGACCGTTTTTGGAGATTCTGAGTCGTTTGGGCTCACGTGCAACTCCGACGAGGCTCCGGTCAAATTCCGGCGAACCATTTTTGGAATTTTAGCTCCATGCATGCGTAGATCGGGTTATAAGGAGCTTTTCTGCAAGTTTTCAAAGCTTTTTATTTCTCCGGCGATATTCCGTTCAGGATGATAACGATGATGATGATTTCGTAGTGCTGAAGATCGATGATGACAGAGACGACGATTATGATGATGGCGATGGATTCAGGCTGCGGCGGTGGAGGGCGGTGCTCAACGGCAGCCGGCCGGCGTCAGGGTCACCGGCAACAGCGAATGACGTCCGGGAGGTGAGTCGGGTCAACAATGTTCGATTTTGGTTTAACTTAGTTCAGTCTCCACTCGATTCAGTTTCTTGGTTCGAGTAAACATGACTACATATTTCTGATGTCATCTTTGGGTCAAGTGCGGTTTCGGGACTTGATTCGGTTTAGTTAGATTTCAGTCCCGGATCGACTCGGTCAACGCTCAGTCAACGGAAGTGTTCGGGTCAGATTTCGTTTCGGGTCAGGTGGTTCGGTGAGCGGGTTCGGTTTCGGGTCAGACGGTTCGGGTCACGTCAGACGGTTCGGGTCAAGGTTTGATTCAACTCGGTTTGACTCGGTCAAACCTAGTTGACTCGGTCAACAGATCGACGCGAAGAGTGGTAAAGTTTTAACGGCGAACACATTAGTTTATATTGTCTTTATATTAAATACGTGAGACACGAGCTCGAACCAATCGATAAAAGCATACTTTACATCTTTACATATTAGCCGAAACCTTATAAACTTATTATATTGATTGAATCTTGATTGATTTTGAAAAATAACGACACTTTAGTTGTCGGGCCGTCCAAAAATAAAGGAAACTCTGCCCGTTTTTCGAGAAAACCCGTAAACAAAACACATTTTATTATGAGACGAAACTTTTATCCGAGGAGCTTTTATAAAGACAAATACGAATATAAAACCTCTTTCGACAACAACTTACAACTTTCGATATCAACGATTCGGAAAATTTTTCTACAACAAATAAATATAGTTATTTTATTTTTTTTTAAACTTCGAAAATTCGACGAATCTTTTATAAAATCAATATAATTATTTATATTGTTTCAAACGCCGAATACGCCTTCGCTTTATAAAATAAATATAGCTTCATATATTTATTCCAAATGACGAACAATTCGAATTCTTTTCTAAATAAATATAGTTTATATATTTATTTCAAACAAATCCTTTTATAAATAAATATAATTTATATATTTATTTCGGATATCAAACGAGGACTCTTTATAAAAATAAATAGGGTTTATATATTTATTTTCAACATAACAACTCGACGATTCCTTTATAAAATAAATACAACTCTTCATATTTATTTTATACGCCTAAACGGCATATACGTATATTTTTTTGGCAAACATACACAAGACGTGATATATATAATACAAGTTATTATATATTATTTTCATACAAATACTCGATACTTACACGTACGACCACCCGAGATGACTAACGCAATTACAACGATATATTTATATATGTTGATATAAATATTTATTTACTTTCAAATCTCTCGAGAATCAAGTCTTGTCGAGACTTAGTGATTATTATCGACAATAAAACGATACTTATCAAATATGACCTAATCATTTCCGATAAGTTAACTACTTACCGTTGAATCGTTCGATTTACGATTCGGTAGAGCTCGATGACACGTAGTTTAATTACTGCGTTTATTTAGAAACTTATAAGATATTCCGTGTTAGGAATATTGTAGAATGCACGCTAGCAAGTCAAGTCTTGGAAACGACATCACAAAGTCGTATATAGCTAGCTTTGCACAGGAATATTCAGGTGAGTTCATAACCCCACCTTTTACAGTTTTACATTTTTGTAAATGTTTTCGGGGTGGAAAGACATGCACGTTTTTCATAAACATACAAGGTTATCGATAAACAAAGATTGCATATTTTAGACAAAGCACGTTTTGCAAGAACATACAAAGTTTTCGAATGAATGAAAACACACATTTCTAAATCATGTTACGAACAGATTTCAAGGAACTCAAACGGTTTACGAATGAACTTTATACTAAGTATACCGGTTTTTACAAAACAAATGCGTATTATCGAGAAGTGATTGATTTTTATGACTAGGGGAAGTTAGCCTTAGAGGCTGGGGAGGTTCAGCCCTAGAGGCTGGGGTAAAATACATGTTACAATTATTACAGACATTTAAAGACATTTACAGACATTTACAGACATTTAAAGACATTTACAGACATTTACAGACTTTTCTTTATTATGGTATGGTTAGCCTAAGGAGGGTTTACTACTAGACTAGATCATGTGAAGGGTGGGCACAACACTTGAGGCCATTAATCCTCATTATAGGACCGAGGGACACAAGAGTGATAGATCTATTTGGGTGTAGCGAGCCCACACCCGTGAGGCCGGGGCGGCCCATAGAGGTGACTGTGTCTTCCAGCCGGAAGCCCGGTAACAAATTTGCTAGGTTTGAGTCTCCCTGCACTTTTTCACACATACCAGTGGCTTTGCAACCCATTGGTGATCTCTTTTTCCTTAATGCTACATACCAGGGACTTTTATTCATACATGAAAGGTTTATACATACTCACAGAAATACTTAATTTATACAAATTAAATGTCATGTTTTTATACAAATTCAAAAAGCATAGGATTACGCGGGCAGGAAGTCAAAGTCAGGGTGGGCATTGACGGGTATACGAACATTACAAATACGAGACTTTACAAATACATGGTTACAAATACAACGTTTCCATATAACTTGACAAGAAAATGATTTCTAAATTCGTTTTCTCAATATTATTTCACAAACCGGTTATTCCAAAGATTTATTTCAAATCTTTTACAAACAAACTATGAACTCGCTCAACTTTATGTTGATTTTTCGCATGTTTCTTTCTCAGGTTACAGTTCTATGACAAGGCACGGTTGGAATAGGAGAACCATTGGGGATTCGAGTACTTAGTGGGCGTTCAATTTACTAAAAGACTTAGCTTATTTTGCTTCCGCTGTGCAATGAAGATACCAGTCCAGTCACGCCAGCTCTGATAATTTCTGGGTGTGACAAACATTAACCACTGATGCCCCTTTTTCTTGGTACTGGGGTCTTCTTCCTTCAACACTTGACAACCTTTTGATGTTGCCAGTAGGATAAATAAATCCACTGGTGGTTGGCAGAGGTGCTATGTAAGGAATTGCCTCCAAGGAAGTCTTATTAATGTAACCATTGTCCAACTGTAAACCAGTGGGTTCAACAGTTGTAGTGGCCGCTTCACTTGGACTACCACCAAGAGTTACGTGTAACTCAAGGGGTGTAACCTCCTCAGGTTGTGTTGGTGGGTTAGCAAAGATTGATACATCAAACCCAGTCATTTGTTGAGGTATGTTCTTATTGATGGGTGATTGAGAATGACTGTTTAGTGCCTGGTTCAAATCAATTGCATCCAACAGCAGTTTAGTTAGTGATGGAATTTTGGATGTGAGGTTTGGTGTAGAAACAGGATTTGCTCCGGGCATTGAGCTGAGGATAATGAAACCAAGTGGTTTCAGAGCATCATGATGTGGTGGCCCTATGTGTACAACCTGTTCTTTTTGTGAAGAAGCAGGAGGAGTATTGGTTATGGGTTGAGATATTTGTACCAACTGCTGTGAGGAAGAAGCAGCAGTGGTTTCTTGTGACTTTTGTTTTGTCACAGGCATTTGCTCTGGTATCTCATCCTCCAGAGTTGCCTTTTTGATTGGTTTGGGGGGTTTTGAATATTTCTTTTTCTGTGGCTTTTTGGTGATTTTAGGTGTGGGTTTCAAAGCAGTTGTGCTGCTGCTTTGATCACCTTGAGCAGTGGGCTCAGCAGCAGATACCTGAGGAGCAGTGGTAGCTGTTAAAATCTGCTCAGGCACCTCTGCTTGTGTTTTGCAAGGTGTTAACATTCTTGAAAAAGTTTCAGTTGTTAAACTGTTTATTTGAGTAGAATCACCTTGGTTTATTGCAGCTAAATCATCCTTACTGAATTTCTTTTCAAAATAGTAACTTAAAAACCTTGGAAACAGTAAGAATGATTTTGTTTCAACATTATTAACCAAATCTTTAAAGATTTCCCGAGAATAGTTAAAATTTTCTTTTTGAAGAATTGCATATCCCAGATTTTGAATCTTTAAAGGGATTTCATTGAAAGAAGTGGTTTTGTTTGAAACACATAGTAGGAGGGTATGAAATAAAAATCTGGTTGCAGAAGGAAAATAACCTTTTTGTAAGGTAAGTTTCTTCATCATTGTGGCTTCATACCCTCTCTCAATGAAGTCAGTTTGTAACTCGTTTTTAGTGAAAGAAGTTTTACCTTCCTGATCATCGAGTTGAAAGACCTCTGAAATGGATTGTGGCGTGATTTTGACAGCTTTACCCTTTGTTGAAGAGTGTATGGTGGTTGCAGTGTCTCCTTGTTTTTCAAGGGTTGCATTCTTCCAGAACTCTCTTTGGGTCTCCAAATAGATTGGTGCGTCGGCGGTGAACAAAGTTTTGTACTTTGATTTTGCCATGGTGTCAATGATGGAATCGAAAACATTGGTGGTTCCTGGTTTTGTGAGAAGACCCAGGAGATTGTGAGATGGTTTATATGGGATTTCAGTGGAGATTGCCTTTTGAGAGGCTGTTTTCGATGATGATTTGGAAGAAGGTTTTGCAGATGGCTTCGATTTTGTCATTTTGAAGATGATGATCGAAGAAATTTGTGAAGGAATGAGATGAAAAACTACTTTGAGAAGAGAATTTTTAAGAATTCAATTCGACAGTGAAACCCTGTTTTGGTGGTGAGTGGGGGTTTTATAGAGGAAAAAGTGAAGGCTGACGTGGCAGCGGTTACAAAAGTACAAGCTCCGAGGAAATGAAGGACAGTACTTTTATGAAAGTTACTGATGAAGGCAGTGGTTACACCGGTAAAATGGAAGCAGTGGATGATTTTCACTATCAGTGGATAGCATATCAGTGGATAAGACACTGCTTTTTAACAACAGAGTTTATCAAGGAAATGAGAGAGCAGAGGATGACTTTCAGCAGTGGACAGACTTTGAAGCAGAGCAGACTTTTGAACAAACAGTGGTTAATGGCAGACTTTTAAGGATTTTAATGAAAATTTCATTTTTAGCTATTTTTAAGGATTGATTTTTTATTTTCTGAAAACATTTTGTTGCTTTTATTCATAGAAAAACAAGATGTTGCTTGTTATTCCATGTTCAGCATCCCAATCCTAGAGACCAAGCTTTCAAAAGTGGCTGTATCAAGTGCTTTTGTGAGCACATCTGCCAGCTGGTCTTTAGTTGGGACATGATGCAGAGAAATCAAACCTTTTTCATAGCAATCCCTCACAAAGTGATGTCTGATGTCGAAGTGTTTGGTGGTTGAATGGGAAACTGGATTTTTGATGATATTTTCTGCTGCCTGGTTATCCAGCATGAGTGGTGTCTTTAAGGCAGTGATACCAAAATCCAGCAACTGATTTTGAAGCCACAGGAGTTGGGCTGTACAGCTTGCAGCAGCAATGTATTCAGCTTCAGCAGTGGATGTTGAAACAGCTGCTTGTTTTTTGCTTTGCCAAGAAACTAAGCAATCACCTAAAAACTGGCACCCTCCTGATGTGGATTTCCTTGTAGTGTTACATCCAGCAAAGTCACTGTCTGAAAAGCCTGAAAGCTTGATATTCACATTAGCTGGATACCAGATACCAAGTGTGGGAGCACCTTTTATGTATCCGAAGATCCTTTTTACAGTAATGAGGTTTGATTTTCTGGGAGCTGATTGACTTCTTGCACAGACACATGTGGCAAACATGATGTCTGGTCTAGATGCAGTTAGGTACAATAAAGACCCAATCATGCTTCTATAAAGTGTTTGGTCAATCAGCTCATCTTTTTCATCAGACATGACCAGCTTATTTGTTGCCATGGGTGTGCTGCATGGTTTACAATCATTCATATCAAATTTGGTCAAAAGTTCTTTAGCATATTTGCTTTGATGAATGAAGGTTCCATTTTGCATTTGCTGTACTTGGAGACCAAGAAAGCATTGCAGCTCACCCATTGCACTCATTTCAAACTCAGCTGTCATGAGTTCTCTAAACTCTTCACACATTGAGTTACATGTGCTTCCAAAAATAATGTCATCCACATAAATCTGGACAATCATTAAATCCTTCCCTCTCCATTTTAGAAACAGTGTTTTATCAATGGTACCTCTTTTGAAACCATTTGAGAGTAGGAAATTGGAAAGAGTTTCATACCAGGCTCTTGGTGCTTGTTTCAGGCCATACAAGGCTTTGTTTAGCCTGTAGACATGATCTGGATAAAATGGATCCTCAAAACCTGGAGGTTGACAAACATATACCTCTTCTTGAATTGTACCATAGAGGAAAGCACTTTTGATATCCATTTGAAACACCTTCATGTTGTGGTTGACAGCAAAGGCCAGGAACAGTCTAATGGCTTCCAATCTTTTAACAGGGGCGAATGTTTCA
Source organism: Helianthus tuberosus (assembly GCA_030545235.1). Taxonomy (NCBI): domain Eukaryota; kingdom Viridiplantae; phylum Streptophyta; class Magnoliopsida; order Asterales; family Asteraceae; genus Helianthus; species Helianthus tuberosus. Next base: position 150,441,582 of record CM060354.1, on the reverse strand, counting down.
TCATAATCAATCCCCTCTTCCTGTCTGTAACCTTGAACCACAAGCCTGGCTTTATTCTTGACAACAATACCCCTTTCATCAGTTTTGTTCTTGAAGACCCACTTTGTGCCAATGGGACTAACCTCTTCTGGCAGTGGTACAAGCTCCCATACTTGTTGTCTTTTAAACTGTTGGAGCTCCTCTTGCATGGCTTCTACCCAGCTATTGTCTTTCAGTGCCTCTTGGTACTTGACTGGCTGATGGAGTGATAGAAAACCAGCAAAAAGACAAATGTTTTGGGATTGGCTTCTTGTGAGCACCCCTTCATTGATGTTGCCAATGATTTGATCAGGTGGATGAGATCTCAAGAAGATTAAATCTCCTTGGTATGGTATGATGGCATTTGTTGGTGAAGGCTGCAAATGTGTATCATCTGAGCTAACCACTGCTGGGGACTTTGATGATCCAGCAGTGGCTTCAAAAGGTGGTGGAATGGGAGGTAATGAAGTGGACACATGCTGACTTTTATCCACTGTTTGGGGACTTTTGTCAGCAGTATTTGAGGATGTGGAAGCAGTGGTTGATGGGCTACTTTGGTCAACAACTGTTGAGGTAGCAGTGGTTGAGCTTTGACAGCTGTTTTGAACATCTGATGCTCTTCCTATTTTAGCAGACCTTTGAGGGATGATGATTTCATACCCATAGTCTGGTGTTGAATCCTCTGATGGACCTGCACTGTTAGTCTTGACAGCAGTATTTTCAAAAGTAAATTTTTCAAGATCAAACAAATCTGCAGGATTTGCTGGGATTTTCATTGATGAAAGTTCATTGAACTTTACATTCAAGGTCTCCTCCACTGCCTTGGTCCGTGTATTGAATACTTTGTAGGCTTTGGCAGTGGTTGAGTATCCCAGATGATAACCACAATCAATTTTGGCTGCAAATTTTGAAATGGAATCTTTTAAGTTCAAAATAAAGCATGGGCAGCCAAACACCTTGAAGTAAGAGATCAGTGGTTTGATTTTATACAGAATTTCATAAGCAGTCTTTTTGTGCCTGGGGTTTATTAAAACTCTGTTCTGGACATAGCAAGCAGTGTTTACTGCCTCTGCCCAGAAAGTTAATGGCAAACCTGAATCAGCAAGCATGGTTCTGGCAGCCTCAATCAAAGTTCTGTTCTTCCTTTCCACTACCCCATTCTGCTCTGGTGTTCTAGGGATGCTGTACTGCCTTACAATCCCTTTCTTCACACAGAAGGCATCCAACTCCTTATTTTTAAATTTTGTGCCATTGTCACTCCTGAAGCTTTTCACTGGAAGGTCAAATTGCTTTTCAACCTGTGTCACAAAGTCTTGCAAAATGCCTGCAGTTTCATCTTTTGAGTGCAAAAAGAAAGTCCATGTAAACCTAGAAAAGTCATCAACAATAACCAGACAATATCTCTTCTTTTTGAGACTCATGACTTGAACTGGGCCAAACAAATCCATGTGTAGCATCTGCAAACACTGGGTTGTTTTGGACTCTTCAATGGACTTATAAGAACCTTTATGCTGTTTTCCTTTTAAACAGGAAATGCAATGTTCAGGACATGAAAACAATTTTTGTGGTAGGCCTCTCACCAAACCATTTTTTGAAATTTCAGTGATTGTCTTAAGATTTGTGTGCCCCAGCCTTCTGTGCCAAAGTTCTGTCTCTTTGTTAGAGGCAGCTGAGAACAGACAGGCATCAGCTCTGGGACACTCTTTTGACATATCAACAACATAAACATTGCCACTTCTTTGAGCAACAAGTTTAGTTTGACCAGTTTTGATTATTGCTTCAATCTTTTTGACCATTTCTGGTCCAACAATCCTACAACAATCTTTTGTGAAGAATGAACCAAATCCCCTGTCACTCATTTGGGACACACTCAGAAGGTTGAATTTTAGATTGTCTATCAGATTGACATTTTCAAATTTTACATTTCCAGACTGCACTGTACCAGACCCCAGAACTTTCCCTTTACTATTATTCCCAAAGGATATATCACCCCCTCCATGGATTTTAAAGTCTTTGAGGAGGGCTTTACATCCTGTCATGTGCCTGGAGCCTCCACTATCTACATACCAAAGACTATCAAAGCATGCAGAAGCTCCATGCACATGAAGTAAAAGGATTAGTTCATTAGGGTCTCCAAAGCCAGCAGGGCTTTGGATGGGGTCTCAACAGTGTCTGGGATGAATGCAGAATGATGGACAGTGGTTAGGTCAGGGGTTTGGACAGTTTTAGTACTGTTTCTTGCTAACCACTGTTGGGGGTCTTGACCAATCACCTGTTGGTAACCAAAAGGATGCCTGTTCACTTTAGGTTTAGAGGGCCTTTTGTAGGCCTCATAAACGTGTGGAATCCTTTGGTAAGATTGTTTTTCTTTGCCTTTTCTGAATTGATTGGCAGGGGGTGCATCAGTAACCTGAACATCTCTTTTGACAGATGTTTGGTTCAGCTGTTTTGTGACAGCTGTTTGAACTGGCACAAACAGTGGTTGTTTCTTGGTGAATTTGACTGATGTTGATGATGATGATGGACTCAAGGATGTTTTAGCAATGTACTCATTCTTTTTTACATCAAAGTTTTTGAGATACACACATGCTTGAGTTTTGTGGTTTGTTTTACCACAAACAATGCAACTTTCAGCTGAAACAATGACACTTGTTCTGTTTAAATCATAAGCTTTTAAGTGGAAACAGTCTTTTGTTAGATGATTCCTTTTCTCACAGAATTCACAAAACAAGTTATCAATTTTTTCTTTCTTCTTTCTCTTTTCAGACTCCTTTGCAGCAGAGGTTTTGACCTCTGTTGGAATGTCCTAGAGAGGAATGACTTTAGCTTTTGGAGCTTTAACACCATCAGTTGATGTAAAGTCCATTGGCTTGAAATTTTCAAGAATATCACACTCATCAGACCATTTTGGTTTAAACTGATAATCTTCAAGCTCCTCAAAAGTAGAGGATCCCATTGGTCTGTTAAGTGTGATTTTGTTACCAAGTTTGTCAGTGATTTTCACTTCTTGGCCATTCTTGTTTGTGTTGATGAACTCAGTGGTTACATCAGTGGTTTGAACAGATTTACCAAAAGCAGTGGTTTCATCATCATGTTTTCTATAACCAACACCAAATTTCACATTGCTTTTTATCTGTTTTTCAAGCATAACCTCATACCCTTTGCATGATTCCACCCATCTCTCACATGTGATCTGGGTGGACTCCAACTCCTTTTTGCAAACTTGGTATTTTTCTACCATAGTTTGGAGTTGAGTTTTGGTTATGCTTTGTTCTTCTTTCAGACTGCTGATCTCTTTTTCCTTTTCAGTCAATTTGTTTTTAAGTTCTTTTAAAGATCTTTCAAATTTGACTTCATCAGTTAAGATTTTGTCCCGAAGGTTTTCATTTACCTCTTTGATGTTAGCAAAAGCAATAATGCAATTGTCAGAACACAGTTTTTCAAGAACTTGAGGTGATACCTTGGCAGCAGCCATCATTGCACAATCACATTGAGGATTTTCTTCATCATCAGCTCTTTCTACTTTCTCACCTGCTTTTTCTTCTTTCTTTTCTTCCTTGTTCTCTTCGGACCATGGGTCTGTCAGTGGTTCAATCAGGGTACCTGAACTTTCTCCCAACAATATTTCACCAGCCACAGCAGTAACCACTGTTTCAGTCACCTCATCCACTGTTTCATCACTTAGCTGTTCACCTTCAGTTTCAACCCCTTCTGTTATTGACTCTAATGCCATCAAACAAAATTCATCATTAGAAGGTTCATTAAAAGCATAGAGTGCAAAATTTTCATCACTAAGATCATCAAGCATACTGCTCCAGTCAACAAACCCTTGAGTGAAAAAGCTTTGTTGATCTGGTTGTACTGGTGCTGGAGCAGTGGTTTGAGGTGCAACAGGTTGCACTTGTACCTGTGGAGCAGGGATTTGAATGTACTGAATTTGTGGGACAGTAGTTTGGACATAATGCACAGGCACAGGGGCAGCAACATAGTGAGCAGTGTTCACTTGAGCTGCAGGGGTATATTGGGTATAGTGCACAGTGTTTTGACTTTGTGGTCTAGGGTTAGAGCTAGGGTGAGTAACTATTGGTCCAGTGTTTTGACTTCTGCATTCCCTAGCAAAGTGCCCTAACCTATTGCACTTGTAACACTTGATTTTCGATTTATCCAACCCAACCCTCAAATTCCCATGAAGTCCTGGGAATTTTCTCCCTGTTCTTTTATAGAATTTGCTAGTTCTAACACTGAGCAAAGCCAACTGGTGCAGAATATCCATCTCTTCTAAGTCAGTGGGATCAAAATGTTGTAAATCATTGAGTTCAAAGCTTAGATTGTCTGACATCTGGTTTTCATTTGCAGTGAATGCATAACTTGCAGAGTGAGGATCAGGGTTGTTAAAATTTGCTCCAGCAGTTATGTCAATAAAATGATCATAACCCTGATCCTTACCACTGCTCCCATATTCCTCTTGACCCAGAAGAGCAGTGTTACCGAATGTATAATCATCAACGGCTTTTCCTGACTCTTGTAACTTCCTTTTCTGGTTCAACTCCCTTTCGTAGGTCAGGAGTCGACCATGGAGTTGGGTCAAGGTCAGATCCTTGAACTCAGGTGAGTTTCGGGTGACAAAAGCTATGGTGTCCTATTTTTCTGGCAGTGACCTGAGGAACCTGCTATTTTGAGTTGAGTTTGTAAAAGTGGTATTAACAAGCCTCAGTTCACTGATGAGACAACTGAAACGCTCAAATTGTTGCGTCAGTGATTCACCTCTAACATGACAAAATGTTTCATACTGTTGGTTCAGGATTTCCCTATTGTTTTCTATGACTTCTTCGGTTCCCCCAAACTGTTCCTTAAGTGCGTCCCATAACTCTTTGGCACTGTTACAGTGTAACAGTCCAGCATATATCTCATTGGGCAGCGCTGATGCTATGATGCTAAACGCTTTAGCATCTAGTTCGAACTTTTGATAGTCGGTTTCGGTATAGTTTTCAACTGGTTTTGGAACGAACTTTTTAGCATCTTCAGCGCTTGGCACTGTGGGAACGTGGGGACCAAAGACGACAGACCTCCAACAACCTGTGCTTTGTTGAGCGAGGATGTGACCCATCCTCCTCTGCCAGATGTTGTACTCATTTCTTTTTAGCATAGGTGGTTTAAAAAGCGAGCCGATGTTGTTTTTATCATCCTGAGATTGTGACGTCATTCTTGTTGTTTTACAGACACTGAGAAATCAACTTTAATGGTGATTAATCCTTGCTCTGTTTTTCAACGAACGAACAAACGATCAGTATCAACTGTTATGAGCCGAACTATTTACGTCAAAATGATTGTTAAATCAAATTTGACTGTCCAGGCTCTGATACCAATTGTTGGATCTGAGTTTGTTTCTGATTGTATTTTACGTTTGAAATTAAGATGAAAATGAAAGAGTTGTGCAGCGGAATTAATATGGAAACAAACTTTGCATACAATCAAACGAGAGTATTGCTTTGATCAAGACATTTTCAACAAGGAACTGAATGATTGAATTTAATTTCAACAACGATTACAAGTAATGCTTGAATACAAACTCCCCCTCAGCCAGAGCTCAGTGTTTGTTCGTGCAAAGAAGACGGTATTGCAAAGAGCTAATAGAACAGTACAGAGCACTGTTCTATTTATAGGCACTAGCAAACCACTGAGCATCTAATGCTGACGTCACCATGAAAGTGACATCTAACCTCCTAACAAACTCTAACCTCTGATCTATACAAACACTGCTATGTTAACTACTGCTATTACATTACAATACGAACAGACTATATATCAGCTGCTGCAACCTTCCACTGCTGTGAACCCAGCAGTACTTGTCCGGATTAGCAGTGCTTGACTCAAGGCAGTAGATTGAATCAGCAGGGCTTTAGTCTTTCATCAGGTCTTGAGCAGCAGTTGTAGGTCAGCAGTTTGCACGATCAGCAGATAGGAGGTCAGCAGATGTTGAAATCACTTTCAAGGGGAGAGACTTGTATTTAAACATCTGCTTATTCTGGATCCACTGCTCTGATCCAGTTTTGGCTTTAATTATCTGTTCCTCTGGTAGGGTTCAATCCCAACACTCAGGTTGGCCGTTATTTTGGTATTAGCAAGGGATGCTGGGATGTGGTAAAATGGGCCTGGAATGGTTCAATTATAAGGAGCTTGTAATGCACATCATTAATGTTGGCTGGAAGATGGAATATTACAGCTGGGATCATCAAATGTGGAATTGGACTATAGGGATTAGTAGTTTTATAGTCCGATAATATAAGGAGAATTGGATAAGGATTGTTTAGCTGTTAATTTTGGGGTTTGATATGATGATGGTTTCATTGCATAGATTGGTGTTTATTTTAGATGTTGGGTATGAGGGATTTTCTAATGGGTCCCTAATTGTGAATAATAATTCGGTCAATGTGATGTGGGCTAAGCAGATGTATTCTGAGTGGTTATGGGCCAATATAGATGTAGTAGCAAATTGGAGTAGTTGGGCTTTATGGTCATATGGATGGCCCAGCAAATTTTGGCGGATGGATAGGTTGGGAGATAAAACTGATTGGGCTAAGATTATATGGGTTAAATCTAAATGGACTAAATGGGCTTGTGATATGCAAAGTTGGAAATGGAAGATTGTGATGATGTTTTGGAAAGTGGCTGATGGAAAACATTTCGTGTCATTTGGGTATAATTGGATGAAAGCTTGTATGGGCCATGAAGACTGTGGTGTGGATTCGAAGATTTGGGCTGCTAGTTTTTGTGTTCGTGGGCCTTATAGGTTGTCTCATATTACATTTTGTGTTGGGATATGGATTTATGTGATTGGCCTATGTTGGCCTTTAGGATTTAGATTTGGGCTTAGATTGTTATTTTGTATAGGCTACCCATTTTTGTTGTTTTGGGTTATTCTAGATCTTGGGCCTATATCTCGGATCTAGTTTAGTTCGTTGTTGTATTCTTTTATTCTTTTCTAATAAAGTTTGCCCGGGGGCTTCCCCGTTTCCTAAAAAATAGAAGAAAGTCGTCATTTCAAAAAGAGTTAATTGCCAAAATCGTCCCTGAGGTTTGGGCAGGTTTGTCATTTTCGTCCAAAATGACACTTTTGTACCAAATTGCCCCCAACGTTTGTAACTTTTTGCCATTTTCATCCAAACCACTAACTTAGTTCATTTTTTCTGTTAAGTTGAGGATATTTGGATGAAACTGGCAAATATAAAACCACAGGGACGATTTTGGCAATTTACTCAAACTCTTTTAAATTTCTTTTATTTAATTAATTTTGTTACATATATAATAAAAAAGAATATACATGCAATTTTTATATGAAAAAAATAATAGCTTTGTCACATATTTTTTTATAAATTTTCATCCAACCACTAACTAAGTTAATTTTTCTATTAAGGCGAATGATGTTTATAAACTAAGACATAAATTAATTTCTAATTTTTTATATAGATCAGTTTTATAAAAATAAAATCTACTTAAACCTTAAAATTTTATAAAACTAAAATGCTCGTGACCTTATTGAAAAAGGTCAAATAAAAAAATCTTATCATATATACCAAATTTGTAATTCATCTTCTACTCTTTTAAATTTGCTCCTAAGGAAAAACAGAACCCTCTCTATCAAACAACGTATCGTTACCAAATCTTAAAATTACCCACCAAATTGTAATTAGACTGCCCGTAATGGGGCGTTTTTTTTTTAATTTTCGCCAAACACGTCGGAAAACGCCCGACCTCCGCCCCCTTGGGCGTGATTGGGCGGTATTCGCGAAAAAAGGGCCACCGGCATTTTTTAAAAAACGCCTAAATTTTGCTTTGGGGGACGAGTTGAACGTTGGCAACGGTAACTTTATTTTATTTTATTTTTTTTAAATCCAATATAATACACTATAAAATACCCACTAGTTCATACATTTTTTTATAAAAACTCTCACAACTTTGTCTCTACTACTTCTACAATTTATAAAAATATGACCCATTCCGACCCCCATTTGGTGTCCCCTCAAGACCCGTGAACCCGAACACAACCCAACCGCAACAACCCTTTAATCTTCAAGACATGGACCCGAACATGTTATCGTACGCTGCTTTCTTGAGTGGCGCTACTCCATTCGTGCAACCCACTTTCGGCTTTGGTCAAGCCGGCGGCTCGCAACCTTCACAACAACAAGCCGAGCCCGATGTGGATATCGTGCCGGAGACGCAACCCTAACCGGAGCGAGAGACATCCAAACGCGGCAAAAGGTCGCATAAGAAGAAGGAAGCAAACGAACCTCAACGTAAGCATTCTTACGTTAGTTGGACGAAGGAGGAGGAATACACGTTGGTTCGAGCGTGGGTCGATGTTTCGGAGGACCCCGATATTGGTAACTTTTATATTTTTTTTTACTTTTTTATTTCGTACACGTCTATTTTATTTTATTTTTAACGTACAACTTTATTTTTCAATTTGTAGCAAACTTTCAAACGGGCCCCGATTTTTGGAATAGGATTCGTGCACTCTTTTATAGCACGTGGGGTAAGGGCGAACATCGTGACAAAGATTTCATTTCTAGCAAATGGACCGACATCAACAACAAGTGTCACTCCTTCCAAGAAGTGTATCAACGTAACTACGATAATCGCCCGAGCGGAGAAGGTGACGTCGGGGTTTTAAGGAGGGCTATGGAAGAGTACGAGAGAACGAAAAGCGTTTTCCCGTACTATAAGTGTTGGGAACTACTACGAAAAAGTCCAAAGTGGGCGGGGGTAGTGACCATGACGTCGAGTAGTAGACGTCGAGCTAAACGGTCAAAAACATCATCCTCCGTTAACCCTGAAACACCGACTTTCGATGCCCGCAATGTCGATCTAAATGTTATTGTGGACGTTGACGAGCAATTTGAAGAAGAGTTGGCCCGACCGCCCGGTAGAAGAAAAGATAAGGAAGATTTCGAGGAGATGAACCGTCGTCTCCAAGACATTCGAGACCTCGGCCACCAACGTTTGGAGACTATGAAAGAACGCGTCGCCGAAACCAAAAAGTTTAACGAGATGCAAGAGGCGAGACAAATGGAAAAGGACATTGAGTTTTTGTCCAAACCGATCGACCAACTCCAAGGCGACGCGTTGATCCTTGGGCAAATGCATCGCCAAAAAATTCGGGAAAAATACGGACTCTAGATCTTCATCTTTTTTTTTAACTTTATTTTTTTTATTTCCGTTTTTTTATTTCTAGTAGTGTAATTTTTTTTAAATTAATGAAGTATTTTTAGTTTTAAATTTAAAAAAATAAATAATTGTGTAATGATTGCATAGGCGTTATTGGGCATTATTCCCACTACGGCATTTTTGCAATAACACCCAATAATGCCCCCATGCTGACTGAACTGGCACATGGCAGACAACGCCCCATGGTGGGGGCATTATTTGGCTAACGACTACACATGGTCTTATAATGATATGAAACCAAAGTTTCTTTACTCAAGCCACTCAGAATAAGTATTAGTTAGTTACCCTCATAATCTTAATTAAATAAATATTTTATTTCTACCAACATATTTCCTATGAGCTCAATACATTTAAAAAATATGTAATGTTTTACAATTTTTTTCTATCTATACAACTGGTAAATACTAAAAGTTGTAATCGATTATTATTTGTTGCACACCAATGACGTTTTCTCTTTATAAAAATGATTTATATAAAGAAGCTTTAAATTAATTTCTGCCTTAATTTATAAACTTTAAAACATCCTTCACCTTAACAGAAAAAATAAATTGAGTTAGTGATTTGGATAAAAATTTATAAAAATTATGTGACAAAATTATTAATTTTTTTTCTTCTGAAAACTCCATGTATATTCTTTTTTATTATATATGTAACAGAAATAATTAAATAAAAAAAATTAAAAAGGGGTTTGAGTAAATTACCAAAATCGTCCATGTGGTAATATATTTGCCAGTTTCATCCAAATATCCTCAACTTAACAGGAAAAATAAACTAAGTTAGTGGTTTGGATGAAAATGGCAAAAAGTTACAAACGTTGGGGGCAATTTGGTACAAAAGTTTCATTTTGGACGAAAATGGCAAACGTGCCCAAACCTCAGGGACGATTTTGGCAATTAACTCTTTCAAAAAATCTAAAAGTTAAGTAAAGGCCGTAACCAAATTTACCATTATGCCCTTCAATGGAGTAATTTAAACACGGGTCATTCTATACACACCCCCCCTATTACTTTCTACACCCCCTTGTGAGAGGAAAACTGTCGGTTCCACGCAAGCCTCACCTGTAAGTATGTGAGAGGAGAGGGGTGTAGAAAGTAACAGGGGGTGTATATAGTAGCACCCTTTTAACTAACCTCTTGTCATTCATAAACAGCTCTTCTTCCCTGTCATTCTGCGATTTGGACTTTCGATTCCGCGTGAAGCAGACGACTTTCAACGCGGAATTCGAAAGATTCACCAATCAAAATTCATCAAAAACAATAGAATTTCCAGCTTCATACTCATCAAAATTCGACAAAAAATCGGTTTTTGGAAGTCATGGGCACACCGGCGTTCCCAGATCTCGGTAAACATTGCTCCGTTGACGATTGTAAACTCATCGATTTTCTTCCTTTCACCTGTGATTGTTGCAACAAGGTTCTATTTTTACTCCTTATATTATTATTATTATCGTGTTCCGATTTGTTAATTGTTATGATTTTGTTTTAGTTAAATTTGTTGAGAACTATCGAGTTTGTGTATTTGCATGGAGTTTTGTACTTCGTGAGTTATAATTTTGTAGTTTTTAGTTGTTGAATTTGATAATTGTGTGCTTAATTTGGAATTCTATGTGCTATTGTACTGTTCTTTGTATTCAGTTGATTTCCCCCTTTTTGGCAGATTTTAGGGTTTTAAAATATATATTTCAGCTGAATCATATTAGTATTTTAGATTTAGGTTTAAGTGTTTGGTGTCATTAGTGATTTAGTGTTGTGGATGGTTTGTTGAAGGTGAACACGCCGCATATATATTTATGCGTGTTAAAGACAACTCTGATACGGACACACTTAGAACCGTGTAACCAAAACGCGGTTGTTTTAAGACATTTATCTAAAAGAGTCAAACATGGTTTAAGTAGGTTATAGTCAAGTTGTAAATGTGTTAAACGGGCTGAGGGAGGGAGGGGTAGTAATAATTGGATTAAAAAGGCGGTAGACGTGTTTGATTAAACGGCTCATGACTTGTTTAAAACATTCATTTAAACGAGTCAAACGTGTTGTAACCAGGTTATAATCAAGTTGTAAATGTGTTAAACGACTGATGGGATGTAATAATTGGGTTGAATGACCTTTAATGATTAGCAGGCTGACCTGTTTAATTGAACGGGTCACAATGTGATTAATACATGTATCTAAAATGTCAAACATTTTGTACGTAGTTTATAATCAAGCTGTAAATATGTTAAACGTGCTGACAGGTTGTAAAACATGGGTTTACCGAGCGTTAGTGGTTAGCAGGTCGACATGTTTTACTAAACGGGTTAAACATGTCAACCCGAACATGAAATGTAAATTGATTATTTGACCCTCAATAATCAAAACCTTAAAAACCAAATATATGGTATATTTCAAATAATCTATTTTGTCAAAAGATTTTAATCCTTATTTATTTAAACTTTTGCAGGTATTCTGTCTAGAACATCGAAGTTATATCACACACAACTGTCCAAAAGCCAACAAAAACGACCGAACCGTAGTCATATGCCCGCTATGTGCAAAAGGGGTTCATCTAATACCCAACCAAGACCCAAACATAACATGGGAATCTCATGTTAACACAGATTGCGACCCATCAAATTACGAAAAGGCCACCAAGAAAAAGAAATGTCCTGTACGCGGTTGTAGAGAAATCCTAACATTTTCCAACACGATCAAGTGTCGCGACTGCACCATTGACCATTGCCTTAAACATCGGTTAGGGCTCGACCATGGTTGCCCTGGACCAAAAAAACCCGAACCCACTTTCCCATTTTGGGGATTTTCGAGTCTCACAAAACAAGACCAACCGGCACCCCGGACCAGTTCGGCTAATGCACCCTCCTCATCATCATCAAGTTGGACTACAAGTTTGCTCAATGCGGTTTCGTCTCTTATTATTAGTGACGATAAGAGTGGTCAGAATGGCGGTTCGGGTAGCCGTAGTGGTGGTTCGGGTGGTCAAGTGGAGGAGTGTCCGATTTGTAATATGAAGTTTTCTAAGGTTTCGGGGTTGATTGATCATGTTCAAATGGTTCATGAAAAGAAGGGTGTGATGAAGGTGACAGTTGATGTGTGTCCAAAATGTAGCAAAGGGTTTAAGGATCCGGTAGCTTTGGTGGAACATGTTGAAAAAGAACATAGAGGTGTGTCTAAATCTTAAAAAATATATATTGATTTGTCCCCTCTTGTTTGTTATAATTCTTTTCCAATTTATTGTTGTCAAATTGGGTTGTAAATGTTACATGGATTTTGATATTGAATCTCAACACGTTGTAAATCCAATTTTATTAACACAATGTGTATATTGTTGGATTTGATTTACTTTGTTTTTATGTTTTTATGTTGGATATGAACGGTACTATATTTGTGTTAGTTCGTTTTACTTTAACTGAACATATAAATGAAAATGAACACAAACGAACATATTTTATTGTCTGTGTTCTATCATTAAAAGAAATGAAGACGCTTGTGTTCATTAATGTTCGTTCGTCAATAGTTTAGCTGCACATATATGGGAAAATATTAAAAGAAGTATAAATGAAAATGAACACAAACGAACATATTTTATTGTCTGTGTTCTATCATTAAAAGAAATGAAGATGCTTGTGTTCATTAATGTTGGTTCGTCAATAGTTTAGTTGCACATATATATGGAAAATATTAAAAGAAGTATAAATGAAGAGATAGGGGCAAGGACTTGACAATTGGCGAATCAGGTACACATCAATAGCAACGGGTGTTTGGACGTGATCTATGCTGATGTGGGAAAAAAATCACACAAGTAGCATGGTAATGTAACCACCAATAAAAAAAGAGATGTCAACATCAGTTGGTTATACTATAGCTGGTACCAAACCTACCTACTATGAAAGTGACACATAATCAAATGTCACTCGACCCACTAGAAGATAACAATCTCATCCACCAATTCGCTCGTGCATATAACGAACCACAACAACAACTTGATGACGATGACGATAGTGAACCGGTTCAAGAAGAAGAAGAAGACGATGAAGAAGTTGATATCGTCCCAATATCATGTGGTCGGAGAGCTTGGACGAGCGAGGAGGAGGTCGCCCTGACCAAGGCATACTTGCACATCTCCGAAAACAAAAAACATTCAAATGAACAAAGAAGAGACTTGTTTTTGAGACGAGTTATTGCACATTTTTCCAAACTTCCTGGTTCGACCGAACGCAACATGGATCAAATGACTTCAAAGTGGGGAGATTTGAACTGAAAAATGAGTAAATTTAACGCTTGCTTCATTCAATTGGTAATTCTTTTTAAGTTGTTACTTTATTTTGTTATTTTTTATCTTGCTATAAAATAGTATTTCATAAATGAAAATTAAGACGATAACTATATTTCCATTATGTCCTTCAATGGAGTAATTTAACGTCTGATGGAGTAATTTAACGTCTTCTCTCTTTCATAAGGGGATATCACTTCTTCCCTGTCATTCTGCCGATTTGGACTTCAGATTGGAGATTAATTTCAAGGAAGAATTCGAAGGATTAATCCTTGTAGATGGAAGTGAGTAATAATCGAATCGTTAATCAATATCGAACCGAAAACCAATGGAACTGAACCGAAAACTGAATTAACCACTAATCTATTATCGGTTTTTTGTATCATTGGTTAACGAACCAAATCAGAGCATTCATATTTTAATATATTTATAGTTTATATAACTTCATTTCATATATTGATACCTCTATTTCATTTATTTATACCTTCATTTCATGTTTACGCATTCATTTCATGTACCCATTACATGTATTTCTAAGTCAAAAATTTTAGCCCAAATGTGGTTTTGGTTATTAACCGAAGCAAACTAGACCAAAAACCGACAAACTAACCGCAAAACGATTGGTTAATAAAAAATATTAATCGACGACTTCGTTTTTGGTTAATGCTAATAACCGAATCGAACCGTGCACACCACTACTTGTAGAGGAATAGCCAAAACTACATCTAGCCCAATGGTTTTAAGCCCAAGAAATAGAAGTCATGGAAACCCTAAAAGTTTTGTATATAAAGAAAGCTTCACCTCTGAGGTAAAGGAGTCCCTTTTTCTCTGTATCCCTCATCTTTCTTCTTCTCTCCAATACAATATTCACTTATATCCTTACATGAATGCTTACATTATCAATTATGAATCGAATACTGACTTCTGTGTCGTAGAGTAGTTTAGAGACCTCAGTCCTTAACCCTTTCAAAAGAGTTCTTCACAATTTTGTAGATCTAGATCTAAAAAATGAAGAAGAGGCGTGGCTTCTGATAACTTGCTGAAGACGGATCAAACCCCTGGTTTTGATCCGTATTTCTACAAAGGTAAACATATCCCAATTAGGAAATACAAGGAATATATCTCTCTCTTAAAAAAACCCTACATTAGGGTTGTATCATATACATACACAAGAATTCGACCGTAGATTATTTCTCCAACAAAAAAAACTAAGGGTCTGTTTGGTATGAGTTAATGGAATGAATGAGAGAATGGAATGAACAGAGTAATGTAATGGAAAACGAAATGAAATGGATCATTCCATTCCATTGTGATGTTAATGAATCATTACTTTGAGGAAATGAAAAAAACACCACCTTACCAAGGAATAGAAATTCTTATATTTGGAAAGAGTTACATTCTGTGTGGAATGCTCCATTCCATTACCAATGACAACCAAACATAGTTTTTTTCATTCCATCATAATGATCCATTCCATTCCGTCCTCAGTTCATTCATACCAAACGCTACCTAAGGGTCTATTTGGTATAAACTAATTGAATGAACAAGAGAATAGAATGGACTAAGAAATGGAATGGATAACAGAATGAAATGGATTATTCCATTTCATTGTGATGTTTGGTTACCCATATGTGAATAGAATGAATCACTACTACAATTTTAGTGACAAAAAAAGATGAGTGATGAAATACAAGTAATAAGTAGGATTTGAGGGTTTTTAATAATTAAATTGAGAACGTACTGTGACCCATGATTGGATCTGATAATCGTAGATGGAACCCAACAAATGGTGTGTATAAAGTGAAGAAGATGAAGATTTGATTGTGTTACATATGAGAGAGTAAATGAACTGCAGGGTTACAAAGGCTGGATTTTTGTTTATTAATCACAATAAGAGGTGGTTCTCGCATGATCTTCTCCCTATATATATAGGGAGAAGATCATGCGAGAACCACCTCTTATTGTGAGAACCGCGAGAACCAATGTGAACACACCAAAAATGCCTAAAAATAGCTAAAAATCACACAAAATTTTTTTTTTTTGAATTTTTTAATATTTTTTATAAAAAAATCGCTACTTTTCGAAGCAAAAAAAAAAAAAATTTTAAATTTTTTTTTTTGCTTCGAAAAGTAGCGATTTTAACCTAAAAAATATTAAAAAAATCAAAAAAAAAATTTTAGATTTTTTTTTTATTTTTTTAGATTTTTTTTTAGGTTTTTTGGGGGTTTAGTTTTTAGCATTTTAGCTTGGGGGGTGGGGGGGGGCTTAGGTTTTTGGGGGGTGGGGGGGTTTAGGTTTTTGGGGGGTGGGGGTTAGGTTTTTTTAGGTTTTTTTTAGCTATTTTAGGTTGTGTTCACATTGGTTCTCAAGGTTCTCACAATAAGGGTGGTTCTCGCATGAGCCCCTCCCTATATATATATATATATATATATATATATATATTACCAAAGTACCCTTATTTTATATTTGTAATTACCAAAATACCCTTTCAGTTAACATACAATATGGATGAAGTTAAGTCCGTGGAGCAAACTGGCGACAAAACCGAACATCATGGAGTAAAATGGCTATTTTTAAAGGATTGGAGCAAAACCATTAAAATGACTAAATCACAGGGAGCAAAATGGAAGTTTACTCTTAGATTTATGAGATACTTACTATATGTCTAAAGAGTTTAGTTATATATAATTATATATATATATATATATATATATATATATATATATATATATATATATATATATATATATATATGACCTTTACAAGTTACAACAAATCTCATGATAAGTTTTATTAGATGGGCCCATGTGAAGTGGCAAAATTAGATGCGAGGTGGCAAAACGACTTCGGACAGTGTGTGCAAGTATATATAGCCCTGTGCTGAACAAAATGAGTTAACCCAAATTCAAACAACACAAAAATTTCCAAAATGTTACGAGGTATTCGCTTTGGTTGGTGGCGGTTGAAGAAATTCTTTACTCCATTGTTTCTTGATCAACAAGAATCCAAAACCTTGATTGAATGTGTGTTTGAAAGTTAAGAAAAACGGTTGTTTTCAAGATTCTGGGTTTCAAAACAAGAACGAAAATTTCAATTCGGATTCGAAATTTGTGAAGAAACCCATTTGTGATTCGAAATTTCTGAAAAAAAAAACCCATTTGTGATTCGTAATATCTGCAAAAAAACCCATTAATTTTGCTCCGAAATTGGTGAAGAAACCCATTTGTGATTCCAAGAAACCCCACTCCGCTACCTGACAACCTCACCATCACTCCGTTGTCTACTATTTTGGCGCTTGAAAACCCCACCACCACTCCGCAACTCTATCGCCTGAAAACCCCACAGACATTTCAAAACATGATATGCATCGAAGATTGATAAATCTTTCCCATAAAGTTGGTGATTATGCCACTAAAGCTTCAATATGGCAAATTATCGAGTCCTCTTCAATAGCAATTGAGTTCTACAATCTTGATATATGTGTACGTACAACCCTAATGAGTTTTGTTTTGTTATATGTTAGAATTCTAATTGTGTACATAGCTACAACCCTATTTTGGAGATACAAACCTTGCATTCATCATATCATATGGAATATTGCAAATATTAATGAGATTGGTTGACCTTTCTTTGACTTGGGATTTTGTTTCATCTAGTTTTTGTTTTAGAAGTGAATATTAACTATTTTATAAATAACTTTGATCATCTATTTAGTCTAGTAATATCATCCTAAAGAAATGAGTTGATATGTGATATGTGTATTTTATTTATTAAATGGGATTAAGGAATGAGTTGAGACAAATTTTCATAAAGAAATAAAGCTTACCCGAACCGACCATTGATATATGTCAACATAACACGAATGTAACGTTGACCGATGTTAACAAATAGCACTTATCATTAGATCATTCCAATAATATTTAGAGTAAACTTCCGTTTTGCTCCCTGTGGTTTGGTCACTTTAACGGTTTTGCCCTAAACCTTTCAAAATAGCCATTTTACTCCCTGATCTATGAAGGCATTCATGATTTTGCTCCCCGCCCCTAAACGTCATCCATTTTAACAGTTAAAGTCTGTCTCATTTTACATATATCCTAAGCAAAAAAACTCCACAATTGTTCTTAGCTCAAGACTTATCAGACAATTGCTAATTTAGTATCCATATTAGACCATCCGTACTCGTTCAAAATTGAGCGATTTTTTGGTTGAAAACGCCGGAGCACGCCCCGGAAGCCGCCCCCGTGGGCGTTTTTATTGCAAAAATCGTTTGGCGTGTGGTTTATTCCACGCCGGATCGAGAGTTGAAGTGGCCAATCAGCTGTTTCCATTCCTTTTTTGTCCAATAACATTTTTATGATTTTTTTTTTTTAATTTAATTCTATTACACCACAATGCCCACATCCCCAATACACCCATTTTAGAAAATGCCCATTACTGACTGTGCTGTCACATAACGCAAAACACCCAATAATAAGGGCATTACCACTGCACATCGTCTTAGTAGGGTCAACAAAGACATAATGTGAAAATGTCACCGCTTTCGCTAACACAAGATTTAAATATACAAAATTGCCCAATCCAATGTAAACATTTGCTTCCGGTTCACAAATCGTTTCAAGTATATATAGGAACTTAAAAAAACTCAAAATTGTTGCCATTTTATAAGCTATATGTTCAACTCAAATGAGATGATTTCAATACACTGGAATTCAAAATAAATAGAAAACACCAAAATGGACGTTTCAAAATTTAAATAGCTTCCTATTTTTCTTTTAAATATGTATTTAGAAAATACGTTTCTACTTATAAAATTATCTTTCTAAATTACAAATATTCTTTGATAAACTATTCATAAATGAAAATCAAATTTCAAATTTAAAAATTTTAATTAGAATGTTAAGACAATAATGTGAATTGCCATAAATGCCCCTCATTTGAGGGGCACATGACAAGTTTTTAACCAAGTAAATGGATAGGGTTAGTGTTAGGGGCCAAAATGGTTAGAAAAAAACACGTTGGTAGCTCAGATATTAAAAGATTATTTTTGAGCTAAAAGGGTAAAAGTGATATAACTATAGGTGCCAAAATCGTAATTTACTCAAATCTAAAAGTTAAGTAAAGGCCGTAACCAAATTTACCATTATGCCCTTCAATGGAGTAATTTAACTAACCTGAGCATTCACATCCAATCCATCAAATTATACATACATTCCACTAAAAAACAACTCCTATATCAATATATTTCCACTAAAAACAAATACTTTTTCTCTCTCCTTTCAATTAAATAATATTATCATTACATTTTTCTCTCACTTCCACTCACAACCACTTTCAAAATATATTAAAAAATTATAATGGGTGAACAGTGTCCCCCAAATATACAGATGAACAGTAACATTTTCTCTCTCCTTTACTCACAACCACTTTTTATACCCTTTATAATATAAAAACCCCTCCTCACATAATTTGATGGTTAGGATGTGAATGCTCTCATTCATAAACAGCTCTTCTTCCCTGTCATTCTGCGATTTGGACTTCCGATTCCGCGTGAAGCAGACGACTTTCAACGCGGAATTCGAAAGATTCATCAAAAACAATAGAATTTCCAGTTTCATACTCATCAAAATTCGACAAAAAATCGGTTTTTGGAAGTAATGGGCACACCGGCGTTCCCAGATCTCGGTAAACATTGCTCCGTTGACGATTGTAAACTCATCGCTTTTCGTCCTTTCACCTGTGATTGTTGCAACAAGGTTCTATTTTTACTCCTTATATTATTATTATCGTGTTCCGATTTGTTAATTGTTATGATTTTGTTTTAGTTAAATTTGTTGAGAACTATCGAGTTTGTGTATTTGCATGGAGTTTTGTACTTCGTGAGTTATAATTTTGTAGTTTTTAGTTGTTGAATTTGATAATTGTGTGCTTAATTTGGAATTCTATGTGCTATTGTACCGTTCTTTGTATTCAGTTGATTTCCCCCTTTTTGGCAGATTTTAGGGTTTTAAAATATATATTTCAGCTGAATCATATTAGTATTTTAGATTTAGGTTTAAGTGTTTGGTGTCATTAGTGATTTAGTGTTGTGGATGGTTTGTTGAAGGTGAACACGCCGCATATATATTTATTCGTGTTAAAGACAACTCTGATACGGACACACTTAGAACCGTGTAACCAAAACGCGGTTGTTTTAAGACATTTATCTAAAAGAGTCAAACATGGTTTAAGTAGGTTATAGTCAAGTTGTAAATGTGTTAAACTGGCTGAGGGAGGGGTAGTAATAATTGGATTAAATAGGCGGTAGACGTGTTTGATTAAACGGCTCATGACTTGTTTAAAACATTCATTTAAACGAGTCAAACGTGTTGTAACTGGGTTATAATCAAGTTGTAAATGTGTGACTGATGGGATGTAATAATTGGGTTGAATGACCTTTAATGATTAGCAGGCTGACCTGTTTAATTGAACGGGTCACAATGTGATTAATACATGTATCTAAAATGCCAAAACATGTTGTAAGTAGTTTATAATCAAGCTGTAAATATGTTAAACGTGCTGACAGGTTGTAAAACATGGGTTTACCGAGCGTTAGCGTTTAGCAGGTCGACATGTTTAACTAAACGGGTTAAACATGTGAACCCAAACATGAAACATGTCAAGCTGAACACGAATGTAAATTGATTATTTGACCCTCAATAATCAAAACCTTTAAAACTGAATATATGGTATGTTCCAAATAATCTATTTTGTCAAAAGATTTTAATCCTTATTTATTTAAACTTTTGTAGGTATTCTGTCTAGAACATCCAAGTTATATCACACACAACTGTCCAAAAGCCAACAAAAACGACCGAACCGTAGTCATATGCCCGTTATGTGCAAAAGGGGTTCATCTAATCCCGAACCAAGACCCAAACATAACATGGGAATCTCATGTTAACACAGATTGCGACCCATCAAATTACGAAAAAGCCAGCAAGAAAAAGAAATGTCCTGTACGCGGTTGTAGAGAAATCCTCACATTTTCCAACACGATCAAGTGTCGCGACTGCACCATTGACCATTGCCTTAAACATCGATTAGGGCTCGACCATGGTTGCCCTGGACCAAAAAAACCCGAACCCACTTTCCCATTTTGGGGATTTTCGAGTCTCACAAAACAAGACCAACCGGCACCACGGACCAGTTCGGCTAATGCACCCGCGTCATCATCATCAAGCTGGACTACAAGTTTGCTCAATGCGGTTTCGTCTCTTATTATTAGTGACGATAAGAGTGGTCAGAATGGCGGTTCGGGTAGCCGTGGTGGTGGTTCGGGTGGTCAAGTGGAGGTGTGTCCGATTTGTAATATGAAGTTTTCTAAGGTTTCGGGGTTGATTGATCATGTTCAAATGGTTCATGAAAAGAAGGGTGTGATGAAGGTGACAGTTGATGTGTGTCCAAAATGTAGCAAAGGGTTTAAGGATCCGGTAGCTTTGGTGGAACATGTTGAAAAAGAACATAGAGGTGTGTCTAAAGCTTAAAAAATATATATTGATTTGTCCCCTCTTGTTTGTTATAATTCTTTTCCAATTTATTGTTGTGTCTAATTGGGTTGTAAATGTTACATGGATTTTGATATTGAATCTCAACATAGTGTAAATCCAATTTTATTAACACAATGTTTATATTGTTGGATTTGATTTACTTTGTTTTTATGTTGGATATGAACGGTACTATTTTTGTGTTAGTTCGTTTTACTTTAACCGAACATATAAATGAAAATGAACACAAACGAACATATTTTATTATCTGTGTTCTATCATTAAAAGAAATGAAGATGCTTGTGTTCATTAATGTTCGTTCGTTAATAGTTTAGTTGCACATATATGGGAAAATCATTAAAAGAAGTATAAATGAAGAGATAGGGGCACAGACTTGACAATTGGCGGATCGAGGACACATCAATAGCAACGAGTGTTTGGACGTGATCTATGCTGATGTGGGAAAAAATTACACAAGTAGCATGGTAATGTAACCACCAATAAAAAAAGAGGTGTCAACATCAGTTGGTTATACTATAGCTGGTTATACTATAGCCGGTACCAAACTTACCTACTATGAAAGTGACACATAATCATTCTAGTAAACCAATACTTATTGTCACGCTAAAGGTGGTTACAAGGAGAACTTTCTTCCCGTGACGAGGCTAACAACATTTTTTACATATTTAGTTTCTCAAGAAAGTCCTATAATACTCAGATTACTAGAAAGTCCGATCGGTTAGGAACTTCAGTAGTAGTCCTCAGCAGGATGTCACCGGATCGAGCAGCATATTCGATCGAACAGCCTGTTCGTTCTGATAGCATGTTCGATCGGGTGGCACTCTAATACGTTGAACGAGTTGAAAATCGATTAAGTGTTGAAGCATAGTATCTCATGATCCGAAGAGTAATGTTTACCAATCAGTCGTTCGATCGGTCATTACTTCGTTCAATACCATACCTCATGAGTTTGTAAAATTATGGGACCACATGCTAGCCGATCAGCTGGCCTGGTCGATCGGCTGACCTGTCCGATCGGTTGGGCTGTTCGTTCGAACAACCTAACCGTTCGGTCAGCATCCTGACCTGGTCGGCCTGTTCGTCTAACACTTGGCTGTTCTGGTTATTTGACATTATATCGAGGTAGTTTGACAACGAGCTAAACCATGGAACTTCCATTCTTACTTGTTTCACCTGCTCGGACGGTAATCACCCAAATCCGGCCAGTGAACGGTTCGGAACGGTAGTTTAACGTTTAACCCGAATTCGGTGAACCTCGTAGATAGAATCCGAATCTTGAACCACTCATCCACTAGAATGTTTGGTGAGTTGACTCAAGCTCCGTTTCTACCGGTTTGAAGGCATTGAGTGTAAAAGAGTTGAAAGAAAGTTGGGAATCTTCCTTTCAATCCTTTTCATCATGTAAAAGTTTTGATCCTTGATAGATCTTAACTTGTTTATGTGGAAATCGGTTAGATCCGAGCTATTCATGGTGGATTGAGGCCAAAACATGATGTTCTTGAAGAACACCATGATGACATCATCCTAGAATGCTTAGATCTTGATGATTTCACGGTTAGAAATCAAGATTTGAAAGATAGAAAGGTGTAGGAGCATGTTTTGATCAAGAAGGTACAAGATTTAGGATGAACCGGAATCGGAAGAAATCTGAGAAAGGAAGGGGAGCACGAGCTGGTCGGTCAGAGCTTTCCAAAAGTGGTAAAGAATGACAGCCCTATTTATAGGCTCCAAAAGAGGAAAGGGCTGGCCGATCGGCTGGTATCCCGATCGGGCAGCCTGCTCAATCGGACAGTCCGTCCGATCGGCTGGGCTGTTCGATCGGCCGACAGCCTGACCGATCCACAGCCTGGTTCGAGTGTTTGGCGCGACGATTTTTGATATTTCAATTTCGATTGAAGACGATACGAGTACGATAGAGTTTCCTATCCAAATTACTTTCAGTCCCAACTACTATATCTAACATTCAATCACCTATGTTTCACCCTATCCTTGCGTTACCATTCGTCGTAATTCGATTTTGATTGCATTCGGTTTGAGTTTCGAGTTTCAATTCGAGTTTCGATTGATTCGACTGATCACCACACAAAACATAAAGTAAACACGCACAGGTAGCACATAAGGCGCACACACACACATAAACAACAACCAGAGTTCGCGTAATTCGAGATTCGAGTTCGATGATGGTTAGATCGGTTTAATTAATGATTAGTTAACTTTATCGCATTGTTACTTCCTACCATTCACAGTCGTAAGTCGGTTTGCGTCGATTAAACATTTGATTATTTCGGTTCTTCCGTGATTACAACACTTACTCCACATAATACAACTAAAACATAAATTAGACTAATTACAGTCAAAGAAGTCAAAGTTGACTTGGACTTTGACTTTGATTTTGACATTCGAAAATACGGGGTGTTACAGCCTCCCCTTGTTTAGGGAATTTCGTCCCGAAATTAGGCTCGAAGCTACACAGCACCGTGAATTTACCAATTTGACGCTTCAGATCTTCATTTGAACAACTGTGGGAACTTGGCCTTCATGTCGCTTTCGAGTTCCCAAGTGAACTCCGCGCCTCGTTTGCCTTCCCATCGGACTTTCACGATAGGGATGCGCGAGCGCCTGAGTTGCTTGGTTTGGCGATCCATGATTTCGACAGGCTTTTCCACGAAGTGTAACGTTTCGTTGACCTAAAGATCGTCGAGGGGTACAATCAGATCATGATCAGCTAGGCATTTTCGGAGGTTTGACACATGGAAAGTTGGGTGGACGTTACCGAGTTCCTCCGGTAGTTCGAGTTTGTAGGCGACTTTTCCGATCCTTTCCAGAATCTTAAAAGGTCCAACATATCGAGGCGCTAATTTCCATTTCTTGCCGAATCTGACCACAACCTTCCAAGGTGATACCTTTAAGAGTACGTAGTCGCCAACGTCAAATTCAAGGGGCTTGCGTCTTCTATCGGCGTAACTTTTCTGTCTATCCCTGGCTTTTGCCAAGTTGTCGCGAATCTGGAGGATTTTGTCAGTCGTTCCTTGTAGTAACTCAGGACCGGTTAATTGCGAATGACCGATCTCGTGCCATACAATAGGCGAACGACATCTTCTTCCATATAAAGCCTCGAATGGTGCCATTTGTATGCTGGCATGATAGCTGTTGTTGTACGAGAACTCGACTAACGGCAGGTATTTGTTCCAACTACCACCGAAGTCTATATCACACGCTCGGAGCATGTCCTCAAGAGTACGGATCGTTCTTTCATTCTGTCCGTCAGTTTGAGGATGGAATGCAGTACTCAGGTTAAGTGACGTACCAAGGGCCGCTTGAAACGTTTCCCACAATCGCGAAGTAAACCGAGCATCACGGTCTGAAATGATGTCACGAGGCGTACCATGATTACAGATGATCTCGTCGGTGTAGATTCGGGCCAGTCGTTCTACCTTGTAGTCTTCTCGTATTGGCAAAAAGTGGGCTGATTTGGTCAGTCGATCAACTATAACCCAAATGCTGTCGTGACCTGATGGCGTGGGCGGGAGTTTGGTTATGAAATCCATAACTATACGCTCCCACTTCCATATGGGGATTGGAGGTTGTTCGAGTAAGCCAGAGGGTCGTTGATGCTCAGCCTTAACTCTTGCACAAGTCAGGCAACTTCCAACATAGAGGGCGATATCCCGTTTCATACCCGGCCACCAGTACTTGTAACGGAGATCCTGGTACATTTTATCGGCACCGGGATGAATAGAATACCGGGATTTGTGGGCTTCGTTCATTATAATCTTTCGCAAATCGGTCCGCTTAGGGATCCAAATTCGGTCCAGATAATAGAAAATCCCATCTGCTTTGCTTACAAGCTGAGCTCCATCGTGATAGATTCTCTCCTTCTTCAAAGTGCGTTCGTTAAAACAGGCATGCTGGGCTTCGCGGATGAGAGTCTCGAGGTTGTGTTGGGCTTGGGTATTGCGAATACTGAGCAAATAACTCCGTCTGCTGAGTGCGTCGGCTACAACATTTGCCTTGCCCGGGTGATAACGAATCTCACAGTCGTAATCGCTAAGAAGTTCTACCCATCGGCGTTGACGCATGTTAAGTTCTTTCTGATTAAAGATGTGTTGTTAACTCCTGTGATCGGTGAAGATCGTACACTTGGTACTATACAGGTAGTGTCGCCAAATCTTCAATGCAAAAACAACTGCGCCTAGCTCGAGATCATGGGTTGTATAGTTCTTCTCGTGGATTTTGAGCTGACGAGATGCGTAAGCTATAACCTTGTCCCGTTGCATGAGAACACAGCCAAGACCAAGGTTGGAAGCATCACAATAGACAATGAAATCATTTTTTCCGTCCGGCAATGTGAGAACAGGAGCATTGCAGAGCTTGCGCTTAAGGGTTTGGAAAGCAGACTCTTGTTCAGTTCCCCAAACAAAAGACCTGTCTTTATGGGTAAGAGCAGTGAGCGGCACTGCGATCTTAGAGAATCCTTCGATAAATCGTCGATAATAGCCCGCTAATCCAAGAAAAGATCGGACTTCAGACGGGTTCTTTGGCGTAATCCAGCTCTTAACTGCTTCAATCTTCGCGGGATTGACATGAATACCCTGATTATTCACTATGTGACCCAGAAATTGAAGCTCCTCCAACCAAAATTCGCACTTGGAGAACTTAGCGTAGAGTTGGTTTCCCTGGAGTAACTCGAGAACCAAACGTAGATGTTGCGCGTGTTCAGCCTTTGATTTGGAATAAATCAAGACATCGTGGATGAACACGATGAAGAAACGGTCAAGATAGGGTTTACACACGCGATTCATCAGATCCATAAATACCGCGGGCGCGTTGGTTAGACCAAAAGGCATAACAACGAACTCATAGTGGCCGTATCGAGTTCGAAAGGCTGTTTTGGGTATATCTTCCTCCTGTATGCGCAACTGATGATAGCCTGAACGTAGATCGATCTTCGAGAAACACTTGGCACCTTGCAGCTGATCAAATAAGTCATCGATTCGAGGCAAAGGGTAACGGTTCTTGATGGTCAGCTTATTCAATTCCCGATAGTCGATGCACATCCTGAACGACCCATCCTTCTTTTTGACGAAAAGGACTGGTGCGCCCCAAGGAGAGGTGCTCGGGCGAATGAAGCCTTTTTCAAGTAACTCCTGGAGTTGGTTCGAGAGTTCCCTCATTTCGGATGGCGCGAGTCGATAAGGAGCTTTGGCAACAGGGTTAGCTCCAGGAATAAGGTCAATACGAAATTCGATATCACGACTTGGCGGGAGTCCTGGGAGATCATTAGGAAACACGTGAGGGAATTCACAAACAACAGGTACCTGGTCTACCGCCATTTCTTTCTTTTCCTTCTTCGCTACTACAATGTTGGCCAAGAAAGCGCTGTATTCCTTGCGGAGATACTTGCTAGCTTGGACGCATGACATGAGCTTGAGGCCTTTTGAAGCTGTTTCACCGTACACACATAGTAGATCACCATTCGCGAGCGAGAATCGAATCATCTTTTCAAAGCACACAACTTCATCATGGTTTTCGCGAAGAAAGTCCATGCCTACTATGACGTCAAAACTTCCGAGTTGCATCGGAATAAGGTCGATTGGGAAGATGTGATTGTTGAGCTCGAGGGTACAATCACGAAGAACAGAGTTAACAGCGACGGTTCTTCCAGTAGCAACTTCGACTTCGAATGACGAGGGGAGATAAGAACGCTTACGACTAAGAAGCTTCTCGAATTCAAACGACACAAAGCAGTTATCGGCTCCAGTATCAAACAAACATGATGCATAAATACCATTCACAAGGAACGTACCATTAACCACGTTGTTGTCAGCCTGGGCTTGACGGGCGTTGATGTTAAAGGTTCTGGCACGGGCTGCTTGCTGTTGCTGCTGAGGCTGCTGTTGGGGTTCTTGTTTCACAACCCGGTTCGGGCACATGTTTGCAAAGTGGTTAGGATCACCACATGCAAAGCAGACTCGAGCATTGACCGCGGGGGCTTGAGCTGCAGGTTGGCCTTGAGGGGTTGGAAGTAGAGCTTGATGAGCGGCGACTTGAACTGGGGCTTGACGGGGACCATAGCGACAATTCGCAGTGAAATGCCCGTAAAGATTGCAGTGGGTGCAGAAGCGACAGGCGATTCCCACCGGATGATGGTATGAGCATGTCGGGCAGAGCGGGTGGGGACCTGTGTAAGCGCGTTTAGCCGGCGGCGCATTAATCATTGGAGCTTGTCGGTGGTGAGACTGCTGCTGTGCCGGTACGGCTTGCAGAGGGGCAGCAGTCGTTGCCACAGCACAGTTCTTGTTGTTGGAGCTGTTGTTTTTGTGCTTCTTCTTTCTTCTCGATGACTAGGAGGGTTGAGCGGTGGTGGTGTCGACTGTCGATGTGGTGGTGGCTTGATGTAGAGACTTGGTATGCTTATCCCAAACACCAGACTTTACCCTCTTGTCATTGATCTCAGCGGCAAGTAGGTAAGTCTCTTCGATTGTTGATGTCTTGGCAGGATGAACGAAATCGGCAACACAATCTGGTAGAGCTCGGATGTATTTCTTGATAGCCATATCAGGCGTCTTGACTTGATCGGGACAGATGATGCTAAGCTGCTTGAAGCGAGCAGTTAGAGCAGCGTTGTCTCCATCCTTCTGCTTGATGTTCCAGAACTCGTCCTCCAGCTTTTGGCGTTCATGGGGAGGGCAAAATTCGTCCATCATAATTGCCTTTAACTCCTCCCAAGTCAGCTCATAAGCTGCATCATTTCCGCGCTTGTTTCGTTCGGCCGTCCACCAGTCTAAGGCTCAGGACTGGAAGACGCCTGTAGGATTCTCAGGACAGCCGCTTTGGCGCAGAGTGACTTCAACTGAATCAAACCATTGAAACATGGCGGTAGGGCCATCTTCTCCGGTAAATTCTTTGGGTCCACATGCTTTAAACTGTTTGAAGCTGAAGCCAGTCTTGTTGGCATCCTTAGGAGCATCGATTCGCGACTCCTCAGACGACTTGCTGGCGTTTTCAAAGACATCGCTCACAGCTTTTGCCACACTCTTGGCAATGATAGTAGCGAGACACCTGTCTCTCTTCTCTTGGCGAGTAAGTGGGGTTCGGTGTCCAGATGTAGACATGGTCTGCAACAGACATCGCCGTATGTCTCAGACACAACAATTCGAATCTCACCTCACACGTCTACTACTTACTAAAGCTTAGAAAATACGTCGAAACACGCATCACATAACACATCAGCACAAAGTCACAGATTCACGTAGTCACAGAAGCACATAAGCACGTAGGCACGTAGAGCACAGAGACACATAATCACAGAAGCACATACGCATTTAATCACAGAAGCAGTTAAGCGCACAGTTCTCCTATAAGCACACAGAGTATTCTGAATGCCTCAAGATCCTATCATTCAAAGCTCGCGTGTCGCTCGTATAGCTTATCGAGTAGCATAGTATAATTGTATAGCATAGTATCGCCTATGTTCGTAACGATTTGTTAGCGATGTGTGGTGTGTTGTGTTGTGTTGTGTGATTCGCGGAAACAGAAGACGTTAGATCAAAACCCATAGTATCTCAATACGCTAACAATTAAAACACATGAACAGGTAAGCACACTTAAAACACATAAAATCGACGAATCATCAGAGTCAGCGTCTGCGGGCTCAGAATCGAAGACTCATAAAAATCGAGAGATAGATTGTCTGCGGCTACTAGACATTGACTACCCAAAGCGGTTCGACTATTCACAATAGACTTGTCGTCACTTTTTAACTTTCGGGCTCGCGTTGTTGCCTCGATTCTTGGCCATTCACACGTATTCCCTAGGCCATACTTGTGAGTTCAGGTCGTTGGAGTTCCGTCGAGGCTTTGGTGAGATGAGTAAAAGTTGGAACAAGTTGCCAAGGTTCGGGTTTCACCCCTGGCTTAGCAATTCCTTCCTTGTTTTAGTAAAATTGAGGAGATTGAGCAGATAATTCGGTCGAGAGTTTGCGGTTTTCACACCTATTCTCGATGAATAATCTCCTCCCATTTGTGAATAAATTGCAGACGGAACAAATAATTTAGTCGAGAGTTTGAGGCTTTCACACCTAATCTCGACCAAATTACTTGTTCGGTGTCAGATGATTAAGCGATAGTAGTGTAGTGCAAAGCAAGAATAATGAGGTATATAAGCTTGGTCTGTTGGTTCCTAACTATAGTCTAGGTCTCTAAGACAGCGACCCGGACTAGGTCGTGTCTAGCCTAATACCCTATAGTTATGGCTCTGATACCAATCTGTCACACCCCAACCGATGGCGGAATCATCGGGGCATGGCACTGAGCGAAACAGATTGTCCAGAAGTTTCCATAACAACTATTGTTACCATTCAGTTTAAAATGACACGTCCCATACCGTGTCCCAAACAATACAATACATTATTACAGATAACAACTAGTCAAGTATTCTGTTCCGACAACTCAGATTTAAATAAAAACAAATAAATATTGTTCAAATGCCCCTAAAGACCCAGACTGACAAGATCTACAGACAACTATGCTCTAGTTGCCTTCTCCTGACAGACAACTATTTGTTGGGGGCCTCTAGAGCTTTATTCTAGCCTCGCTTTCCTAGCAAGCAAACATCTTAAACACCTGTTACATACGTTAAAATAAAGTCAATACATATAACGTAAAGGTGAGCATACAAGTTTGATAATAGCATATAGAGTTCGAATAGTTTACGCATAACCAGCACGTACACAGAGGAAAACGAAGCATGTTAATTATCGACATGGATCTATCGATACCAATGACTGCGGGTTGACTGTCCGAGACAGTTCGCAATACATGATTACCACCGTAATCCATGCAAGTAATTATCCTTAACAACCCCCGTGTGAACGGGTGCTGAGTCCAAACTATAGTACTACGTCGTTAAGGCAGGTAGACAACATTCCACGTGTAAACATAACAACAAGCATTCATTTAGTCACGTAATACATGCGAATCGGTTAGTGTTCAAATAGTTGAGTAGTGTGTTCGATTGTGTTTTGATATAAGTAATGTATGTAACACCCAAAAGTGCTAAAAGCAAAAAGGGATCGAGTATACTCACCGCGATTGATTGATGGATTGAAGGGAGCGCTTGAGAGTAGGGTTAGCCTGAACAGTTTGATAGCATAACGATGAATAACATTCTACGAAAAACAAGTGTAAGTGGGTCGAACAGTCTGGTCGATCGAACGGCAGGTTCGATCGGACGGGATTGTTCGTTCGGCTAGACAATCCGTTCGGACAGTCCATTCGATCGGCCGGTAGGCTCGATCGGCTGGACTGTTCGAGTGGATTGTTTCTTCCTTTGAGTGAGATGTGTTTGTGTGTGAGGATTTGAACTTTTGAAGTTTTTGTTGTAGCATTTGAGAACACTGGAGTGTTCTTACCCTTTCAGGTCGATCGATCGAACGGTCTGTTCGATCGGTCGGCTTAACCGATCGGTTAGGAACTTCAGCAGTAATCCTCAGCAGGATGTCACCGGATCGAGCAGCATATTCGATCGAACAGTCTGTTCGTTCTGATAGCATGTTCGATCGGGTGGCACTCTAATACGTTCAACGAGTTGAAAATCGATTAAGTGTTGAAGCATAGTATCTCATGATCCGAAGAGTAATGTTTACCAATCAGTCGTTCGATCGGTCATTACTTCGTTCAATACCATACCTCATGAGTTTGTCAAATTGTGGGACCACATGCTAGCAGATCGGCTGGCCTGGTCGATCGGCTGACCTGTCCGATCGGTTGGGCTGTTCGTTCGAACAGCCTAACCGTTCGGTCAGCATCCTGACCTGGTCGGCCTGTTCGTCTAACACTTGGCTGTTCTGGTTATTTGACGTTATATCGAGGTAGTTTGACAACGAGCTAAACCATGGAACTTCCATTCTTACTTGTTTCACCTGCTCGGACAGGAATTACCCAAATCCGGCCAGTGAACGGTTTGGAACGGTAGTTTAACGTTTAACCCGAATTCGGTGAACCTCGTAGATAGAATCCGAATCTTGAACCACTCATCCACTAGAATGTTTGGTGAGTTGACTCAAGCTCCGTTTCTACCGGTTTGAAGGCATTGAGTGTAAAAGAGTTGAAAGAAAGTTGGGAATCTTCCTTTTAATCCTTTTCATCATGTAAAAGTTTAGATCCTTGATAGATCTTAACTTGTTTATGTGGAAATCGGTTAGATCCGAGCTATTCATGGTGGATTGAGGCCAAAACATGATGTTCTTGAAGAACACCATGATGACATCATCCTAGAATGCTTAGATCTTGATGATTTCACGGTTAGAAATCAAGATTTGAAAGATAGAAAGGTGTAGGAGCATGTTTTGATCAAGAAGGTACAAGATTTAGGATGAAAACTTACCGGAATCGGATGAAATCTGAGAAAGGAAGGGGAGCACGAGATGGTCGATCAGAGCTTTCCAAAAGTGGTAAAGAATGACAATGACAACCCTATTTATAGGCTCCAAAAGTGGAAAGGGCTGGCCGATCGGCTGGCATCCCGATCGGGCAGCCTGCTCGATCGGACAGTCCGTCCGATTGGCTGGGCTGTTCGATCGGCTAACAGCCTGACCGATCCACAGCCTGGTTCGAGTGTTTGGAGCGACGATTTTTGATATTTCGATTTCGATTGAAGACGATACGAGTACGATAGAGTTTCCTATCCAAATTACTTTCAGTCCCAACTACTATATCTAACATTCAATCACCTATGTTTCACCCTATCCTTGCGTTACCATTCGTCGTAATTCGATTTTAATTGCATTCGGTTTGAGTTTCGAGTTTCGATTCAAGTTTCGATTGATTCGACTGATCACCACACAAAACATAAAGTAAACACGCACAGGTAGCACATAAGGCACACACACACACATAAACAACAACCAGAGTTCGCGTAATTCGAGATTCGAGTTCGATGATGGTTAGATCGATTTGATTACTGATTAGTTAACTTTATCACATTGTTACTTCCTACCATTCACAGTCGTAAGTCGGTTCGCGTCGATTAAACATTCGATTATTTCGGTTCTTCCGTGATTACAACACTTACTCCACATAATACAACTAAAACATAAATTAGACTAATTACAGTCAAAGAAGTCAAAGTTGACTTGGACTTTGACTTTGATTTTGACATTCGAAAACACGGGGTGTTACAATGATGCATTATTAACCGTCCGCCGCTTTTAACTTTATTTTCACGAACTTAGTAAAATAACGTTAAAATTAATGCAATTTCACTTTTGCGCTCCGAGCGTCCACACATATATATTATATGCGCATACCGCAAGCGGGGCGAATATATACTAAATAATAAAAAAGTTATATATTTAAAAACACCATGTATTACACGGGTTAAATAAAGGGAATTTGGACTGTAATAATCTCACCTTTACCTTATTGGCCATTCATAATCCCACCTCAGAATATTCCCCCCACCAGTCCCACCTTTCACTTATTTTTCCTACAATGGTCCCCCGTTAAAAAAACTTAACGGAGTTAAGCTTTTTTCCAAATTACAAACAAATTTTTAGGGCTTTTGATTAGAACGACGATACGAGTCCATTGATGTAAAACTTGCCTCGAAACGGTGCTCCAAACGATGAAAACGGCGCTTCAATTCGGGTGTTTAAATTTCCAATTAAGCAAAATCAAGTCACTTGGAGCACCATTTCAAAGTAATTTTTACATCAATGGACTCGTATCATCGTTCTGATCAAAAGCCCTAAAAAATCTGTTTGTAATTTGGAAAAAAGCTTAACTCCGTTAAGTTTTTTTAACGGGGGACCATTGTAGGAAAAATAGGTGAAAGGTGGGACTGGTGGGGGGAATATTCTGAGGTGGGATTATTAATGGCCAGTAAGGTAAAGGTGGGATTATTACAGGCCAATTTCCCTTAAATAAATGTAATTTTGTATAGTAAATAATATGCTATTGGATTCGTTTAAAAAATCATAAACTTGGTTCGGTTTAATTCGAATCAAATCACAAACTTGGTTAAGTTTAATTCTAATTGATTAGAACCCGAATTTGAAATATCAAAAAACATAATTATATTATTAGCTTCTCTTCCTAATTAGAGTTTTTTTAAAGTTTGATCTAATGTCTAATAAGTTATTTTGTATATTTTGTTTGTACTTTATATTTTTTATATGAGCGTATTATTGTTTTTTAAGTTTAAGATTATTGTTTTGTGCTATTATTTAAAAAATATCTTTAATTTATAACTTAAATTTGAAGATAATATATTATTAGAAAAAATAGAATATGCATAACTTAAATTTGAAGATAATATATTATTAGAAAAAATAGAATGATTCTATCCGACATTCAAAGTAAGATAAGATTTAATATTAATTAATTATTTATTTATTATTTAATTAATTGATATAAGATAAGTATGAAAAAGTAGGAAATTACAAATGTAGACGCCTTCAATGAATGACACGTGTCACTTATTGGTTTCTTTTATTATATAGTACTAGCGGTAAGACCCGTGTGCAAACACGGGTCGTTTCTTAGAAAACCATGCATAGCCCATAGCCCCATATTGATAGAGAGTAAAAAAAAAATTAGTGCAGACTTATAAAAGAGATATACACTAATAGTCAATATGTTTATTCAACAGCAATTCCATTATGTTGATAGCAAACTACTGTTGTCTATTAACTGTTAAAAACTTAAGTTGCTTTCAAACAGACTTTCCTAAAAAATGTTATCCGTTATCTCCAACAGAGCTTACCAGATGGATAGCGTA
Source organism: Helianthus tuberosus (assembly GCA_030545235.1). Classification (NCBI taxonomy): domain Eukaryota; kingdom Viridiplantae; phylum Streptophyta; class Magnoliopsida; order Asterales; family Asteraceae; genus Helianthus; species Helianthus tuberosus. The sequence continues at coordinate 150,407,746 of CM060354.1, read as the reverse complement.
AAGTGAAACCACTGTTTTCAAAACCATCTGAGATTGAAGACAATTCTTGCAATAAGAATGAAAAATATACGGTACTTGTAATTTAAATTTAAATAAAGTTAAAACCAATTTTTGCAAATAAAGTTGACCAATTACATTGATGATTGCTTAAAGTGAAACCACTGTTTTCAAAAAGTCTGTTTGACCATAGTCAAACCACTGTTGGCAAACTATAATTCTTAGTGGTTCAAAATCTGTTTGACTTTTGGTCAACATCTGTTTAACTATTGGTCAACATCTGTTTGATTATCCAACAAAACTATTGGTCAACATACCTGCTGACACCTTTTGAAAAAGTTCATCATTATCCAACAAAACTTCCAATGATTTCTGTGTTCACATCAATATCGTTTGAGAGGAAGTTTGGATGTATGGATTCATTCTCCCACAGTTTTACTGATGTTTGTAAAGACGTGTTGGTAAGTTTTGGTATTTTAATCCAATACTTAAATGTTACTATAGTAATTAGTGATATATTTGTTAATTTTACTGTACCTTTGTTTGATTTCATAATTTTATATGTTTTTGTTCAGCTAATACCCAAAGAGTTAGTCAACGTCAGTATTGGAGTTGGTAAACTTAAAGAGACATTTAAGATTTATGTGAACCAGTGGGACTCTTTTGATGTACTACTTCAACGTGATCCTCTTCGGAATTGTTACTTTATAACCGATGGATGGGAAAAGGTTGTACACTACATGGGTATGCAAACAGGAATTGTACTTGTTTTAAGATACGCAGCGGATTACATCTTTCTGCTTACTGCCTTTGATTTGAATGGATGTGAGATTGTTGCACCAAAATCCAATGACAGTCCGATAGACGATACTTCCTCACCCAATTTGGAAGTTCCTCAAATTACCGAGGATCTGCAACACCAGACGGATGTTGAAGAATCCAATGACACAGATTCTGATAGTGATTATGTTGTATCGAATGAATCATCCGATGATATCGATGATGCAGATTTTGATGCCGCTTTCTCAGATTATGAAGCTGATATTGATGAATACCCCTTACAAATCGTATGGTACTGCAGCAAACATTTTATAAGTTTATTATGTTACAATTAAGCTGTAATTTTTGTTACTTTACTTAAATACATTATGTATTTCTTATTAATTATTGGTATTTTATATTTATTTTTAAGCGTCTGAATGTGAAAGTAGCTTCTTTACCAAGGATTCATAGAACATTGAAGATGACAGTTGAAAATCTGAATGGAGTTGACACTATAATTGACTTTCGACGGGAGAAGCATGGCAAGGGATTTAGATATGCGGCTTGTCAATTCACCAAGAAGTTCACTAAGCCCAATGGTATCTACAGAAATATGAGATACAAATTTGTCTACTCTGAAGAAAAAGCCAAGCTGATCTTAAAGAAAGTCTACAGATAGTTGTGGTTGTTTGTATTATCTCATTTGAGATAAATTATGGGACGGTGATGTATCAAACTTCTATATTTTGAAAACTTACGACTTACGAATATTTAAACATTCAATCATGTATTCCTATCTTATTATTTATATTAACTTAAACCTTTGTTGTACATTCTCCATATATTTTAATTGGCTCTTCATGATAAATTATATATTGAATTATATTCTGTAAATTTATACAATCAACCTCTATTTAGATAAAATCTGACAAACCAAAAGCTCTGTCAAATAGAAAATCTATTCAAGCAAAGTCTGTTGTTCCAAACAACATCTGCTAATAAACACAAGGATTGCTATAGCAAATAACCTCTGCTAATAAACACAACCTCTGCTAATAAACACAAACACTGTTATAGCAAATAACCTCTGCTGATAAAACAACCTTTGCTAATAAACACAAAGACTGTTACAGCAAACAACCTCTGCTAATAAACAACCTCTGCTAATAAACACAAAGACTGTTACAGCAAACAACATCTGCTAATCATTCCACAGTATAAATTGCTAACATCTGCTGTGACTTAACAGTGATACACTTCAACAGAGGATTTCAAACATCTGTTTACACACGCCTCATGATGAACATCTGCTGATAAAGGTCTGCCAAAGAGAACCTCTCCTATAGACTAACAGATGATGCAGTTCAACAGAGAATGTTTAAGAGCAGTGCTTTAACAGACCACGATCAACATATGATAATATAATAACAATAATCTTCAAATATTCAAACTGTAGCAATTACATTTTAATAAATCTAACAACCGTCTTCGAAGCTGTAACAAAATCTAAACACCGATACACTAAACACTGTTACACAAGAACCACCGCTTCAATTCGTTTGAAATTTCAAATTACCCTCCCATTTTAATGAGCATCAGTCGTTTGAAATTTCAATGAACATCATCGGTTCCATAATTGAATGTGGGCCAGACCTTTGAAATTATGCTTCCTCTATCGCTGCCACCTCATTGTTGGATGACATAAGAAAAGCTTTTTTGGACATGCTCTCTAGCTGACACATCAGCTTCTCTTATGTAATCCGCTGTAGATACTGAACCACTGCTGTTACTGAGCAGTGGTTTTCCTTTGGTTGATCAGGCCTTAGTTACATAAGTGCTTCCTCTTTAACAACTTTCATACACCAATGCAAGCATCTGAATAAACAATAAACAATCTATAAACAACCTATACAAATCAAAGACAAAATCAAAAGCTACAAACATATCAAACAAATTTCATAAAATCATTTTATAACCTTCATCACATTCGGAAGCTTGGCCAACAAACTCAAGACTTCAACACCAAATAACAAATCCAGCAAGATCTACTTGAAGAACATTTAGCATCCAAACTTTCAGTTCATGATAAAAAGAAAATATAATAAAAAAATATCATAATTTTAAACTACCGTTCCTCTGCATAATATTCAAATCGATACAAACCATGATGAATAAACAGACATCATCAGGTTTTCTAATTTGCATTGGGATTTCTCCTTTGTACAAACATATCAAAATCAATCTACTCGTAATCACATGGTACACCAATGCAGGCATCTGAATAAACAATAACAAATCAAAGACAAATTCAAAAGCTACAAACATATCAATCAAATTTCATAGAATCATGATTTATTTTAAACACACACAGACATTACCTCTTCATCAATAAAGTTGAGATCCATTTTATAACCTTGATCACATTCGGAAGCTCGGCCAACGAACTCAAGACTTCAACACCAAATAACAAAACCAGCAAGATCTACCTGAAGAACAGTTAGCATACAAACTTTCAGTTCATGATAAAAAGAAAAAAAATAAAAAAATATCATAATTTTAAACTACCGTTCCTCTGCATAATATTCAAATCGATACAAACCATGATGAATAAACAGACATCACCAGGTTTTCTAATTTGCATTGGGATTTCTCCTTTGTACAAACATATCAAAAATCAATCTACTCGTAATCACATGGTACACCAATGCAAGCATCTGAATAAACAATAACAAATCAAAGACAAAATCAAAAGCTACAAACATATCAATCAAATTCCATAGAATCATGATTTATTTTAAACACACACAGACATTACCTCTTCATCAATAAAGTTGAGATCCATTTTATAACCTTGATCACATTCGGAAGCTCGGCCAACGAACTCAAGACTTCAACACCAAATAACAAATCCAACAAGATCTACCTGAAGAACATTTAGCATACAAACCTTCAGTTTGTGATAAAAAGAAAAAATCAAAAAATATCTATTTTCAAACTACCATTCAAATCGATGATAAATGCAACGCCTCTGTCGTCTTCATCCTCTTCTCTGTATCTACAGTTTTAGAAATAGAGAGTTGAGAGAGAGTAGACAGAGAGATTGAAATGGGTTTTTGAAATTATAATCGACATTGGATTTGGGTTTGAATTTATATTTGAGAGAGAGAGAAGAATTGAAGCTCTGATGACATTAAATGCAAATTACATATCCCTATGAAGTTTTAAATTTCAAATTACCCTCCCATTTTAATGAGCATCAGTCGTTTGAAATTTCAATGAACATCAGCGGTTTCATAATTGAATGTGGGCCAGACCTTTGAAATTAAAAGTTGGGGCAGTGGTTTGGATGGCAGATCTTTGAATTATGATGTCACTATGCTTCCTCTATCGTTGCCACCTCATCGCGGATGACATAAGAAAAGCATTGTTGGACATGCTCGAGCTGACACATCAACTTTTCTTATGTCACTTGGATTTCTCCTTTTATAGAAAGTATAGATAGATATTTATTCAACTCGTGTAAAACGCAGGGTTTTTAAGGATATAATTGTTTTTATTATTTGGTAGATTTTTCAACCCGACTATACACGGGTTTTTTAAAGATACGACGTTTTTAGTATTTAATATACAAAATTACATTTATTTAATCTGTGAAATACACATGATTTTTAAATATATAATTCGTTTTTAGATCTATTCAACACGTGTAATATACGGAGTTTTTAAGAAATGTAATTTTTTATTATTTGGTAGATTTATTCAACCCAATTATACACGAGTATTTTAAAGATACGACGTTTTTAGTATTTAGTATACAAAATTACATTTATTTAATCTGTGTAATACATATAGTTTTTAAAGATATAACTTTTTTATTATTTGATATATAAAATTATATTTATTTAACCCGTACAATATACATGGTTCATAAAAATATAACTTTTTATTATTTAATATATAAAATTATATTTATTCAACCCGTGTAATACACGGGGTTCTAACCTAGTAAGTTTAATAAAGCTCAATGCATACAATATTCTTGTCTTATTTACAATTACTAGTTTTTTACCCATGTCGCGCGTTGCGGCGATAACCTAGCGTTTGCAGTTTCGTTACATGTACGCGGTAGAGTGATGACATTAATGTATACATGACATATACACCAAAGCGGCCCACCGCTTGTGTCAGCTCGTTAATCGTAATTTTGCCATTAATAATTTATACAGCCTAAATCAATCCCCGCAAATATATAAAACAGAGTACCATTGTAAGTTTCCTGAATTAAGTAGTAACAAACTACAAAAAAATTATGAGAATAATAGTACTTTGGTCTTCTTCTTCAATCGTATCAAGGGACATGTATGTATGTGTTGAAGAAATATACCTACCAACCAGCTTCAATGAGATTGAGATCGTCACCGAAAGAACCAGAACTAACCCACATTTGTGACAGACTAAACTCAAATCGATCTGTCACCTCTGGATTCCACACATTTATGCTTGGCTTTTGCTCCTAGTATTGTTCTCCACTTATATAACCAACTGCATATTGTTCATTAGGCCTTTGGGTATACTTTAACCTAACTTAACTCCACCTAAGTGACACATCAACTTTTTTTCCTCATTTCACTTTGTCTCACTCTAAGGAAATGGTTTAACATGTTAACACATAACTCATTTAATGCACTTTAACATTGGGTTTTTGTCTAAAAAAGAAAATAATAATTAATTTAATCTCTTAACATTGGGTTAACATGTTAACACATAACTCATTTAATGCATTTTAACATAAGAAGGGAGTGGTTTGCAATGTTAGTTAACATGCCATGTCATTCTTAACACTCTAGATGTTAGAGTACACCCCATGACCTTAGTGACAATATTTATATTTTTAGCAACGAATCTTTGGTTTATGTAAACAAAACTAAAGAATATCATTACTTGAATATTAATTAAAAAATTATTATGTTTCCAAAAATAATGTTATGGTCTACGAAGTTAAATACTCTTAAACGAAATTAAAATCATAAGCTATAACTTGTATAATTGTATATAATTATTTATTTTATCATTGATTTTTTAAAATATAACAAATTTACCTCATGACCACCATTAGAACAATCTTGTTCGGTTGTTCTTCTGATCGGAATTGTTCCCTACGGGCAGTATTCACTGGATAAACTCCATAGTTGATACATTTTCGACTGCAACCCTGGATGATGATGCCTGTATGGTCACTTCGGTGGGTCCTAATATTAATTCAAAAGTAATAACAAAATAAATATAAAGAAGAAAAATAATGAACGTTGTAAATCGTAAAGAAGTAAAGTTAAACCCACCAACGACGTTGTTCCTTTCTACACGGGTGGTCAAAAGTTCGTTGATGACGAACAATGACACAATCCAGTATGTCCCCATATAGGCTCTGTGTCAAATTATTTAAAAATTTATAATTAAAGATCACCGATCATACATATGTAGGCCCATCGGAGCCCGGCCGCCATGTTGTAATTCGCCGCATCACCAGCATTAACCCCCCTATTGACACTAATTCCCCATAGGCCGCTGGTTGTTCGGTAGCACCAAAAGAAATTGGTAAATACATTCAAGAAGTTGCAAACATTTAAATAATAAACTGGGGACTTCCAACTTGACACGTTTCACATCTAGGTATGCTCTTAATTTTATATTTAACTCATTGGAGAACTCAAATAAACCAATTTTCCAGTAAATGGGTCGAAATCAACATATCTAGTTAACACTTAAGTATGCGTAGAAGTACTATATGGATCACATCTAGGTATGCTCTTAAGTTATACATTTGACTCATCTGAGAACTCGAATAAACCCATTTTCAAGTAAATGGGTCAAAATCAACATTTCTAGTTAACACTCAAGTATTTGTAGAAGTACCATATGGAAAACATCTAAATGCTTTTATTGATTCCAAAATAGTGAAAGGTGATTTACATGAGATCTAGGATTGGTGTAAAGCACGAAGGCAGTGTGCATTTTCTTGACTTTGATAGGCTTAAATATACAAAAATTAAAATAAAAAAATAAATAAATTGAAACCTATTATAAAATACTAATATGCTAAAGATGAACTTACCATGGTGTCATAGAACTTGAGATAGAAATGTGACTTAGGGATGGACAATTTGATCTTAAGAATTTCTGCAACTGCAGCACTCAACTTTTTGTTTACATCATGAAATTATAGCCTCCATTTGCTACATCAGAATACAGATAAGATCGTCATAACCCTAAACATCGTTGCTAATGGGGATGCGTCTTTGAACCCCAACCGCCGTTGTTACCAGGCAACGGAGGACGGCCGACAGGGATTTGACGGCATATGCGACCGAGGACGATGGTGGACACGTTGATGGTGACGGTGGAAGACAACGACACATATGATATAGGCGGTGTTCCGATCGCTGGTAGGTGTGTAGTGTGTGGTTGAGTGAAGGTGCAGACGTGAGCGATTGATTGAAGGTTTGGCAGGTGTGTGGAAGACAATGGCACAACAAAAATGACAACATTTCTTAGGGGCAGTTTTGTCATTTGGTCGGGTCACCGACCTTTGTATTTAAGAGTATATAAATTAATAAAATAAATACTAATAACAGTAAGCAAACAATAACAAATATAATTAGAAAAATAAGGAATTTACTTTCTTTTCTTTTTGTGTTTATATTGTAGAGACGCTATCACTAAGCTCCACAATACACTATTAGACAAAATAACTTGGGTCTTTATATGTGTCTCGATGTACTCTTGAAAAACATCTAAAGTGTTACGAACAATTTGAATTTTTTTTGCAAACCTCTTATTTAAAGCTTCTTCATTTTCTCTTCTCTCGAGTGATTACCTAATAAAAAGCAATAGTCTATTTTTGGGTTAAAAAAATGTTAAAAAAAAATTAGGCTTAATGAACCAATAAGTAGATCAATATAAGTGGAAGTAGCAAAACTTGAGTATGAACCGTGAAGATTAAATTGATAGATATCAAAGGCACAATCTAAGAATGTTTGGTGAAGCTAATAAAACACAGTTTTAACCGGTATTGTAAGAACATAATCACAAACACTACCGTTGTACCAATTGATGTTGCTAAAGCAAGCAACATCATACGAAATTTAAAAAAAAACGTATAATAACTAAAAAAAATTCACTAATGGCTATAACATTGACTCACAACTCAAAACATAAGGTCAATATTTGCGCCTGGAGAGTATTGGGTAATCATTTGCCTACTAGATCTACTTTGAACAATAAAGGTATCGACATTCCAAGTGTGTTATGCCCAGTTTGTTAAGACTTCGTTGAGACTACAAATCATTTATTCCCGGTTTCAACTCCGGCAGGAAGATTATGGAATCTTATAGCGGCTTGAGTAGACTTGCGGCTTCCTACCTTTCTGTTTTCGGATGATTTGTTGGAATGGATCAAAGGGTATTCCCTTTCTCTAAAAAAAAGAAGATTGTGAATGCCATTTGGAAAGAAAGGAATGATGCGGTCTTCTCGAACCCTAGAAAAGATGGTGTGACTTGGTTTGATAAGGTGGTTTATTTTTCTTATGTGTGGGTGAGTAGTAGGATGAGTAAGTGTAATCTTTCTTATATTCAATGGCTAAAAAAATCCACTTTTGTATTTGTAATTTTTGACTATCCCCTTGCTAGTTTTTTTATATATTTGTGCCGTCGTTAAAAAATAATAATAAACTCTAATGATCTATGGTTAGTTTAATTACATCAACAACACAATATTAAAAGATATTGAATGCTAAAGTTATAGAACAATCTAAGGTATCCATCCGGAAAAGAAAATGTTACTTAAGAATATACATTGTTCATTTGATTTCAATCAACAACACTTAATGTTTCATATATTTTCAATATATATTAATATGGTACAATCAAATATCTGGATTTTCAATATATCAACTGGGCCTCTTTTCTAATCCATTTGATCTGGTCCTAATTTGTTCCCATGGTTTGAGTTTTAGGATTTGGTCAATACATATTGGCTTTGTTGGTTCAGGCCCTCAAGATCTCTCACAAACTTATGAATGAAACAATAAAAATAAAGAATACGGAATAATAATATGCTGCTGGGAAATTGTACTTTTTCATTCAACTTGCTCAACTTTAAATAACCCTCATGCACACGTGAGAAATAAGAAAATGTAAACTACTCACCCTAAAATCTCCTATTCAACAGGAAGACCAAGACTACTTGCACGACTCAAATAAGATATAAAAAAACATGTGCTAAAGCTCCTAATGACCCATACAAAGAAAACCCGGTTCAGATCCATAACCCGAACCCGTTTGACACGTAACCCAGTGACCCGATCAAGATTATTCCCAACATTCACCCCCTTAATCTTGATCCGGTTCTTTCTACTTGCTTGCATTCGTTCTTGCTTTCCATGCTAAAACCGGAATCGGTTTTCTTGCTAAACATGCTTTCTTGCTTGATTCAAACTCATTCTTGCTTGCTTGCTTCGAATCCTCTTGCTTGCTGACTTGCTTTAATGAACAGGCTACTTGCTACCTATTTTTTTCTTGCTTTTGAATCACAAAGATTCAATCTTGCTACTCGCTGTTGCTCTTGCTTCTTGCTACGAACCATACATGGCTCGGATCTTGCTCTTGCTAAACGAACCGTACGGGTCCGATTTCTTTCTTTCTAACTTGCGAGGCCTGTTTCCTTCTTTCTTGTGGCGCCTCTTCTTTCTTTCTTACTTGCGTTCGTTATGGTTAAACTTGCAACTTGCTGCTTTCTTTCGATCACTTGCCGCTCTTCCACTTTTTTCCCGGTGATCTGCTTTCTTTTCTTTCTTTGATCACCGACGTTGTTGTCTTGTTCTTGAACACTCTCTTGCGAATTCTTTCTGTCTTCCAAATCTTGCAGTTTAGAGGGCTGCCCCCTCTTTTCAGAACCGACTCTCAAAACGGAGAACACCGTCTTCACCCGGCTCTCATTTCTCGACCCTCGCTCTGATACCAAATGTTGGTTCAGGCCCTCAAGATCTCTCACAAACTTATGAATGGAACTGATGCGTGTCAGTGTGTATATTTTAGGTATATATTTTAAGCCCTTTTACACTTTTTTTTAGCCAAGTTTTAAATTTATAAAACACGATATTCACTAACACTAAACACACATATGGGCAAGTGCACCCATCGTGGACGTAGTATAGTGTTGGTAAGATACCGAGGTCGTCCAAGGACACAAGAGCTTTTAGTACCGGTTTATCCTCAACGTCTAATCAAATCAAAATGTTAGAAAAAGGTTTTTAAACTAAGAAAATAAAACTAACTAAAATGCTGAAAAATAGAATAAAAATAAAAACAGATAGACAAGATGAATCACTTGGATCCGACTCGTGTGTTAGTGTAACCTTTGATTATTTTCGCACTTTTGCACTTGTTTAAGAGATTATCTTAGTTATTGTAGTAGGCCCCTCTTTTGAAGGCGACGTTACCCTCAACCCAGTAGTTTGAGTCAGCAAGGATACAATCCTAAAGGGTCGGATTATTGAAAGATAATTAATTAAGTTATTAATGCATAATGTGGTAGGCCCCTCTTTTGAAGGCGACGTTACCCTCAGCTAAGTAGTCTGAGTCAGCAGGGATACAGTCCTAAGTAGCTGGGTTAAAGTTTTAATAGTTGTTTAACTTATGAGGGGATCAAAGAGTTTGGACCCTCGCCATCCAATACCTTTGGGTATTGAAGGAGGTCCTACTAAATTTGACCCAGGTCCTTTGCAGGATCTATACACTGAAGAATGGCAAGACTCTTACCAAACCGTTCCCTTAACCCCCCGACAGGTAGCCAACATACCTCCATATAGACCGTGGAGATATGAATGGTGAAAATCTTTTATTTTATATAGACAGTAAAATAATGCCAAGACACCACGGACAAACGATAAGGAAGAATCACCTTCAATATAAGAAACTAGTAATTAAAGTCATTAATACAAAACCAATTAAAAAGTGCAAAAGATTAAAAATAAAAAGTATTACACTAAACACTTGTCTTCACCAAGTGGTGTAAGAGACTTAGGCAAACATGGTCTTTGATTGTCAAGAACTCTTATGATCAATCTTGGATCCCTAGACGACTCACACACTCTATGATGGACAATGGATGATGGTGGTGGATGATGGTGTTATGGTGGTGGTGGGTGGTGGGTGAAGTGTGAGAGAGGTGGTGTGCCAAGGGATGAGTTGCAAGAGCTCCAAACACTCCTATTTATAGGCTGAACAGAAGCTCGGGCACGGCCCCGTGTCCATCTAACCCTCTCTCTTCATTAATTGCAATTCGCAATTACAATAAATGCGCCTGCAGGAAGTTGACCACGCCCCCGTGTCCGCTGGGCACGGCCCCGTGGTGGGCAGTAGAAGCTTCTATGGATTTGTCTTTTCTGCTGCTACTTGGGCACGGCCCCGTGCTCGCTGAGCACGGGGCGTGTTCAGTCTTCTGTCTTCTCAGTTTTGCTTGGGAAGATGTTGTCGGGGGTCGGGCATGCCACTTTCGTTCCTTTTCTTGTATTTATGTTAGATTTTACTGTCTTTTTGTTTCTTTTGTTAATTTGAGCTCATTTAATCCTGAAAATGCAAAAGGAAGACAAAAGCACACTTTTTCCAACATTAGTACTAAAAAAGGGTTAGTTTTATGCCACAATTGATATAATTTATATGTTGCATTTTGTGCACATCAAATACCCCCACACTTGAATCTTTGCTTGTCCTCAAGCAAAACTCTTTATAATGTGGCTTTATTCACTCCCAAATGGAATGGGTAGAAGAGAAGGTTTTTGGGCTTGTTATAGAGTGTCGGGATTTCCAAGATTCTTTATTTAGGTTTTATTTTTATTTATTTACAATCCTATTCGTCATGATTTATTAAAAACGTTTCTTAAGATAAATTACTTATTAGGGCATAACATACCTTTTTTTAAAATTCCATTTATATACAAGTTCACATACCTCACGGGGAATCACTCAACACTCGGCCGAAGGTGTATTTTTAGTGAATCTCTCGAGAGCGGCATGGAACTTACTCTTACCATAAGCTTGCCAAGCAATCAATCCTCTTCCTTTTTAACTATATACCTTTGTAAATATCAAGAGGACTTTTTGGGTGAAGGGTTAGGCTTGGGCTAAAGGTGGGTGGTTAGGTTAGTGGTTAGTAAAAAGGGCGAAAGGCATAACAAACGTCGGTTTGAAAGACTTTTTATTTTTTATATTTTTATTTTATTTTATTTTGATGAACTGTTCAAACAAAGTTATTTTTGATGAACTTGTTTGTTTGTTTGGTTTCATCAAAATATATAATTTTTTTTAACAAGTCATAAGAAAACCGAACATCGTTACTAAAAGAAAAGAGTTAAAAATAAAAAGGTTTAGGTGGGTAAAAAGAGTGATTGTTTTGGGTTAAGAAATGAAAAGGTTTAGGCTCAAAGGGGTTAACTAGGGGGATTTTGGGTAGGTGGTAAAAAAATGAAAAATTATGGTGTAGAAAAAAAAAGGGTTAGTCCTAATGCCTCCATCATTTACTTACTCGGGTTTAAGTTGGTAAGGACCGGGAATGTATTGTTGTGGCAAGTTCTAGAGTCGTACGAACCAAGCGGCTATTCACACAAGAAACGAAAAATGAGCATTTAGTGTAAAGATATATATTTGTATGCTCGTTAAAGGCTCAAAACTCACTTTTGTGGGAAAAGGGTTTTTATGTGATCAAGTATATATAATCAAATTTTAACTAAGTTTGCCATGCCTTTTCATAATTTTCTTATGTTGGTTCTTTTTATCACGACGCTATCGGTTGTAAACTTGTAAAAATATAACCTTGTTAAGACTTGAATTCCCAACTTAAATGTAGACAAGTAAAAAATTTTTTTTTTTGAAAAATTTGGGGTGATTAGCGGTTCCAATAGAGTTTTGTGTAAGGCTTGTTATTAGGACTTGCAAAATTCAAGGTTTTAGCATCCCCCCCACACTTAAATTACACATTGTCCTCAATGTGTCCCAAAAATAAGTTTTTAGGTTGATCGAATGTGTAAAATGGTGTTAAAAGCAAAATTTTATGTTACTGGCACCCTGGACACGGCCCCGTGGGGACCGGGCACGGCCCCGTGTTCAGGTGCCAGTGACAAAAATTAAAGAAAAGGAACAGAAGCCTGGGCACGGGGGCGTGGAACACGGCCCGTGTCCAGTTACCTGAACTGGGCGATTCTCTGCAGAATGTGCAGCACGGGGCCGTGTTGGGCGAACACGACCCGTGCTGAGCTTACTGTAATGAAGAAATCGTTGTCGGATGGCCCTGTTTTTGTGCATGGGGCGATGTTTCTCATTTCCCTTGTTATCCTTCACCATCCCGAGTGTGTTTTATTTCTTATAACATCATCCAAACCTTAAAACCATCATTTCATTAAAAACCATAGAGAGAATTACATAGTCCTAGAAAATTAAAAACAAAGAAGAAATAAAAAAGTTAAAAGCCCTAAATTAGATAGGTGTAGTGATACATAAAATTTTCATAAGGAGTCCTAATTTCTCATTAAGAACCAAAATTCCGGGAATAGATTCTCAGTATTGTAGTAGGACTCTTGGCCGAGGGTTACCTTCCTAGATGTTGTTAAAGCCATTCTTCTATCTCTCTTGGGAGGAAGAAGGTGGCCTCGTTTTCCTCAACATCTTGCGGAGGAGGGGAAGCGCCAACCGGGACTCCTTGCAATATGTCTCGAGGAGGCCCCGGGTGCATGGCATACCACTCGGCTGGTATGATGACTTCAGGTACCACGTTCCATGCCCTTTGGGTTATTATAGGCACCAAAGGAGGAGATGCGAGAATGTTCAACCTCTGGTGCAAGAGGTTGACCTCCCGGAGACACCCTTCCAGTCCCACCGTTAGATGGTTGATGCGGTCGACCAAGGCTTCTTCCACCCCCGTCAATTCATCAATAGCCTCTCTTAGGGCGTAAACATAGTTTACAAGAGAGTCTTCCGCCATTGATGACCTTCTCCCTTGTCGGTTGCTCCTTGCGTGTGATGAAGACGTTCCGCTTGTTCTGCTCGCCATTCTGGGAAGACAGACCGAAAAGAGCTCAATTTTTGCAAAACAGTCCCTCGGACACGGCCCCGTGTTCAATGAACACGGCCCCGTGTCTAGGTGTCTGTAAGTTTTTAAACCAAGGAATCTTGAAGTTTTAAATTGTTTTCCTGGTTCATAGGTTAATTTTAAGCATAAATAATTCAAAACAAAGTTTGCATAACTTATTTTAGACAAGATTCCTTGAATAAGAACTTTACAAACACTACATTAAAGGTTGGAATCAAGAAGTTTCCAACTCTAATGGAGGTGTTAATTGAAACTTGAGGAAGAAGGTAATGGACAAAAGTGGAAAAGACAAGATGGCTCTTGAGAACCTTCTTTTAGAACATACCTAGGATAGTATGAGTGAAGGTCTCAGGAATCTCTGTCTTTTGAAGTGGTCCAAATGAGCAGGAATCATGCTGCATTTATAGAAAACGATAGCACGCTGGACACGGCCCCGTGTCGGCTGGACACGGCCCCGTGTGCAGACAGAATCCTGACACATTTTTGTCCGTATTCTGATAAAATCAGAAGAGAATCTTTGGGTGGATACGGGGGCATGTTGACATGGGCACGGCCCCGTGTCTGGAAGCTGTCTTATAGAGTTGCTTATTTTCAAGGAACTAATCCGGATCGGGCGGTTCCTTACTGGATGGAACAACCCCAAAGTGCCTAAGATACCTTAATTGATCTAGGTTAAGACGAGAACGCAAGAGGTTGTCGGTGAGGGTGATTCCTATGCTAAATGTAGGTGGACAAGTCCAACCCTTTTCCGGGCTCTCGTTAAAGAAGGTGTATGCCGAATCGCTCAGGTCTATGTATGCATCGAACGAAGTCAATGGGGAGTCCTTCATGGCACAATTGGCACAGGGACGACTATCGTCCAAGTCTTCGCTAGAGTTGAAGGTATTATCGGGAGCAACGAGGTTGTTTGAATGCGATCCCAACACTTCTTCTTGGTCGTTGTCTTGAGATGAATTGGGGAAATCCATCTTAAGTTCTTTTAACCAATTAAGAATCAGATCTTCTAGTTGAAATAGTTCATCAAGAAGCATTTCTCCTAAAATATCTGGTTGGGCGCCTTCGAGGGAGAGATAAGGATTATTTTTACTTTCGCCCCTCTTAAGGATACAGGCAAATGATGGGTCTATATAGTGGGGCTTATAATTTAGAAAATAACATTCTAATTCTTTATGACCGCCTCCACATAATTGACACCACGTACCATAAGAGTGCCGAAAGTAAAAAAGATCATTATCACTCATTTTTGTGTCAGAATTTACCAACCATCGGGATCTTACGGTTCTGTTTTCAGTAACTGAATCTTGGGCACGGGGGCATGTTGAGTGGGCACGGCCCCGTGTTCAGCTTACTGTCTGACTTAAAACAAGATTGCCAGTTCCAAAGATTGGGCACGGGGCGTGTTTAGCGGGCACGTCCCGTGCTGAGTTCTGCAGAAGCTGAAAACGTAAGAAAATCCTAAAAAAAATAAAAAGAAAATAGAAAAAATGATTAGGCCGTTGATTCCTAACTTTCTTAAAATCCTTGTGTCCCCTACAGCGGCGCCAAAAACTTGATGTGCGTGAAGTGTGTATATTTTAGGTATATATTTTAAGCCCTTTTACACTTTTTTTAGCCAAGTTTTAAATTTATAAAACACGATATTCAATAACACTAAACACACATATGGGCAAGTGCACCCATCGTGGACGTAGTATAGTGTTGGTAAGATACCGAGGTCGTCCAAGGACACAAGAGCTTTTAGTACCGGTTTATCATCAACGTCTAATCAAATCAAAATGTTAGAAAAAGGTTGTTAAACTAAGAAAATAAAACTAACTAAAATGCTGAAAAATAAAATAAAAATAAAAACAGATAGACAAGATGAATCACTTGGATCCGACTCGTGTGTTAGTGTAACGTTTGATTATTTTCGCACTTTTGCACTTGTTTAAGAGATTATCTTAGTTATTGTAGTAGGCCCCTCTTTTGAAGGCGACGTTACCCTCAACCCAGTAGTTTGAGTCAGCAAGGATACAATCCTAAAGGGTCGGATTATTGAAAGATAATTAATTAAGTTATTAATGCATAATGTGGTAGGCCCCTCTTTTGAAGGCGACGTTACCCTCAGCTAAGTAGTCTGAGTCAGCAGGGATACAGTCCTAAGTAGTTGGGTTAAAGTTTTAATAGTAGTTTAACTTATGAGGGGATCAAAGAGTTTGGACCCCCGCCATCCAATACCTTTGGGTATTGAAGGAGGTCCTACTAAATTTGACCCAGGTCCTTTGCAGGATCTATACACTGAAGAATGGCAAGACTCTTACCAAACCGTTCCCTTAACCCCCGACCAGGTAGCCAACATACCTCCATATAGACCGTGGAGATATGAATGGTGAAAATCTTTTATTTTATATAGACAGTAAAATAATGCCAAGACACCACGGACAAACGATAAGGAAGAATCACCTTCAACATAAGAAACTAGTAATTAAAGTCATTAATACAAAACCAATTAAAAAGTGCAAAAGATTAAAAATAAAAAGTATTACACTAAACACTTGTCTTCACCAAGTGATGTAAGAGACTTAGGCAAACATGGCCTTTGATTGTCAAGAACTCTTACGATCAATCTTGGATCCCGAGACGACTCACACACTCTATGATGGACAATGGATGATGGTGGTGGACGATGGTGTTATGGTGGTGGTGGGTGGTGGGTGAAGTGTGAAGTGTGAGAGAGGTGGTGTGCCAAGGGATGAGTTGCAAGAGCTCCAAACACTCCTATTTATAGGCTGAACAGAAGCTCGGGCACGGCCCCGTGTCCGCTGGGCACGGCCCCGTGTCCATCTGACCCTCTCTCTTCATTAATTGCAATTCGCAATTACAATAAATGCGCCTGCAGGAAGTTGACCACGCCCCCGTGTCCGCTGGGCACGGCCCCGTGGTGGGCAGTAGAAGCTTCTTTGGTTTTGTCTTTTCTGCTGGTACTTAGGCACGGCCCCGTGCTCGCTGAGCACGGGGCGTGTTCAGTCTTCTGTCTTCTCAGTTTTGCTTGGGAAGATGCTGTCGGGGGGTCGGGCATGCCACTTTCGTTCCTTTTCTTGTATTTATGTTAGAGTTTGCTGTCTTTTTGCTTCTTTTGTTAATTTGAGCTCATTTAATCCTGAAAATGCAAAAGGAAGACAAAAGCACACTTTTCCAACATTAGTACTAAAAAAAGGTTAGTTTTATGCCACAATTGATATAATTTATATGTTGCATTTTGTGCACATCAGAAACAATAAAAATAAAGAATACAGAATAATAATAAGCTGCTGGGAAATTGTACTTTTTCATTCAACTTGCTCAACTTTAAATAACCCTCATGCACACGTGAGAAATAAGAAAATGTAAACTACTCACCCTAAAATCTCCTATTCAACAGGAAGACCAAGACTACTTGCACGACTCAAATAAGATATAAAAAAACATGTGCTAAAATAAAGCTCCTAATGACCCATACAAAGAAAACCCGGTTCAGATCTATAACCCGAACCCGTTTGACACGTAATTCAGTGACCCGATCAAGATTATTCCCAACAGGCTTTACGTCTTCCACGTTCCAATTGGACATGCTAACCAATCACACTAGTCTATAACTTTTTAATAGTTTTTAAAAAGACGTGTTTAAATCCAATACCGGCTTTATATTTTACAAGTGAAAGATTAAAATATGGTTTATATAGGTAGAGGATCCTGTAAAAAGTGCTCAAAGTGTGAGAAGTGTATTATAACACTATATATAATACTATATAACACCATATAAACACCGTATAACAATATGTAACACCATATAATACCATGTAACACCATATAACATTATATAACAAATATAACACTATAGTTTGTCTGGTAGCATGTCTATGATAGATGTATAGTGTTATATTTGTTATATAATGTTATATAGTGTTACATAGTGTTATATGGTGTTACATATTGTTGTACGGTGTTTATATGGTGTTATATAGTATTATATATAGTGTTATAATACACTTCTCACACTTTAGGCCCTTTTTACACTATCCTTACCCTCTCTTTTTTATTTTAGGAGTAAATTACAAGTTTTGTCCTTTATGTTTACACCAAATTGCAGGTGCTGTCATTTTTTTCAAAAGTTTACAGTCGGTGTCCTTAACCTTTCAAAATCTTGCACGTTATGTCCTTTAGGCCAAACCCAGTTAGATTTTTTTTGTTAAATATGGTCATGTGCCTTGCATATAAGGGTATTCTTGTCATTTTATATTCTCAGGGACTATTGAGTAAATAAATTATAACAAGGAACTTTTTCTGTAAAATATAAAAAAATAAAAACCTTTAATATCAACCTATCTATTATCTCTCTCAAACATTTCAACAAACTCAACACTTCTCAATTATAATCAGCTCAACTGAAACATATGGAACGAGTTATCAATCAAGTGATATGAACAACTTACGATGCAAATCCCACGGTTCACACTTATTCAGATCAACTTCTCCAATAGCCCTAGAAGTAAATCTCCGATCAACAACTTTCGGTGTGAGATAATGCGTAATAATATCCTCATCGGTCGGATTATCACATCGTCTCCGTCGTTCATCACCGTCGATGATCCTCCTCCGTCCATCCGTACAACAACCTTCTCCGTCCATCCGTTTCACAGGATCAACTACCTGAAATTTGAACAACTGAACACAAATGAATTGATCTGATATTGAAATCTGTACATAAAGATCTCGCCGGAGAAGATGACGGATGGTTTCTGTTAGTTCGTTGAGAAACAACTTACAGCAGTTCAGAAAGATAAAAAATGATGGCTGGTGATTGGAGTTCGATCCCAGATGGTATTCACCACCCATCACCACCATTAAACTCTAAAAACCCAAAATTAAACTCTAAAAACCCTAACACCCAGATGGTATTCACCTATTTCAGAATCAAATACCTAATTACGATCAATTGTATAAAATTGAGCCTTTCTCCACAGCAAATAGTCTTACAACCGTTAGAGTGCTTAGTGATGTCAATTGTGCATATATAATATACCAAAATCGAAAATTACAGTTAGGGCACCATTGCTCATAGATGGATTAAAAAAATCCAGCAAAAACCAGTCTAATCGGATTAAACTGTTGAACTCATGTTTTTTTTCAACTATATTTGTTGTGTGGTGCTTCAATACACCTTTCAGAATCAACGTCTCCTTCTTGTCGAGATCTCTCGATCCCAAATCGACTTGTCTTTCGGGTGATGGCTGCTGGGGGTTGTTAACATTGATAATCTGGGCATCATCTAAACTCATACCAGAGTTAGATGATGATGATGGATTAAAAGTGGTGGATTTGTGGTGATGATCTAAACATCACCCACATCGATCTTGTGTTAGACAGAGAATGGTGATTTGTAATTTAACATCTTCTCTATTTTTACAAATAGTCCCAATTTATATATTACTTACACAATAGCCCCTTGAATGGTGAAATTACAATAATACCCTCATGTGCCTTGCACATGACTAGATTTAACCAAAAAATCTAACTGGGTTTGGCCTAAAGAACATAACGTGCAAGATTTTGGAAGGTTAAGGACACCGCCTGTAAACTTTTGAAAAAAAGGACAACGCCTGCAATTTCGTGTAAACATAAAGGACAAAACTTGTAATTTACTCTTATTTTATGTTTCTTGATTTCATCAGTTTCACGAAGGATCCTTCCAATAGTTTCATCCTGTTGTTGCATGTATCCTTTCATCTGCATAATCAAAGTGTAAAGATCACTGTTAGTAGGTGTAGAGGAAGAAACATCAGTTGATTTTGTGAAAACGAGGGTTGTTTTCTTTGGAGCATTCTCAGCATTCTTATGGAACGCTGGGGAAAGAGGAGGCAACAGTGGAATGCCTTGTGATAAGGTAACCGCCTACATGGAACTTGAAGCAGCTTTTCCCTGAGAAGCCATGTGGTTGATGATAATGCACAGAAATGAATGAAATGAACAAAATTTTCAGAATTGAAGCACCAATTGCCCCACGGTGGGCGCCAAACTGTTTTGGTCAAAAATCTAATTAAGGATAATGTAACCAAACTTTGAATGTAAGGTAAAGTGCTTATTGTGTTGATCAAATGTATAAACAAATATCAAACGAAAATGACAATGAACACAAGGATTTATACGAGGAAAAAGCCCTTGATCAATGAATAATCTCCGGCATAAAGAACCTCGGATAATGAAAACTATCACTATCAAATGTATTAAACAAGTAAAGGTTTACAACTTTGGAAGTTGATCAAGCGTGGTACAATATTTGCTAGAGTATGAGTGTGTTTGAGAGTTGATATTCGCGAGAGAGAGAGAGAGAGTGTGTGTGTGTGTGTGTTTTCTGCCTATCACCTAATAATAATGTGTTATCTAAACTTGATCAACCCCTTAAATTAGAAATAACAAACAAGTCCGAAATTCACGCAAGACCACGTCCTAGCAAGTTTACGTTAAGCCAATTCCACACGTGCAGCATCCTCAACGATTCCAGCCCGATAGTCTCGCCATGACTCAGTCCACGTTGCCCATGACCTGCATATCATTACGAAAATATACATGGAACAAATGTTAGTTAAGTTAAGAAAACAATAAGGATCCGTGATCCTCAGACTTCCCGCATCAGACTTTAAGGATCCATGATCCAGGCGGGTCTAAGGATAAGTGATCCATAAGTATAAAATTTAATCCCTAACAACTTTTTAAACTTTAGTGCCTTAAATTTTAACAAACTTTATAAAAGATATACAATAACATAACCCATGGTGACCCGAACAAAACATTACGAGTAGGGTTGTAAACGAATCGAACGAACACGAATGAGGCCTTGTCCGTGTTCGTTCGCTAAGGAAAGAGCATGTTCATGAACTGTTCACGAACGCTTACCGACTGAGATTTCTTATTCATGCGCGTTCATTAATGTCACACCCCTATTTTCCACGTGTCACCGATCGGCCTGGTAGGGGTTCCGTGACGTAGTTGATATCGTCATAGTCAAACAATTCAAAATATAAATGCACAGCGGAAGCAAAAGAAAGATTTATTTCAACCAAATTAAATTGTAATATCCAGTATCACAAACAGTTGAAATAGATCCACAGGCGGATCAAAACAAAGTGGAACTTTTATTCAACAGACTTCATGCATCCTAAGCTTGCGAGACTTTTACTGATGCTAAGGAGTGGCCAGCCTATTACGCGTAGTACCTGCACTTAACCTTTTTGGAAAATACGTCAGTTTACACTGGTAAATACAATTTAACTGACTCATTTTGAAAATGTTTAAAATTGATTTGAATGCCCGCGGCACAAAAATTTTTATAACTTGGGATAATTATTTGCTTATAATCTTGTAAAAGAATTACATGTTTGTTATGCGTTCAGTTGTCCGGGTCGTGCCGGGTTAAAGATTAATAGACACACCACTTAGTATAGTTCTGCCGCGAGACTTCTCTCGTACCGACGATTATACTTTATTGATTTGAATGCACTACGGGTGTACGCCTACACCCGTGTGCTAAGGTCGTGGCCATTCTTTGAATGATGCCAAGGATATCCGGGACATGGTCATTAAACCCCCAAAGGCGTTAAACAAACAAAACAACATTTTTAAACGGGTCATTTTGACAACACTTAACCACCGACCGGTTAAGGTCAATTACCCGACCAAGCGGTATTTTATATACCGTACCCCAAGCCCGTATAAGGGAAAACAATTAAACGTATTTACCTGAGCAAAGTATAAATCAAATACAGCAAGTGCACGTAGCTTTTACTAGGCTCCTATATCTGGAATGAAGGTTTTTAATAACCTATTAGAATCCTAACGGGTCTTTTAATTTAGCCTAAGCTTAGACCGGTTAGTTTTAAATGAAGATTACGGTTTAAACGCACGATAAGGCGAAGACCGTTTTAGAATGTGGTTTTGACCCAACAAGTTTGCATACTTGTTTAATATGGGTAACTTAATCACATTCTGGATTTTGAGACCGAAATGATATGGTTTGACCCGTTTCGGCTAAAATGGGTAAACTAGTTACATAAGCCGATCCGAACGCGTAAAGTGCGTAATGAGTAACCATATGAATCATATACTAGTTTCCTAAGTTAATATGCCTTAAACATGTTGTGATATCAGAATGATACCTTCCATTATGCCCCAAATGGTTTTAAACCCAAACTATGCCTTATAAGGGTATTTTGGTCATTTTAAAGGGTGTAAAAGAGTTTAAATAGTATTCTGAGTTACAGGTCTGAATAAATCAGCAAATATACTCATTTTATTAAGTCATAATAGTAGGGTATCAATTATATGTGAAATTTATTACTTATAACCATACTATGCTCCGTAGGGGCATTTTGGTAATTTCACATAGGCCTAAAAGGTCAAAACTGGAATTCTGAGTTTAAAATATTTTCCTACTGTTAGAATATAAAAATTTTACTGAATACATCAGTAAGTTTCAACCCCATATGCTTAACAAGGTTCTAGTACATACTTATGCGCTAAAAACGCTTAAAAAGGCGATTTGGAGCCATTTCCGGGTTTTGTATGAAAAGCTGATATTTTTAATATTCCAGAAGGCTCAAAATAATTTATTTAACATATTGAATCAGTAGAAAATGTTTGGGGTCAAGAGGATTTATAAAACTCATTTTATAGCCCAAAAGGGCAAAACCGGCATTAACCGAATTAAGCTTAGAACACTAAGTTATGCTCAGCCTAAAATTGAATAAAAATCTTTAAAAATCCCAAAATATTATTTTATATCAGTAGGTACAAATTTTTGTGTAAAAATTTGGGTTTAGATAGGCTATATGCCATTTACGCCATTTAATTACTAAAGAAGCTTCTAATTACGCTAATGAGCATAACTCTTAATCTACACCTCAAACTGATCTCAAATTTTAGGTGCAAGTTTATAAATCAGTAGCTAAGGTGTCTACCCTTTTACATTTTCAAAAATCACATTTTAAGGTCATTTGGGCATAATGGTCAACATATAAGCAATTAACGGAAACATGCATGTGATTAGGATATCTAATGAACCAAGTTGTATAATCACAGAGGGTTATACTAACATGTAAATAGGTCCAGAAGAAGCTCTAAGGCAATCCTAAACTTGGATTAATCAGGTCAAAACAGAAAGTTAAAGCAGAAGTCAAACTATGCGACTTTCGGTTCCAAGCCGAGCCTAAACTGAAAATTGCCGAGTTGAACATGTTGGGACATGTTCTTACATTAATTACCAAGTTATTTTAATGATCAAACAGGTTGCATGTGTCCTACATTGCTAATTATGCATTAATTCAAAAATAAGCATTCTGTTGACTTTTTAAGGTAAGCTTTGACTCGACAATTAACATAGTTAGATTGGGAATCTGGAAATACCCTTTTAAGGGTTTATTACCCACATAATTACCTACTCAAAGGTATTTTTAATTCGTGATTTGACTGGACAAATTTTAATTAATCACGAAGTCAAACCTTAATTACGATGGTTTGACTTTTAGCTAATTAACTAAGCTAAAACGAATTAACAAGAATTAAGGACACTTACAAGAGTCCTAAGTATGCTTATGGAGTCTAAGAAGAGTTGGTTGCTGTCCAGGAGCTCCAGAGAATGCTTGAATGAAGTGAACAAAATGTTACAACTTTACTTCTTTATATAGTGAACTAGAATGCTCAAGATCAAGACAAGGAAGTCTATGGTTGATACAAGATCATCCCAGGTGTCTCTATGATGCTATATACTACCTATCATGCCCCTGATTTCGAAAACCATACTTCTAAGGCGGTGCAACAGACTGAACAGGCAGCTGTCCAAAACCTGCTGCCAGCGACAGGCTTACGGACCGTAAGCCTAAGCTCTTTCGGTCCGTATGCTAATCTCACGGACCGTATGCTTAAACGGTTGCGGTTCGTAACCGACCCTTGCTCAAATTGCCCAGTTACTGACTTACGGACCGTAAGCCCTTGGCTTTGCGGTCCGTATCCGATGACTAGAGGACAAAAATTTGAGATTTCATAGGCTTTGACCATGCACTTCTTTCCAATCCGAATCTTGTGCATCTCTTTTCAGCTGAGGGCCCCTTTTGCTCAGATATTGCATGCCTTGCATGTACTTATACCATTTTGGCACTTAGTGATAAGTTTAAAAACGACGGATATTTCAAGAATTCATCTTGGATTCTCTTGAGGGTTGGACATGAATTAAGTTTCAAGTGCAATTCTTTTTTTCAGAATTTATTTACCGAAAGTTGTAGTAGTAATTCATAGAATCCAATTTTTTTCCATATAAAAGTGGAATTTTATTTATTTATGAATAACCGGCCAAATATATATACATATTGGATGTTTATCACAATGATTTAAGGATCTTGGGATTTATATCTTGGGCCGCTCAGAGGTATTTTAATAACATGTCGCCCTTGGGTCGTTCAAAGGTATTTTTAATAACATGACGCCCTCTTAAAATCCTACCATACATCCTTATTTGACCCGGGTTCCTGACACGTTTGTCTTACATGACACGTGTCTTTATTTTATTGGATATGATTTTGCGAGGTGTTACATCCTCACCCCCTTAAAAGAAATCTCGACCTCGAGATTTACGGAAATAATTGAGGGTATTTTTCTTTCATTGTGGACTTTAACTCCCACGTATATTCGGGACCTCTACGAGCATCCCATTTGACCTTTACAATAGGCACATACTTCCTTCGAAGCTTCTTTACCTGTTGATCCTCAATCGATACAGGTTTTTCCACAAATTTTAAGCTCTCATCTATATGCACATCTGTGTGTGGTATGACTAGTGATTCATCAGCTAGACATTTCTTTAGATTGCAGACGTGGAATACATTGTGAATACCACTGAGCTCTTCAGGTAAGTTTAACTTATAAGCCACTGATCCTACACATTCGATGATCTCGAATGGTCCTATATACCTTGGGCTTAACTTACCTTTCTTACCAAATCGCATCACCCCTTTCCAAGGTGATACTTTGAGCAAAACTTTATCGCCAACCTCAAACTTGAGAGGTTTTCGCCTTTTATCCGCATAGCTCTTCTGCCTATCCCGGGAAGCTTTTAGGCGGTCACGAATTTGGACAATCTTGTCCATTGTCTCAAAGACTATATCAGGACCTGATAATTAAGTGTCTCCTACTTCTGCCCAACAGATGGGCATTCTGCACTTCCTACCATATAGTGCCTCAAAAGGTGCAGCCTGAATGCTGGTATGGTAGCTATTGTTGTAGGAGAACTCGACCAATGGTAGATGCCTATCCCAACTACCACCTAGATCAATTACACATGAGCGCAACATGTCTTCCAAAGTTTGAATAGTACGCTCACTTTGCTCATTCGTCTGAGGATGGTAAGCTGTACTAAAATTCAATTGCGTGCCCAGAGACTGTTGGAAACTCTTCCAAAAATGAGATGTGTATCTAGTATCCCTATCAGAGATAATAGATACTGGTACGCCATGTAAAGATACAATCTTATCCACGTACAGTTGGGCTAACATGTCGGAGCTATAAGTCTCTTTAATGGGTAGGAAATGTGCTGACTTAGTCAGTCTATCAACTATGACCCATATAGTATCATTTCCTTTCTTCGTCTTTGGCAATTTGGTGATGAAATCCATCGTCACCATTTCCCATTTCCAAGTGGGAATTTCAGGCTGTTGTAGCAAACCTGACAGTTTCTGATGTTCAGCCTTTACCTGAGCACACGTCATACATTTAGCTACATAAGCAGCTATAGACTTCTTCAAGCCTATCCACCAATAGTTTGCCTTTAAATCCTGGTACATCTTATCAGCTCCAGGATGAACGGAATATTTGGAACTGTGGGCTTTCTTGAGGATAACATCCCGAAGTTCTCCATAAACAGGAACCCATATTCGTCCATTTAACCTCAACATTCCGTCCTTATCATAGGATAACTGTTCTTCAGTCACTCCTAGCTTTTCATCAGGATAGTTAGCTTCTAGCACAGCTTCCTTCTGCGCAGCTAACAATCTTTCATTCAGGCTATTCTTTATCTCAATGCTCTTGGCATTGATTCTTATTGGCTTCACTATCTCTTTTCTACTTAAGGCGTCCGCGACTACATTAGCCTTTCCTGGATGGTATCTTATTTCACAGTCATAATCGTTCAGAGTTTCCATCCAGCGTCGCTGCCTCATGTTCAAATCCTTCTGATTGAACAAATGTTGAAGGCTCTTGTGATCAGAATAGATCACACACTTAGTTCCATACAGATACATTAGCCTTTCCTGGATGGTATCTTATTTCACAGTCATAATCGTTCAGAGTTTCCATCCAGCGTCGCTGCCTCATGTTCAAATCCTTCTGATTGAACAAATGCTGAAGGCTCTTGTGATCAGAATAGATCACACACTTAGTTCCATACAGATAGTGCTTCCAAAGCTTTAGTGCAAATACAACGGCACCCAGTTCCAAATCGTGGGTGGTGTAATTCTTTTCATGCACCTTTAACTGACGTGAAGCATAGGCAATGACTTTGCCTTTATGCATTAACACACAACCCATCCCGGTGTGTGATGCATCACAATATACCACAAATTCATCAATTCCATCAGGCAATGTCAGTATAGGAGCATTGCTCAACTTCTGCTTCAAAACATCGAAGGATTCTTGCTGCTTGGGCCCCCAATCGAACTTAATATTCTTATGTGTTAACGAAGTTAAGGGCGCAACAATCCTTGAAAAATTTTCAATAAATCGCCTATAGTATCCAGCTAAACCTAAGAAGCTACGAATCTCTGTAGGCGTCTTCGGCTCTTGCCAGTTCATAATAGCTTCTATCTTTGCGGGATCCACTTGGATACCACACTCACTCACAACATGTCCAAGGAATTGGACTTCGCGAAGCCAAAATTCACACTTCGAAAATTTGGCATAGAGCTTCTCTTGATGAAGCAATTTAAGAATGCATCGAAGATGCTTCTCGTGGTCAGCTTGGCTCTTCGAGTAGATGAGGATGTCATCGATGAAGACGATGATAAATTTATCCAAATAAGGTTTGCATACGCGATTCATGAGATCCATGAATGCGGCAGGTGCATTAGTGAGCCCAAAAGGCATCACTAGGAACTCGCAATGACCATAACGAGTCCTGAATGCAGTCTTATGTACATCTTCATCTTTAACCTTTAATTGATGGTAGCCTGACCTGAGATCTATCTTGGAAAAGTAGCTTGCTCCTTGTAACTGATCGAACAGATCGTCGATCCTAGGCAAAGGATACCTGTTCTTGATAGTGACCTTATTAAGCTCACGGTAATCAATGCATAGACGCATTGATCCATCCTTCTTCTTGACGAACAAAATTGGCGCTCCCCATGGAGACGAACTAGGTCTAATGAAACCTTTAGCTAGCAAATCATCTAGCTGCGTCCTCAATTCCTTCATCTCTGTTGGTGCCAACCTATAAGGTGCTCTAGCAATAGGTGCAGCTCCGGGGATGATGTCAATCCTGAATTCTACTTGCCTATCTGGTGGCAAACCAGGTAGTTCTTCCGGGAAAACCTTGGGGTATTCAGAAATGACTGGTATATCTTCGATCCTGGGTTTCTTCTCATCAATGGTTACTTGTGCCATATAAATGACACAACCCTTTTTTAGACATTTGGATGCCTTGAGCATAGCCACTTGCTCAGGAAATCCATGTTGAGTATCTCCCTGAATGGTGAGTGGCTCACCAGATGGAGTCTTGATCACCACTTGTTTCTTGTTGCACACAATCTGGGCTTGGTTATGCGATAACCAATCCATACCTATCACTATATCAAAGCCTGCTAGCTTAAACGGTAACAAGGATAAAGGAAAAGAGTAGTTCCTAATGGATAGGACACATCCATCTAATACAGTCGAAACTGTTTCTATGGTTCCATCAGCTAATTCCACTTAATAATTCACACTTAGGGCTTTAACAGGTAATTTCAATAACTCACAAAACTTATTATCTACAAAATATTTATCTGCTCCAGAATCAAATAACACTCTTGCGTAGACATCATTTATAAGAAAGGTACCTGTTATCACATTGTCGTTCTGAATAGCTTCCTGGGCATTCATCTGGAAGACCCTAGCGTTGGTCTTCTTTCCCTCCTCAGCCTTCTTCGCAAGTTTCGGGCAGTTGGTCCTAAGATGCCCCTTCTCATTACAGTTATAGCACGTGGCATCCTTGATTTTCTTACAATCCAGTGCCTTATGGTCTAGGGACTTGCAAATCCCACACGCTTTCGGTTGGGACTGGGACTTCGACTCATACCTGCATCGCCCAAAATGGTGCTTCGTACAAACTTTGCACCTGGGTTTATCACCCGCCTGTTGATCACCCTTCTTGGATCCCGACCCTTTCTTGTGGTCGTTGTTTCCCTTGCGCTTCTTATCTGAGCGTCGTGAACCATCATCTTCGCGTTTCCTCTTCTTGGCATCCGCATTTCTCAGTGATCTCTGTCTAACTGCGTCCAACGTGAGGGACAGAGATATGTCAGCTGCTGACCTGAATGTAGCGGGCCGAGAGGCCTTGACACTTGCTTTTATTTCCGGGGCCAGACCCCCAATGAAACGGGCTATCCTTTTCGGTTCAGGTGTCACAAGGTAAGGAACTAACCTTGACAGGGTATTAAAGCTCGTGAGATAAGCCTGGCAATCCAGGTTTTTCATAACCAAGGATAGAAAATCAGATTCTATCTTTTCTACCTCGTGTTGAGGACAGAAGTTCTCCTTGATGAGAGCAACAAATTGATTCCATGACATGTTATACAGCGGAATCTTCCCAGTAGCCTGAATTAATGACCTCCACCAGGCCAGGGCTTCACCTTTGAAAGACTGGGATACAAACTTCACAATATCTCTCTCAGCACAACCATTAATGTCTACAACAGTGTCCATTTCATCCAGCCAAGTCATGCAATCCACAGCCCCTTTTTCTCCGGTAAAATCCCGGGGTTTACAAGAAACGAAATATTTATACGTACAGGACTTGGTACGTGGAGCATCCTCAAATACTATCTTCTTGGGTGGAACACTGTTGTTGTTTGAGGAGTGTCTATCATCATCTTTCTTAGATTCATCTTTCTTAGATGGCGGCTGGCTGTGAGCCTCCGAGTGCGTTTTAGACTTGGTATGCGGTGTAGACAGGGTCCTACTATGGGCCCCACTATAATCATTGTACTGCCGCTCTAAGGCCTTGGTAACCGCATTATCAACTAGTGCTTGCAGTTCTGCACTGGTTAATTGTATCTTAGCGTTCTCATGGTTCTCCACCGGACGACTGTTCACCTCGTTCGACCCCGCCATGTAGCTTCAATTGCTACATATAGAAAATAATAGGCAAGGTTTTATTTAGAAGCTATTACAGTATTTTATATTTTATTAACCATGGTTTTAAATAGCCATTTCTGGTTAATTTGTTAATAAATTATTTATCCAGGACCTTTATTATAATCCTATATTACAATTAATCATTAGCATAAAAAGCTTAGTCACAAGGATAGTTTTAATTTATAACCAGGATTTTCACAGAATCGAGGTGTTCGGGTCTGAATCACAGTTCATTACTCTTTTCTAGACAGTGAGTTGCAGACTTCTACTGTCTCTTAGTCCCAGAGGACGTTAATTATTACCCGTATGCACTTCATCCTCAAAGGATGGTTATATAAATACAGGGAATTTAAATTAACCCAGTTTTAAAGATGGCCTGTGTGATTTATACTGCACCACAATTTGCCCAACTTGCTAACATACCTACAGATGTTAACAAAAATTTGGAATCTTTTGGACATGTTTTACCATCTTGGCCATGTTTACAATGACACGTGGCTAGGTTTTACCCCTAAGATTCTCTTTTAATATTAAACGCAGAACAATCCTAAGTTGAGATGTTAATTATGGATCTGAATCTAATTATGGAGGTACCATCTTGGCCTTGTCTTAAAATGACATATGGCTAGGTCTTGTCCCTTTTTAGATTTTGCCATTTTATAATAATGGTAGATCTTTTACAGGAATGTTATTTTCATTTTACTTTGTGTTTTAAGTTTATGCATATACTTAATAATAAACAAATATGAAAATTTAAATTCAACCATTCCATTACTAAAGTTAACAAGTACAACATTTGCCCTAAACGGGACTTCTACAAATAACATGCCCGCACAGGGGCGAAATACAACAAACAAACCCACGCAGGGGTTAACTAAAAGTCATGCCCACGCAGGGGCAGAATATTAAAAGACAAGCCCACGTAGGAGCTGAGTACAGAAACAAAAAGTCCACGCAGGGACTGGATTACAACCAGATAAAGTAAACAACAAAGGTCTTCAATGACCCCTTCTTTTGGTCTTCCCCTTGAGTAGATCTGACAGACCCTTGAAGAAGCCCCGGTTGTTTTCACGCACCGTTCGGATTTCCTCTTCACATTGGCCCAGTCTATCAAGGACCTCTTGCTGACGTTCCGGCGGAATCAGTTGTAGTTGCGGCGGCTGCTGGTACGGCTGTTGAAGAGGTGGTTGCTGCTGGTACACATACGGAGGGTACCCGGTAGTCCATGGACCACCATAGGGCCCTTCCGGGTGACGAGCGTTGTAGTCCCACGCCTCCTGGTACGGGTCTATGTTAGCGTAGTTGAAGCTGTTGAACCCGGCAGCTTAAACGGGGTGTATGCCGCTGAACCGACATAAGCAGGGATCGGGTTACCAAAACCCGGTGGTGGCGCTATGGGCGCAGAGTCTACCTCTGAGACGGGGTTTGATAGTCCCCCCATCTGCGGTTCTTCTTCCTGGAGTGGCGGGTAGTGACTGCCACTCGAGGGCTAAGGAGTGCTGATGCGGACTCCTCCCCGCACGGACATCCGCGCGTTTGACCTTCTCCGCCTTGGTGGCTCCTGAGGCGGCTGCTCAACTGGTGGTGGTGGTGGCGGTGTGACTGCCACAAATCGAGAATCCTCGGAAGGATCCTCCTGCTGCTGCTGTTGGTACGGAGACGAGTGCTCAGAGGGAGTAAAGTACCAGTCCCACTGGTTAAACCTCGCCTGGTAGCTGTCCGGACCGCGATAAGGTGATCCGTGAAATGAGGACCCATCTGAGATCTCGATGGGGTGGTTCGGGGTCCCGGTCGCAGTCTCCACG
Organism: Helianthus tuberosus; assembly: GCA_030545235.1. NCBI lineage: Eukaryota > Viridiplantae > Streptophyta > Magnoliopsida > Asterales > Asteraceae > Helianthus > Helianthus tuberosus. Next base: position 150,376,652 of record CM060354.1, on the reverse strand, counting down.
GGATCCGTGTCCTCATCCATATCATTTTCACCCGAGAAGTGATCCTCGGGTCCTAGTGGGTTAAAACCCACGGGTTCTTGAAGGTAGTTAGCCGGGTTGAACCGGCTTTGGAATGCGGGAGTGGGGTCACCAAAAGAGTGGTGTGAGTTGGATCGTTGTAAGGGTATAAAAGAGGCTGGAGGGTTATTGGACTCGTTCTCCGACTGAGGCCCGAAAGAGTGCAAGTAAGAAGGTGAAGAGCTGAGGGAGACGGATCGCCTCCCGTGTTCAATGTAGGTCCTCCACGGTTCCTGAGGACTTGTGCTCCTGGTAATCGAAGGGGTACGCCGGTGCGAAGGCCCGGCTTCATGGTCGTGGCTTGTGAAAGGAGCCTTTCCCCGTCCGCGTCTCATTCTTGGTGGCATGGTTAAACCTGTCAACATCAATAATACAACAACATATATATAAAATAAAATAAAGACAAAACGAAATAAAACAAAAACAGAGTTTGTCCTATGTTCCTTGTCTAGACTCGGAACTCGAGGAATGTGCATTTATTTAACTGAGATTAAACAGAAAAGGCTAGTGTTTAATTCACTCAGCGTTGGCTCTGATACCAACCTGTCACACCCCTATTTTCCACGTGTCACCGATGGGCCCGGTGGGGGTTCTGTGACGTAGTTGATATTGTCATAGTCAAACAATTCAAAATATAAATGCACAGCGGAAGCAAAAGAAAGATTTATTTCAACCAAATTAAATTGTAATATCCAGTATCACAAACAGTTGAAATAGATCCATAGGCGGATCAAAACAAAGTGGAACTTTTATTCAACAGACTTCATGCATCCTAAGCTTGCGAGACTTTTACTGATGCTAAGGAGTGGCCAGCCTATTACGCGTAGTACCTGCACTTAGCCTTTTTGGAAAATACGTCAGTTTACACTGGTAAATACAATTTAACTGACTCATTTTGAAAATGTTTAAAATTGATTTGAATGCCCGCGGCACAAAACTTTTTATAACTTGGGATAATTATTTGCTTATAATCTTGTAAAAGAATTACATGTTTGTTATGCGTTCAGTTTTCCGGGTCGTACCGGGTTAAAGATTAATAGACACACCACTTAGTATAGTTCTGCCGCGAGACTTCTCTCGTACCGACGATTATACTTTATTGATTTGAATGCACTACGGGTGTACGCCTACACCCGTGTGCTAAGGTCGTGGCCATTCTTTGAATGATGCCAAGGATATCCGGGACATTGTCATTAAACCCCCAAAGGCGTTAAACAAACAAAACAACATTTTTAAACGGGTCATTTTGACAACACTTAACCACCGACCAGTTAAGGTCAATTACCCGACCAAGCGGTATTTTATATACCGTACCCCAAGCCCGTATAAGGGAAAATAAGTTAAACGTATTTACCTGAGCAAAGTATAAATCAAATACAGCAAGTGCACGTAGCTTTTACTGGGCTCCTATATCTGGATGAAGGTTTTTAATAACCTATTAGAATCCTAACGGGTCTTTTAATTTAGCCTAAGCTTAGACCGATTAGTTTTAAATGAAGATTACGGTTTAAACGCACGATAAGGCGAAGACCGCTTTAGAATGTGGTTTTGACCCAACAAGTTTGCATACTTGTTTAATATGGGTAACTTAATCACATTCTGGATTTTGAGACCGAAATGATATGGTTTGACCCGTTTCGGCTAAAATGGGTAAACTAGTTACATAAGCCGATCCGAACGCGTAAAGTACGTAACGAGTAACCATATGAATCATATACTGGTTTCCTAAGTTAATATGCCTTAAACATGTTGTGATATCAGAATGATACCTTCCATTATGCCCCAAATGGTTTTAAACCCAAACTATGCCTTATAAGGGTATTTTGGTCATTTTAAAGGGTGTAAAAGAGTTTAAATAGTATTCTGAGTTACAGGTCTGAATAAATCAGCAAATATACTCATTTTATTAAGTCATAACAGTAGGGTATCAATTATATGTGAAATTTATTACTTATAACCATACTATGCTCCGTAGGGGCATTTTGGTAATTTCACATAGGCCTAAAAGGTCAAAACTGGAATTCTGAGTTTAAAATATTTTCCTACTGTTAGAATATAAAAATTTTACTGAATACATCAGTAAGTTTCAACCCCATATGCTTAATAAGGTTCTAGTACATACTTATGCGCTAAAAACGCTTAAAAAGGCGATTTGGAGCCATTTCCAAGTTTTGAATGAAAAGCTAATATTTTTAATATTCCAGAAGGCTCAAAATAATTTATTTAACATATTGAATCAGTAGAAAAAGTTTTGGGGTCAATAGGATTTATAAAACTCATTTTATAGCCCAAAAGGGCAAAACCGGCATTAACCGAATTAAGCTTAGAACACTAAGTTATGCTCAGCCTAAAATTGAATAAAAATCTTTAAAAATCCAAAAATATTATTTTATATCAGTAGGTGCAAAGTATTGTGTAAAAATTTGGGTTTAGATAGGCTATATGCCATTTACGCCATTTAATTACTAAAGAAGCTTCTAATTACGCTAATGAGCATAACTCTTAATCTACACCTCAAACTGATCTCAAATTTTAGGTGCAAGTTTATAAATCAGTAGCTAAGGTGTCTACCCTTTTACATTTTCAAAAATCACATTTTAAGGTCATTTGGGCATAATGGTCAACATATAAGCAATTAACAGAAACATGCATGTGATTAGGATATCTAATGAACCAAGTTGTATAATCACAGAGGGTTATACTAATATGTAAATAGGTCCAGAAGAAGCTCTAAGGAAATCCTAAACTTGGCTTAATCGGGTCAGAACTGAAAGTCAAAGCAGAAGTCAAACTATGTGACTTTCGGTTCCAAACCGAGCCTAAACTGAAAATTGTCGAGTTGAACATGTTGGGACATGTTCTTACATTAATTACCAAGTTATTTTAATGATCAAACAGGTTGCATGTGTCCTACATTGCTAATTATGCATTAATTCAAAAATAAGCATTTTGTTGACTTTTTAAGGTAAGCTTTGACTCGACAATTAACATAGTTAGAATGGGAATCTGGAAATACCCTTTTAAGGTTTTATTACCCACATAATTACCTACTCAAAGGTATTTTTAATTCGTGATTTGACTGGACAAATTTTAATTAATCACGAAGTCAAACCTTAATTACGATGGTTTGACTTTTAGCTAATTAACTAAGCTAAAACGAATTAACAAGAATTAAGGACACTTACAAGAGTCCTAAGTATGCTTATGGAGTCTAAGAAGAGTTGGTTGTTGTCCAGGAGCTCCAGAGAATGCTTGAATGAAGTGAACAAAATGTTACAACTTTACTTCTTTATATAGTGAACTAGAATGCTCAAGATCAAGACAAGGAAGTCTATGGTTGATACAAGATCATCCCAGGTGTCTCTATGATGCTATATACTGCCTATCATGCCCCTGATTTCGAAAACCATACTTCTAAGGCGGTGCAACAGACTGAACAGGCAGCTGTCCAAAACCTGCTGCCAGCAACAGGCTTACGGACCGTAAGCCTAAGCTCTTGCGGTCCGTATGCTACTCTCACGGACCGTATGCTTAAACGGTTGCGGTCCGTAACCGACCCTTGCTCAAATCGCCCAGTTACTGACTTACGGACCGTAAGCCCTTGGCTTTGCGGTCCGTATCCGATGACCAGAGGACAAAAATTTGAGATTTCATAGGCTTTGACCATGCACTTCTTTCCAATCCGAATCTTGTGCATCTCTTTTCAGCTGAGGGCCCCTTTTGCTCAGATATTGCATGCCTTGCATGTACTTATACCATTTTGGCACTTAGTGATAAGTTTAAAAACGACGGATATTTCAAGAATTCATCTTGGATTCTCTTGAGGGTTGGACATGAATTAAGTTTCAAGTGCAATTCTTTTGTTCAGAATTTATTTACCGAAAGTTGTAGTAGTAATTCATAGAATCCAATTTTTTTCCATATAAAAGTGGAATTTTATTTATTTATGAATAACCGGCCAAATATATATACATATTGGATGTTTATCACAATGATTTAAGGATCTTGGGATTTATAACTTGGGCCGCTCAGAGGTATTTTAATAACATGTCGCCCTTGGGTCGTTCAGAGGTATTTTTAATAACATGACGCCCTCTTAAAATCCTACCATACATCCTTATTTGACCCGGGTTCCTGACACGTTTGTCTTACATAACACGTGTCTTTATTTTATTGGATATGATTTTGCGAGGTGTTACAATTAAGGAAATGAATGTGTTCATGAACTGTTCACGAACACTTATCAAACGCAAATCAACTCAAACGAATGTTGAACACAAACATCGTTTATGAACACAGATGAATACACACGAACGTATATTCATTTTAGAACAAAATCTGCATTTTTCATCACAAAGACTACGAAGCATCCACAAAAAATAAGCACTTAACATAATTATCTGAACACAGTTGACAAAGTTAGCATAAACATGATTAATACAAAATTTAGAAGTTTATACTATAAGGTGTTGTTTGTCTTTAAGAGGTAAAATGCTTGCAATCTGCGGATCACATCTGTAGAAGAAGAGGTGGACCAAACTTCTACAGTCTGCAAGAAGAAGGCTGTTTGTTTTTAACGTATGTAGACTTCTAAAATAAACTGGTGATGGTAGTGGACGGTGGTGCTGCACGATGGTGGTGGGTGGCGGACGGTGGTGGTGGGCTATGCAGTTATAGCGGTCAAGGTCCGCTATATGATATATAGGTTATAGCGGTACTATAGCGGTAATTATAATATCATGCGTATTTTATGTATTTATATATATATATATATAGAGAGAGAGAGAGAGAAAGAGAAAATATTAATAATAATATCAAATTTTATAGTAATATCATATTATCATGCAAAATATTAGTAGTAATATCAAAATCCAAAACATGAACTGAGGAAGTCCAGCGACTTAGAGATTTAGGTTGAATTTTTTTGAATGATGAATTGATGAAGAACCAGCGAATGAAGACTTTTGGTCTTGATTTAGGTTTAATTTTGGGTTTGGGTCTTTACTTTTGGGTTTGTTTATAAACAAAAAGTTGATTAATGTGGGCTTTACCTTACTTTTGGTCTAAAATAAGAAAAACCGCTAAAAGCAGTTCTACGACTGCTATACGGGTTTCAAAATAGCGGTCCAATAGCGGGATTTAGCACCAAGAAAAGTTCGCGCATACATTTTTTAATGAAACGTCTTTGGAAAAACAAACAGTCTGCAGAGGGCAATGTTTGTGAGGCACAGACATTAGAGCCTGCGCAGATCTTTTTAAAAAAAACAAACAGCACCTTAAGGTTTCAAAATTTTTAAAACTGAGCAAACATAAATGAACAAAACTACAATAAGTTGAGAAAACGACCTATGCGAGTTTAGGGGTTGTTTGTTTACCTCTTAATGAGATTTTTAATGATTCAAACCTCTTACTGGTTCAGCACTTGATGGTTCAGAGTGTTTGTTTCGCGAGCAGATGTCTGAATGGTTCAGACATTTGCCTCTGAATGGTTAAGCATTATACATAGTCTGAATGGTTATGACCTCTAATCTGAATTAGTCAGACATTTGCCTCTGAACAGTTAAACATTATATTGGCTCTTAATGATTCAGACATCTTTTTACTGATTCAACACTTAATGGTTTAACATCCCCTTAGGTCAAGCTGAAAAGTTGAGCTCGAGCCGGCTCATTAAATTTTTTTATTATTTTTTATACAAATGTTAATAACATAAAAAACAAAAATATTACACATATATCCATAAGTATTAATTTTATTTTTCTAATATTTTAAAGGCCGAAAGACATATTTTAAAAGTATTATATGTATATTTTTTTGTTTCTTTTCCCATATTTTTATATATCATTGATTAATTAAACTTAAAATGTTAGCACTTCAATACAATCCCACATATTTATAATTTTAATACATTTAAAATTAAACATAATAATATATAAAAAATAAAATAACTCGAGCCGGCTCACGAACTCATATGCCAAGTCAGGCATAGCTCGAGCTCGTCTCCTTTATAAATCAAGCCGAGCCAACTCATTTACAATCAAGCTTTTTTCGAGCTTTTACCGAGCGAGCTTCGAGCTTTTTAAACACATCTACCCTTACGCTGTGTTACAGAGTCTTAATTATAGAAAGTTAGGGTTTCATCCGATATATATACTACACACCTATCCCCTTTCTCCGTCAACCTGCCACCACTCGTTTCTCCGTCGACGTCAAGGTACATCCATCTTATCCATACGATTTTTGCTATTTCATCGTTTCGTACACTTTATTCGCATTCAACAATTTCAGAATGATTTGATTTCTAGTTTCACTGTAACAGAGACCTAATAGTAGAAATTGAAATCGATTTTGTCTTTGTATCGTCGGCGAGTGCGCGATTAGTTCATTCAACTTGTTAGGTTCATATTCAGAGAGTTTATACGTATGCTACAACTATCACAATGAATGAATGACCTAGATTTGATGTTTAGTGAAAGTTTTCTGGTTCTATTTGGCTCTGGTTGTAATCGATGCTGCTGATTGTTGCAAAGATTAGTCATGTGGTTTTAGGTTGATTAGTTTTTATGTTGTTGAAAAGATTAGTCATGTGGTTTTAGGGTTTTAGCTTGCATCACATCACTGATGAACTTTTGACATGTTTTAACTTGACAAAGTTTTTCTTTTTAACATGTTTACTGGACATTTGAATTTTTTGGATTTAACTACTGTGCTGTAAGAATGTATCTATTGTTGAATTTTTTGTTGTTAGTGCATTTATGATGTGTTTTTTTTTTTTTTATAGTAAGGAATGAGGAAATTAGAAAAAAACGTATTGTATATCTGTTTTTTTTTTTTTTTTTAATATATTTGTATGTCTAGATGCAATGCTTTTGAGTATCATTGGTGCTGGTTGTAATCGATGCTGCTGATAATTGCAATAGGTTATGAAAGTTCTTTAGGATTACTTGTTTAAGTTGATTAGTTTTGAATTCTTTGAAAAAATTAAAGTTAAGTTAGATATGTAGTTTTAGGTTTTAGGATTACTCATTTACACGTGAGTGAGGGAGACGGATTGTTCACAAAGATCTTTATTTATTTATGAGATATGAGATATTTGATTTGGCTTTAAATCTGTATTATATTTATGGAACTATAAATAATATTTAAATTTGAATATGTGTATATATAGAAACTTAAAACCCCGTTAAAATCTGTATTCTATTTATTGATATCTTTAGTTGCTGAAGTTATAATAGAGTTGAAAGAGATGATGCCATCAACCGTCCGCTTGATCACTCGGCTACCATCAAAGATCTCCGCTAATGTAAGTGATTATTAGTTTTAATCTGACATTATTATTTATTATTCATTCATGCATAACATAATATTGGTAATATGGTTTATTTATTATTCTTTCAGCATCGTCGTCATGATCATGTCCTTTCATCAAGGTCGAGGAAGATGTGTAGCTGGACAACAACCAATCAGATAGGAGAGTTGATTAAGAAGAGTGGTGGGAACGTAAAACCACAAGTTAAGGTTGAGACACGTGTTTCTTTCGAAGGTTTTGAAGCTTCTGATTTAGAACTTATACCTTATTTGGTGCAACAACATTTTGAAAAGGTACAGGACACTCTAAATAAAGTCAACAACCAATACTCAAGTCAACCTGTGAATAATAGTAAACAGTTCCGTATACGTTTCGGCGGTTGCATCGAGGTTCCTTCTTGTTTTGGTCCCGAATAGTCTTCTTGTTTTCAGTTTCACTTAATATTTAATTAAGTCTTACTTTCGGAATTTAACAACAATGTTGATGAAATTATTTTGCTACAATTTTTGTTGATCTCCATAATATGTTGCTGTGGCTTTTGGTATTGTTGATCTATATGTGACGGTCAAACTATTTTTTTTTAAAGAAGAATAAAGTCCGACCACCCGGGTAAACCAATGACAATGAAACGGTTTGAGCCCAGTATTATAAAAAAGTGTATCATAACATACTCAATACATGTCGGGTAATGGCCCATCGGGTATTTACTATATCTGCGGGCAGGGCCGTCTCCGAAAATACGATGTCACTCATAAGTCGTATGCGAGTGGGAAAATGGGCCCCGAGGTGTGTGTGTTGGGTGCAAACAAAATAAGGTGTGTCAAGCGTGTAGGTCTGGCTCAAGCTTTTTAGAGGCCTAAAGCAAAGCGCATGATATATATATAGATAAGACCGTTTTCGCAATAAAATAAAAATAATAAATTGATTTCAATCCTCAAACAGTTATACTTTTAATTGTTAACTTTGATGTACAGTAAAATAATATTTTAATATTATTTCTTTACTTTTACTAATAGTTTCTTTATTAGTTTATTTTTTCTTTATTAGTTTATTTTTTAACTATAGTTTTTCCATTATATTATTTAAAAAATTATTATATCTTATGTTTTTTGGGTCGATGAACAAACATTAGTATTTTAATATTTACTTTATTTTACTAATTTTTTTTATTAATTTAGTTTTTAACAATTAATTTTTTTAATTATATTATTTTAAAAAGTTATTAAAATTAACTTTATTTGTTATTTTATCAATGTAATATTTTTGAGTATATTTTGTTTTTTATTTATAGCTTTATTTAAACAAGTCAAATATAGTCAAACTTTACAGTAAGGAATTTGACCAATATTGTTTGAACATCGGTATCGCTATTGGTAGGGTATTCATTTTTATGGCTTTCTCGATGTAGCGGCATAAAATTTGTTGAAGATGGAGTTGTATTTGCAATAGAGAATTTTTTTGGTAATGTAAGCTATAGCGAGTCCGGTATAGTAACTTTACCGTGATTAACCGAACTGGTACCAGCCGATAACATCGCTATATATTCAATTGTTTTTGTTTTCAATCGATGTGTATATCCTCTTGTGCTTGTCTCTTTCGGTTGCTATTTCGAGTGCCGATACCATATCGAACTGACCCGGTGTCAACCGAAACCCGCTCCAAAGCGCAGGTAATCTTGCTAGTTAGATGAAAAATATACATAGATGAACATGATTGGCAACAGAATGATTCAAGTTTTGTTGTAAATGATAAGTTAGAAAATTTACATTTAACTTACAAATGCATATGCTTAGATAAACACTATAAAGTGATGCTTAGAGAATAATCAAAATCAAATTGTTGTTATATATCTGTAATACAGATTAAATTAACTTTAACTAAATTTTTGGTGGCAATATGCTTGATGGAAACATATAATATTAATGTAAATTAAATATGGATTTCTTATGATATTAATACAATCAAGGGACTACTAGTCAAATTGGCCTAAAGCAACCAAAACAACAGTCAACATAAGGGCCCAAAAAAACCAACAGGATAAAAAAAAATTGTTAATGCTGGGTTTGGAACCCATATCTGAGGTAGACCGTAGAAGGCAAGGGCGCTTAACCTTTGTGCTAAGATTACTTCTTTATCTGTATATAAATTAATGTAAAATGGAAATACTTTTGGGCCCAAAAAGTGTTGGGTTTTGTTCGGTGGCACACCCTATGGATCGGGCCTGCCTGCGGGTATTGGAAATACCTTTGAGTTTGTTATAAAATATGAGTGTGCCTATTGGCACACTAAAGTGTCTATTGGCACACCAAACCCTAGCAAAATTAGGGTTTATCTACGCTGCGTATTGGTCAATGCGCAGCGTATAGGGTTAACCCTATACGCTGCGTATAGATCAATACGCTGCGTAGATAGACCATAGATCTCAGTGCCTGATAACCAATCATTGCACAGAAAACAAGGTTTATATACGCTGCATATTGGTCAATACGCAGTATATATAAAACAGCTGCTAATTTGGGGTCATTTTGGTAGGTTTGAAGTGTCAAATTTTTTCCAGGTTTGTATACGCTGCGTATTGACCTATACAGCGTATATAAACCTGGCAAAAATTTGACACTTCAAACCTACCAAAATGACCCCAAATTTGCAGCTGTTTTATATACGTTGCGTAGCGGGTAACAATTACGTAACCATACTTCTTTCCCGTTTCTTGTACCCAATTCTTCAAATCAGTTAGAGACATGAAACGCTAAAAAAAGTTACGTTAATATTTGGTCATTTTATGAAACTCATACTTCAGGGACTAATATGGTTATTATTGAAACTATTTTAACTGAATGTTTTAGCCAGGGTAACTTTCATATAAAGATTTCTTCTTTAAGCACTAACTCAGTTAGCATACTTAACTGAACAGCATAGGGACCATTTTTGTCAATTTTCGAAACTTCAGGGACCATTTTTGAAAATCCTGGAAACATCAGGGACCATTTTTGTAAATTTACGAAACTTCAGGGACCGTTTATGTCAATTTTCGAAACTTCAGGGACCATTTATGTAAAAATTGAAACTTCGGGGACCAAAGTGTAAATATATCAAAAATCTGTAAAAAAGGGGGTCTTCTTTAAAGAACCGGCCCTTGCAAGGATCGAACTCATGACCTATCGTTTATAACCGCAACGTCTTAACCAGTTTATCCTCCGTCTCGGAGCTGGTAGAATATGAAACTTAATCCTTATATACACTAGTTAGGTTATACGCTGCGTATTGACCAATATGCAGCGTATATGAACACTTTATATACGCTGCGTATAGGTCAATACGCAGCGTATATAACCTTCTGAATTTTATATGCACACAGAATATGTTAAATAACCTGTTATATATAAACTTCCAGAACTTTATCTATACAACAGAACATGTTATATAACCTGCCAGAATTTTATATGTACACCACAGTATATATATAACCTTTCAGAATATACAAGAGTTTGATATATACAAGAAAAGTTTGTGCATACATAACAAAATGATAAAAATGATAAAATACTACTGCTGCTGCTGCTGCTGATGCTGATCCCATTCCGCATCCGTAATGAAGGGTAGTGGAGGTAACCCGTCATGCTGTCGCTGCTGCTGCAGCGCCGCAGCCACCCACTCCAACAGATAATTGTTCCTTTCAGCTAACCGAAGCTGCCGCTGATGTGATGGGTCAGGACCGGGCCAAACATGGTGTGGGAACTGAGGCGACCCTGGTGGTCCACGCGGCGGTGGTGGCTGCGGAATGACGACGGCCGGCTCATGCGGCTCCGGATCGTGCGGGGGATAATACGGAGGGAACTGTTCCGGCAGCTGTTCAAGCTGATATTGCGTCCCGTCCGGCTTCTTAAACCGCTTCCCGTCTGGGAAGTCTTTGGTAACGTGCATTCTGGATATAACGTTCTTCCCCATCCGCCTCGGCTGTGCCGGCGGGCCTACATTGTCGCGGTCAGTCTCCGGATGATAGCCCAACGAAAGGGCTATCCTAGTCACGTAGGCGCCGCCGAATAACTGTCCGCGCTCCTGTGGATGATGCGCGGAGGCGAAGTATTGCGCCAACCCGTAGGCGAGAGCGCACGGCCTCTTGTATAAGAGGCAATATAAGAAAAATAAATCACCACTGGTGCACCACTCCCGGCTTTTGTTTCGAGCAGTGATCGAAGTGAAAATCATTTTGTGCAAATACCTACACAAAAGGAAACCAGTCAGTAAATAATAATCAGACGACATCGACTAAGATCGTCGTTAAATTATATTTTTTTTATTATTTAGTCTACGTCGTCCGTAAGGCGCGTACGGGCCTAACGAGCGTCGAAACTAAGTTCGTCGTTAAAGTATAAAACGACGAACTTAGTTTCGACGCTCGTTAGAGACCTACGCGCCTTACGGTTCAACTTCGACTAAATAATAAAAAAATATATTTTAACGACGAACTTAGTTTCGACGCTCGTTAGACCCGTACGCGCCTTACGGACGACGTCGACTAAATAATATTTTTTTATTATTTAGTCGACGTCGTCCGTAAGGCGCGTACGGGCCTAATGAGCGTCGAAACTAAGTTCATCGTTAAAATATTTTTTTTTATTATTTAGTCGAAGTCGAACCGTAAGGCGCGTAGGTCCCTAACGAGCGTCGAAACTAAGATCGAAGTTTTATATTTTAACGATGATCTCAGTTTCGACGCTCGTTAGAGACCTACGCGCCTTACGGTTCGACTTCGACTAAATAATAAAAAATATATATATTTTAACGACGAACGTATGAGCTGTGTCGGGGTAAATCGTACCTATGTTTGGGGGAAGCGGTATATACGTTGCTGTCCTCGCCATAGGAGCTGTATCTCGCAGCTTCGTCTAACCTCGCTCCTTCATCTAGCCTTTCTTGTACTTTCTTTGATGTAGGCTGACCGCGAGTATTTTGCTGGACGATCGGTGGTTTCTTGGTTGACGATTTCGGGATGAAGACCACTTTTATCTTTGAAAGCAAACTCTTTTGCTGAACGGGGGACTGCGCCTCTAAATGTTGCCGCCCATTATTTAGCTCTGCTACAACATCGACCTCCTCGTCTACCAGTTTACACGGGAGCAAGTCAAGCTTACGCCAGAATACATCTATGTCGTCGAGTTGTATCATACGCCCTGCACAGTTAAGTTAATACGGTGTGAGAAACAACTAAATCGTACAAAATAACAAAAGGTTTGTAGTTTTAATATTTTTTACCTGTACGTTTGTAGTTTTCCAGCCTACAAGCACACGACAATCCACAGCTAAGCCACATATGGCAACCACATGATGCGTTAAGTTTCCGCAACACCTCCATCTTCCTCAGTAGCTCTTTTGCCAGCAAATCAAGTGCTTCATGGGAAACCTTTCCACGTAGGTTGTCCAACAGTCGGTGTCTGTGGTGGTTCATCGTTTTTTCGATGCTCTCAGTGAAACTTTTTTGTATTTCATCGTACTGAGTTTCAACTATATCAATGACGCATCTTGCTATTCGCTCCAATGAACTCCCGCGCGTAACGTATCTTTTTAAATTTGCGTGCTGGCTCTCAACTCTGTTGGTGGTGCGCTGACCAAAGTTGCGACACTTATCGGTCCACGCATAAACGAACATGTCTTTATAGTCTTTGAGCCAGTTTTCGTAGACGTAATCATAGACACCTGCAAAAATAAAATAATGAAATGTAAAAGCGTGTGTAAAATATAATAGATTGGGTGAGTCGTTTGTTGAAGGAACACTTACTTTCTCGGTTGGCAACCACGAGTCGGTTATACATTTTCTCCAAGTTGTACTTGTACATGGGCTCTGATGAAGATTCGCACAATCTCCGCCAGTACGACATAAATTTCCCCCAATCTTCTTTATTGAACCCTTTCTTGCACTTTTTAGCTATATTTTGTTGGATGTGAAAGTGGCATAGAAGCCTGGTTGCGTTCGGGAATACTTTAGAACACGCGTTAATTAAGGAAAGCTCCCTATCCGTGACTATCACACGCAGCATCATACATTCATGCAATATTGACTTGATCCGCTCAAGCACCCACACGTAGTTACCCCTTCGTTCTTTACAAATAACGGCATGTGCGATACAAAAAGACTTGTTGGTCGACGTCATACCCACAACCTGGACAAATGGCATGTTGTAGAGGTTTGTTTTGTAGGTCGCGTCGATCAACATCACGTGCGGGAATGCACGCCACATAGTGATAGAATAAGGATGAACAAAGAAAATCTCTGTTACGACATCTGTTTTGGGTTCCTGTCGGGTGTCGTAAATGAATCGGTGGTCATGCAGCAGGCTTTCCAGTGCCTGCATAGGAGTCTTTCCGCCCATTATTGTCGCTCTAATTTTTTGTACCGCATTTTGCACGTCTTTCTGAACATGCAGGCTGTCGGGGAACTGCTTTCTTAGGGTTTGAAATATGATACGTGGCTCCATGTTTTGAGCAGTTAGCTGCTCCACTAGCTTGTATTCGGCTTTAGTAAATCTTCGCACAAAAGCGTGGCCCAACAGACTCGTCGTAGGTTCGTGGTTATGGTTCGCACAGTCCACTTTTAACTCCCACGTGTCATTCGTCACGTCCTGGATGGCGAGTAATGAAAATGGGCAACCGATTTTTTTGCTACCAGCTTTCCTAACTGTTGCTTTACTACAGTGCTCACCACTACGGTCGCACACAAGCCATACCATCCCAGTAGTACCGCCAATATTTTTTGATCGGCGGGTAACAATTACGTAACCATACTCCTTTCCCGTTTCTTGTACCCAATTCTTCAAATCAATTAGAGACATGAAACGCTAAAAAAAGTTACGTGAATAATTAATAATAATAATAATAATAATAATAATAATAACAATAATTATAATTATAGTATTCTAACAATAATAACAATAATAATAATAATTATAATTATAATATTTTTAACAATAATAATAATAATAATTATAATATTTTTAACAATAATAATAATAATAATAACAATAATAATAATAATAACAATAATAATAATAATAACAATAATAATAATAACAATAATAATAATAATTCTTTTAATATGATACCTCATTTATTTGAAACGGATTGCCCGGGGTAGATGGTTCATAAAGTGATGTGTTACGGGGCTCATAACCATATCCACCATGTTCTTCGTATCCACCGTAGCCTCCGTATCCACCTTCACCCCCAGATCTATCGTATCCACTGTATCCACATTCACCACCGTATCGACTGTAACCACCATCACCCCCATATCTATCGTATCCACTGGATCCACCTTCACCCCCGTATCCACTGTATCCACCTTCACCCCCGTATCCACTGTAACATCCGTATCCACCTTCACCCCCGTATACCCCGTAACCCGGATACGATTGCTGCGTCGGGTAATATGGTTCATCAACAGGTGCATTCTCAGCACCGTATCCATTTTGTTGCACGTACGGAGATTCATACCCGTATCCGTAATCCAGATACACTTGATGCGCCGGGTAATTTGGTTCATCAACAGGTGGAGTGGGAGTCTTGTTCAAGTCTGGCAACTGTGTTTTTTGATCAACAGGGACTCCAGACACAACCTCCTCCTCCTCATTGGCATCATTTGCTCCCCATGCGTCGTTAGAATAGCGATTACCGAAATAATTCTCGTTCCAAAATGATGACATTTTAACAAGATTGAACAAGATGTTTACTGAAGAAGAAGATGAAAAAGAAAGCAGAGGAGATGAACTCGAAGCGAACAGAGATGCATGGATAAATAGAATTTCAAATTTACTTAAATACGCAGCGTATAGCTCTCTACTCCCCGTATTACTTTATTCACGTGCCTAGACAACATCGTATCAGTGTCAAATCAGTCTGACATATACGCTACGTATTGGTCAATACGCAGCGTATACTGTTAACCCTATACGCTGCGTATTGGTCAATACGCAGTGTAGATCTGACTGATTTGACATGGTACTAGGTTTGACTGTCTGGTCGTGTACCTGCCCCTTACATACGCTGCGTAGAGGTCAATACGCAGCGTATAGGGTAACCCTATACGCTGCGTATTGACCTCTACGCAGCGTATGTAAACCCTATGTGTGTAGATAGCCTGCCAAGGTGTGCAAATAGTGAGGGCCTAAAATATTGATTAGGATTTTCAAATACATTTTTACTGTTGTATTTTTGTATAATTTTATATCCACTAGATTTAGAAATATAAAAAATAGTGAATAACCCATTTTACATTTTTTTTAACAAAAGTATGTGAAGTGGGATTTCTACTTAAAAAGAAAAAAAATATATACAAAACACTCTCTTTAGAGTGTAATGTTTGATTTAGTTTATTATCAATGTTTTCACGGCGGGTCAGATCGAGACCGGCTAGTCGACCATGGATTTACAATGTCACCATGCATGCAGGTCTTCCAGTTCTCTGTATGCACAATGAACCCTAAATCGCTCACATATAAACCTTTTCTTGAAACCGTTGGACCCTAAACTCAATCTTCATTCGTGATTGTCATCTAAAACCAAAGAGCCCTAAGTCTAACCACTCTCCGAAAGCCTGTTATCCATCCACGATCGTGAACACAGACGGCGCCGGTGCCTAGCCCCTCACCATTCATGCTTTGGATTTACACCGTCAGTCTGCCACCATGCAAGAAGGTCTTCCGGTTCTCTGTATGCACAATGAACCCTAAATCGCTCACATAAAAGTCTTTCTTGAAATTGTATGACCCTAAATTAAACCTTCATTCGTGAGTGTCACCTAAACCGAAGAGCCCTAAGTCTAACCACGCTCAAAATTCAAAAGCCTGTTAATCCTTCACAATTGGAAGCTGCATTGGTGTTGTTGTGGTTTGCATGCTTTGAGGTGAGATATCATGTAAGCCCTAGCTAATTTAATATGATGTGTTTGCATTATACAATCACATTAGTAGAAAATTTATTGCTATTATCATGTTTAAACACTTACACAAAAATGTGACATCCCTATCAACTTAGTGCGACCATGAAATTATCCAGAATTTTTTTTTAACAGAAGTACGTAAAGTGGTTTGCATGCTTCGGTCGCCAACCACCGCCACCGACAGAGCCGTCACCGAAAACTCTTGAAAAAATTTAGGCCTCGGGCGACGAAAAGAATTGGGCCCAAAATTATGTTTAAGGGTAAATGAATTACAAAAATAAAAACTTAGTGATGGAGCAAAGACTCGAACTTGAGACCTTTACATTATTTTGAGATGGTTTTTGCCACTACACCACCAATATTTTTTTCCATAATAAACGAATGAATATACTAAATATATAATTTAATAAATATATACAAGCTTCTAAAGACTTTTCGGGCCCTTTGAAATTTTGGGCCTCGGGCGTCGGCACGGGTTTGCCGGGCCCAAAGCCGGCCCTGGCCACCGAACACCGGCGCCACCACCGCCGACCACCGTCGAACACCACCATCCTCCGCTAAATGTTTAGGGTAGGGCTGCTCATGAACCGAGCCGAGCTTGGGCAAGCTCGGATCGGCTCGCCCAAGCTCGGCTCGGCTCGATTGTAAACCGAGCTGGCTCGGCTCAGCTCGGATTTGAAACCGAGCTGAAAATCTAAGCTCGGGCTCGGCTTGGTTTTAAACCGAGCTGGCTCGGCTCGGCTTGTTTTGGCTCGATTTTAAAAATAAAAATTAATACATAGCTCTCAAAATGCAGTATTCTAAAATATTATTCAATACCTCAAAAGAACGTATTCAAAATAAGTTCAACTCAATACATTACAAGCCAAAATCACGTTCAACAACGCAAAATAAGTTTTATATTTCAAGTAAATAAAATATATTATAAGTAAAATAATTCGAGTTAAGTGTAGCCGAGCTACCAAGCGAGCTAAATCGAGCCAATTTGGCTCGTCACAAGCCGAGCCAAGCTAGGCTCACTTTCCAACCGAGCCGAGCTGGCTCGGCTCACTTTCAAACCGAGCCGGCTCGGCTCACTTTCAAACCGAGCCATATCGAGCGAGCTTTTTCCGAGCTAAATCCGAGCGAGCTCCGAGCCGCGAGCTTTTTGGACAACCCTAGCTTAGGGTCTCGAAAGTCTATTACTGGGTTCTGTGTTTTTTTAGGATATAATCTTGTCTCATGGAAAAGTAAAAAGCAGTCCACCGTTTCACGATCTTCTGTTGAAGGAGAATATCGTTCGATGCATGTTGCGACATGTGAAGTTATGTGGATTTCCAACTTGTTAAAGGAATTAAAGGTCGACGTCAATCTATCCATTCAGTTATTTTGTGATAACTCGGCTGCTATATCTATAGCAGCCAATCCTGTCTTTCATGAGCGCACAAAACACTTTGAAATAGATCTTTATTTCTTAAGGGAAAAAATCGTTAAAGGCGTTATTCAAACTTTGGGTATCAAATTAGAGGATCAAACTGCCGATATTCTCACAAAAGGTCTGTCTACTGGTTCGCATGAAAAGGTTTGTTCTCTTCTTAACATGTTTGATTGTTTTAAGTATTGAATTGAGGGGGGGGGGTGTTAAAATATATAAATTATTATATACTTTCCAATTCAGTTATCTCATTCTTTATACCTTTTTTGGTGTGTTTGTTGAGGTTCGTTTGGGCTTTTTATGGAATGGGTTGCTTCTAAAGGTTGGGCCGCTTGGGCTGCTGTTGGTCGCTTCTTGGGCTCGTTTTAGGGTTCTCTCGCCCTATTTATCTATGCCGCTCCTCAGTTGTTTTATCATCGACAATTGCAGCCTCTCTTCACCTGCTCTCTAGAACATTGTCTCAAAGCCTAGGCTCCTTCCTGCTATTCGAGTGCTCTTGTGTTACTACTGCTGATCTTATTAAAGCAGAACCATCAGTTGATGATCTGCTCTGTTTTTTGTAGATTGTAAATGATGGTTTTACCGTGTTTGATTCCTGTTAGCTTAAAGCTTTGTTCCTCTTGATTCGGTCTATAAAAGATATATTGTTTTCACAGTTTGCATATTATTTATTTATTATTATTATTATTATTTTTGAATTGTTTTGGGGGTGCCCCCGGGGTTGAGAAACATTTGATGTTGTAGCGTAGAAGGGGAAATGAGGAGCTAAATCTTATATTATAGTTTGAACATTAATTTTTTTAAATTGTTTGGGGGGGGGGGGGTGGCCCAAACATTTGTTGTTGCCGCGTAGAAGGGGAAATGAGGAGCTAAATCTTAATATGTTATTACGCTTTTATTTAACATATTTAACATGTATTGTTTGTATTGTTTACTTTTTATTGTTTTATGGTGTCCGATTTTATCTATTTACTATATATATACAAATGGGTAGAATTAAATAAAAAGTTGATTTTGTCTAATAGGATAAGAAAGAATGAGAGGCGGAATGGAATACACTATTACGATGAAATGGAAAAAAATGCAATTGATTGGTCAAGGTAATGAAATCACTCATTACATATGACATTTCATTCCCTCAAATTCATTCGATCCACACCCTTTGTTTTTTTTCCATTTCATTCACTCTCTCACCTTCATCACCAACACCTCCCACTACTAGCAACCCACCACCGACGCCACCCTACGCCGTCTACCACCGCCTTCGTCATTAACCACCTCCATCGACAATGCCGCCGCCACTGCCGACCACCACCACCCATCGTCACTGCCAACCTCCACAATCGAACACTGGCTCCACCACCACCACTACCACTAGCTATCGAACACCACGGGCCACCGCCACCACAACCCAACGTCATCGCCAACCTCCGCCACCGAACACCGGTGTCACCACCGCCGACCACCGAACACCACCATCCTCCGCCACCAAACACCGTCATCGTCGTCGCCACCGCGGGCACCGAACACCGATGGCACCACCACCTAGATCGCTTACATATAAACCTTTTCTTGAAACCGTTGGACCCTAAATTCAATCTTCATTAACGATTGTCACCTAAAACCAAAGAGCCCTAAGTCTAACCACTCGTGAAAGCCTGTTAATCCTTCACATTGGAAGCTGCTTTGGTTTGGATGCTTTGAGGTGAGATTTTATGTACACCCTAGTTAATTTAAAATGATGTGTTAGTATTAGGCCATCCGTAGTCATAAGGCCCTTTTGGGGACGTTATGCGACATGTGGCATACCAAGTCACTACGGGGCTTTATGGGGCGTTATGCAAGTTGAGGCCGTAGTCATAAAGCCCCTTTGTCATCATTACTCATTATTTTAATTTTCATTTTTTTAATTCATTTCTAAGTTTTTTAAAATTAAAATTCATTTCATTAAATAAAAAAAGAGTACAATAAAATAAAATAAAATAAAATAAAAACATTAAACTAGAAAAAAAAACATTAAAGTAGAATAAAAAAAATTACACAATCAAAGGTTATATTTTTTTTCAATCCGCTCCTTTTGTGCCAACACCATTTTCAAAGATTTTCCCGTTAAGTGGTCGTGCAGTTTCGAGTAGAACTCAAAGTCGTGAGCCCATTGTCTATCCCTCATAATCTCCGTAACTTCGCGGTTCTCCTCGATACGTTTAGTACCGAGTTCGTGTATGTCTTGAAGTCGCTTGTTTATCTCCAAAAATGCGTTACTCATATCCGTTCCCATAGACATCGATGACGACTCGGGCTTTTTCACCCGCCTACTTCTTCCGGGCGGTCTTGGTAGCTCCTCCACCGGCTCGTCATCCGGAATATCCTCGTTCACCTCGGTGTTTCGAGCGTCGGAGGTTGGCGTTTCGGGTTCACCCGACTCGTTTGTTTTGGACCTCTTTGACGGCCATTTATTTCCGGACCGACCACTCGGAGTAGAGATGTTGGCCCATTTGGGGCTATGGCGAAGGATTTGCCAACACCTCATGTACGGGAAATGATGGCCATTAGCATCCGTATACTCGACCAATGCCGCTTGCGTAATGTCTTCGTCCTTGCTTCCACTTTTCCATCCGGCAAACGTGCGTTGGTACACGGTTTGAAAGTTCGTGCATTTTTTGTTTATATCGGTCCACTTGCCCGATATAGAGTCCGGTGGGCGGTATTCGTCTCCTTTACCCATGAGATCGAAAAAAAGTTCTCGTATTCGGGACCAAAAAACGAATTTACTTTGATTGTTTGCTAAAAAAAGATATAATGTTAGTCTAAAATTTAAAAAAATAAAAGCAGAAAATAAATTAAAAAAACTGACAATAAATAAAAACTGAAAATAATTAAAAAACAGAATATATATAAACTGGAAAATAAATAATAACAGAAAATAAATAATAACAGAAAATAAATAAAAAAACACAAAAAAAAAAAAACGGAAAAAAGAAAAAAAAAAGGAAAAAAGAAAAAAATAAAGAAATATACCTACAACCGGGTCCTTCGTGGCGGTGTTGATGGGTGTTTTCCAGGGCCATCTTCGGACATAGCGCCCCACTACGTATTGACTTATACAATTACATTAGCAGAGAGCGTGATATTTATTGCTATTATCATGTTTAAACACCTACAAAAAAAAACGACATCTCCATCAAAGTACGACGACGAAGCCAAGACTAGCCGCTTAACACTCCACTAGATTTATTAACATAAAAATCAGCAAATTATCCAGAACTATTTTAACAACTTTCTTTTGCAACCAAAATATGTCAAGTGCGTGAAGTGGCAAAACGAGAGTGTGTGCAAGTGGAAGTATATATATATATAGCCCTGTGCTTTCTTTAACCCACACATTCAAACAACAAACATTCAAAAACACCACAGAGATGATGATGTTACGAGGTATTCGATGGGGGTTGAAGAAATTCTTCACCCCATCGGTTCCTGATCATCAAGAAACCAAAACCACCCTGATTGAAGGGGGTTTCAAAGTCAAGAAAAATTGCTGCTTTCAAGAATCGGATGTGAAGAAACCCCCCATTTCTGATTCAAATTTTCTGAAAACCCCCATTCATTCTGCTACGAAACCCATTTCTGATTTGAAAACCCCCATTAATTCTGCTCCAAAACCCATGTCTGAATCCAAATTTCTGAAAAACCCTTCCAAGAAACCCCATTATTATTTGATGTACGAAAAGTGGTTAACAGTTTCTGCTTCTTCTGCCGCCATTAATGGCGGAGGGTTTGAGACTCAAGAACCTTCCGCCATTGAGAAATCTGTTAGCGTCTCGAATGTCGGTGGATACTGCACTTATACGTTCACCGGTTACTCCTTGGCTGAATTGAATGTCTATATTCCACTCCATCCATGTGGTTGTCGATGCAAAGCACCTCCGCCGTCTGAAAACCCCACCACCACCACTCCGCCGCCGTCTGAAAACCCCACCACTCCGCTGCCTGAAAACCCAACCACCACTCTGCCGGCGTCTGAAAACCCCACCACTCCATCGTCTGCTCTTGAGAACCCCACCACCACTCCCGCACCTGAAAACCACCCAACAAAACATGAATTGCGTCAGAAATTGATAATTCTGTTCCAAAAATTTGGAGATTATGGGACTAAAGCTTCGATTTGGCAGCTTATAGAGTATATCGTCAATAACATTTGAGTTCATATATGTGTAAGTACTGAGCTTTGTTTTGTTACATAGACTTCTAATTGACTGTGTACCTACATTTTGATCCCTATTGTGGATATACAAACATTAATATCATATTGAAGAATATTGACCTTCTTTGGATTTTGTTTCATCTAGTTTGTTGTACAAGTCAATATTAACTGTTTGATCATCTAGTACGTCCTAAAGAAATGAGTGGGTGTTTATTATTATTTTATTAAATGGTTTTGAGAAACAAAATGAATGAATGATGTGGTTGATTTGCTTTGGATTATTGTCACTTGGGGATTGAAGCTCTGAATTCACAGCATTCTTTTATTGAGAAATTTGTTTTGTTAACCATTAATGATGAGCTCTTAATTAATTCACATTTGTTTTGACACCATGCATGGAATGGGAGAAAGCCCAACTGTAAAATTTCAAACCATAAAATGGATACATAGAGTAAATCAATGATCAAAAGGTTTTATTTGAACCCAAAGTAGTGTGATTAGGCTACGTGTAACCTAGTTGCCGTTATAAACCGCCTCTTGGGCCAATTTGGCTGCACGAGGAACATAATATTGTTGTTGTATATTCAGTCCCATACACAAGGAACAAAACTGAAACAGACATGCAAAATACCACATACAATCTTGGTTCTGATGATATTTGTTGAATTCCCATGGACATCACTGTCCCCCATTAATTAGTTCTTTTCATTTCAGTTTTTTGTTTTCCATCATGTACGTGTCGCTTTATTTTGTTTTGTCCTTGTGTATTTTCTTTAACTTGACCAATGCGTGTTTATAGATCATGGGTCATTCGTCGTTTGTTCCAAAAAACCTATATTTATATATATATACGAGTGGATGATATGAAACCGAAAAACAAAAAGACAGATGATTGTGAGAAGAAAATTAACATGTGTGTTAATGTATCTCGTTTGTGTGTCTTTCCCGGTCATGGGTTCATCACGGGTTTAGGCCCAGATACGGGGCTAATTAATAAACGGATTGGTTTGAGAAAATGAGGCCGGCTAGGGATAAAGACCCGACCAGGGCCGGCTCAACGTTTCTCAAGGCCTAAAGCGCTCATGAAAATTTGAGGCCTTTATATAAGTTACTTTTGTGAGTAATTTTTAATAGACCCTCTTATTTAAATAACATATCAACAAAAAATATGTCAATCCTTAATATTCCTTGTCCCATTATTAAGATTTCAAAAATAATGCAAGTGAACTTTAAATTAAATATGCTATTTACTATTTAGTATACTTTTTTTTATCCATAAGCATTTAAATTTATTTATATACGAGAATAAAAATATATGTAAAACAATCTAATTGAAATAAGCATGTATCTTAACACCAAAATATATATTTCATCAAATATATCTTAAATATAATTGAGTTATTTTAACACATAATATAACTATAAAGTATAAAGCACAACGAACTATTAAAGTTTATAATATATGAAACAATAAAACACAAAAGTAGTTTTTTTAACGGCAAAGAACGACGTGCCAACCACCGTGACACCGGACGCTGTGGCCAAGGTTGACTACTCGACCGCCGCCAGCCCCTTAACCTTAACTCTCCCCAAATGTGCGGAAACCCGACCTCCACCCACCTGAAGACACAACAGTGGAATAATCGGTAAACATCGTCTCCCATCCAAGTCGAACCGGCGTCATCCGTATTCGCTCTTCACCCGTATTTACTTATACAAACAGATAATAGTCGGTGCGTAAAACTGGAGGCCCTTAAAATTATGGGGCCTAAAGCCCTAGCTTTACTTGGCTTATGCTTAAGCCGGCACTCGACCCGACGCCATGATCACCGTGAAATGTTGTTGCCTGCCGGACGGCATCGTACAGGTGCATGGAACTTAATAGTTACGAGTATTCGGAACCCGCGCGTTGCGGCGGAACTGTTTAACCGAAAAAAATAGACGCAAAAGTGTTGAATCATGCATGCGCGTTGCGACGTGTTAACTCGCAAAATGTAAACCGATACAAAAAAAATTAAAAACCGAAAAGGCGGTACTGTTAAACAAAAAAATAAACACCCTTAGTTTGTTAGGCTACTATATCTTTGTGAACGACACCGTAAATACAAATACTTTTGATCATTCAAGATAGTAATTAGTATATCTTATAGTCTCTCAATGTAATTTATAAAATTATTTATTTAGCTTGATAAAGTATATAACATTAATAAATTAATTTATCTAAGGTGCTGTTTGTTTTTGCAGACAAAAACTGTCTGCAGTCTGATTTCAGCTGATTTTATGTCTGTAACTGAAGATGTGGTCTGAAGGTCTGTAAGCTGAAAATATAATACTGTTTGTTTTATAAACTGGATATTGTTTGTATAACATAAAAAAAACATAATACAACCTCCACCTCCACCTCCACCTCCACCACCACCACCACCACCACCACCACCACCACCATCATCATCATCCACAACTGTCCAAAAGCCAACAAAAACGACCGAACCGTAGTCATATGCCCGCTATGTGCAAAAGGGGTTCATCTAATCCCCAACCAAGACCCAAACATAACATGGGAATCTCATGTTAACACAGATTGCGACCCATCAAATTACGAAAAAGCCAGCAAGAAAAAGAAATGTCCTGTACGCGGTTGTAGAGAAATCCTAACATTTTCCAACACGATCAAGTGTCGCGACTTCACCATTGACCATTGCCTTAAACATCGATTAGGGCTCGACCATGGTTGCCCTGGACCAAAAAAACCCGAACCCACTTTCCCATTTTGGGGATTTTCGAGTCTCACAAAACAAGACCAACCGGCACCACGGACCAGTTCGGCTAATGCACCTGCGTCATCATCATCAAGCTGGACTACAAGTTTGCTCAATGTGGTTTCGTCTCTTATTATTAGTGACGATAAGAGTGGTCAGAATGGCGGTTCGGGTAGCCGTGGTGGTGGTTCGGGTGGTCAAGTGGAGGTGTGTCCGATTTGTAATATGAAGTTTTCTAAGGTTTCGGGGTTGATTGATCATGTTCAAATGGTTCATGAAAAGAAGGGTGTGATGAAGGTGACAGTTGATGTGTGTCCAAAATGTAGCAAAGGGTTTAAGGATCCGGTAGCTTTGGTGGAACATGTTGAAAAAGAACATAGAGGTGTGTCTAAAGCTTAAAAAATATATATTGATTTGTCCCCTCTTGTTTGTTATAATTCTTTTCCAATTTATTGTTGTGTCTAATTGGGTTGTAAATGTTACATGGATTTTGATATTGAATCTCAACATAGTGTAAATCCAATTTTATTAACACAATGTTTATATTGTTGGATTTGATTTACTTTGTTTTTATGTTGGATATGAACGGTACTATTTTTGTGTTAGTTCGTTTTACTTTAACCGAACATATAAATGAAAATGAACACAAACGAACATATTTTATTATCTGTGTTCTATCATTAAAAGAAATGAAGATGCTTGTGTTCATTAATGTTCGTTCGTTAATAGTTTAGTTGCACATATATGGGAAAATCATTAAAAGAAGTATAAATGAAGAGATAGGGGCACAGACTTGACAATTGGCGGATCGGGGACACATCAATAGCAACGAGTGTTTGGACGTGATCTATGCTGATGTGGGAAAAAATTACACAAGTAGCATGGTAATGTAACCACCAATAAAAAAAGAGGTGTCAACATCAGTTGGTTATACTATAGCTGGTACCAAACTTACCTACTATGAAAGTGACACATAATCATTCTAGTAAACCAATACTTATTGTCACGCTAAAGGTGGTTACAAGGAGAACTTTCTTCCCGTGACGAGGCTAACAACATTTTTTACATATTTAGTTTCTCAAGAAAGTCCTA
This sequence comes from Helianthus tuberosus, assembly GCA_030545235.1. Lineage (NCBI taxonomy): Eukaryota > Viridiplantae > Streptophyta > Magnoliopsida > Asterales > Asteraceae > Helianthus > Helianthus tuberosus. Next base: position 150,350,885 of record CM060354.1, on the reverse strand, counting down.
TAATACTCAGATTACTAGTTAAAGTATCGGCCCCCAAGCGTTAGCATCCGGGTCTTGCTTCTTAAGTAAACAAACACAAATTTGATGTATAAATCAAACATCTTTAAAACAATATCCAAATTATAGTTTAAAACTTTAAATAGTATAAGATGATTAAAAAACAAATTCAAATACACGCTTAAGTTTTTTTTGTACAACCTCCAATTCTTCAAATCACCACTGACTATCCACGATATGATATTGATCAACCATTCAATGTCTATATTTAATCCTGAAATGATAAATAAATAAATAAAATCCATAAGCTTGAATTTGTAGTTCAAATGTCAATACTAACAACATGCGTAGTCGTTGGGGTGAATAATACCCCACCTTAGGGCGTTTTGCGTCATGTGGCAGCCCAATCAGCAATGAGGCATTATTGGGCGTTTTTACAAAATGGGTGTAGTGGGGATGTGGGGCATTATATTAAATGAGATGTAATATAATTAAATAAAACAAAAACCATCAAAAAATCTTATTGGATAAAGAATTGGAAGATGGAGGATGATTGGACAAACAAATGGAGGGCAAGGCGTGATTTAAATCACGCGAAAACAAAAAAACTGACCAATCACGCCCAGGGGGCGGTGGTGGGGCGATGTTAGGCTTTTTTTGTGGTTTTTTTTTTTTTTTTTGAAAAAACCACGCCCATTACGAGTGGTCTAAAATAAAAGGGCTAAGATTCAAAACTTAGATTGGCATGTATGTATGGTTACAGTAGCATCTTGCTAGTTTGATATAAAATTGCCGATAAAAAAAAACTAGAATAATAAATCAAAATACCATGCGAAATCTAACTACTATAATAAAAGAAACCAACTTTTGGACATGTGTCATTTATTGAAGGTATCCTCAAATTTATATTTATCTTATATTAACTAGATAAATAAATAATAAATTAATATTAAATCTTATCATACTTTATAAAATATTATCCTCAAATCTAAATTGTTAATTTAATATATTTTTAAAACAAATACCTCTCTTATCTATTTATCTTATATTAAATATATAAATAATAAATTAATAGTAAATGTTATCCTAATTTATTAAAAATATAATTTTTTTTATTATTTAGTATATAAAATTACTATGTTAGAACCCCGTGTATTACACGGGTTGAACAAATGTAATTTTATATATTAAAATTATATCTCTAAGAATTCCATGTATTGTGTACTGAATAAATGTAATTTTATATATCAAATGATAAAAACTCGTGATTTGTACGGGTTGAATAAATCTAATTATATATACTAAATAATAATAAAAGTTCTATCTTTAAAAACACTGTGTATTACACAAGTTAAATAAATGTAATTTTATAACCTTGTATATTACTCGGGGTGGATAAATGTAAGTTTATAAACTAAATAATAAAAAAAGTTATATCCTTATAAACCTCATGTATTATACTGGTTGAATAAATCTAATTATATGTAATAAATCGTCATCATCATCATACTCAGTAATCCCACCAATAGCAAAGCTAAGGTGGGGTCTGAGGAGGGTAAGATGTAGAGGTTGCTTTCAGTGAGACCCCGGGCTCGATAGTAGTTTTGCATCAAGCCTTGGACATAAGGCACATAACACTCAGCAATCGGGACAAAGACCGATTAGTGCATGTTCCCTTTTGTCTTTCTGTTATCAACGCCACCACATGAGGATGATTGTCACACCCCAACCGATGGCGGAATCATCGGGGCATGGCACTGAGCGAAACAGATTGTCCAGAAGTTTCCATAACAACTATCGTTACCATTCAGTTTAAAATGACACGTCCCATACCGTGTCCCAAACAATACAATACATTATTACAGATAACAACTAGTCAAGTATTCTGTTCCGACAACTCAGATTTAAATAAAAACAAATAAATATTGTTCAAATGCCCCTAAAGACCCAGACTGACAAGATCTACAGACAACTATGCTCTAGTTGCCTTCTCCTGACAGACAACTATTTGTTGGGGGCCTCTAGAGCTTTATTCTAGCCTCGCTTTCCTAGCAAGCAAACATCTTAAACACCTGTTACATACGTTAAAATAAAGTCAATACATATAATATAAAGGTGAGCATACAAGTTTGATAATAGCATATAGAGTTCGAATAGTTTATGCATAACCAGCACGTACACAGAGGAAAACGAAGCATGTTAATTATCGACATGGATCTATCGATACCAATGACTACGGGTTGACTGTCCGAGACAGTTCGCAATACATGATTACCACCGTAATCCATGCAAGTAATTATCCTTAACAACCCCCGTGTGAACGGGTGCTGAGTCCAAACTATAGTACTACGTCGTTAAGGCAGGTAGACAGCATTCCACGTGTAAACATAACAACAAGCATTCATTTAGTCACGTAATACATGCGAATCGGTTAGCGTTCAAATAGTTGAGTAGTGTGTTCGATTGTGTTTTGATATAAGTAACGTATGTAACACCCAAAAGTGCTAAAAGCAAAAAGGGATCGAGTATACTCACCGCGATTGATTGATTGATGGATTGAAGGGAGCGCTTGAGAGTAGGGTTAGCCTGAACAGTTTGATAGCATAACGATGAATAACATTCTACGAAAACCAAGTGTAAGTGGGTCGAACAGTCTGGTCGATCGAACGGCAGGTTCGATCGGACGGGATTGTTCGTTCGGCTAGACAATCCGTTCGGACAGTCCGTTTGATCGGCCGGTAGGCTCGATCGGCTGGACTGTTCGAGTGGATTGTTTCTTCCTTTGAGTGAGATGTGTTTGTGTGTGAGGATTTGAACTTTTGAAGTTTTTGTTGTAGCATTTGAGAACACTGGAGTGTTCTTACCCTTTCAGGTCGATCGATCGAACGGTCTGTTTGATCGGTCGGCTTAACCGATCGGTTAGGAACTTCAGCAGTAGTCCTCAGCAGGATGTCACCGGATCGAGCAGCATATTCGATCGAACAGCCTGTTCGTTCTGATAGCATGTTCGATCGGGTGGCACTCTAATACGTTGAACGAGTTGAAAATCGATTAAGTGTTGAAGCATAGTATCTCATGATCCGAAGAGTAATGTTTACCAATCAGTCGTTCGATCGGTCATTACTTCGTTCAATACCATACCTCATGAGTTTGTCAAATTGTGGGACTACATGCTAGCCGATCGGCTGGCCTGGTCGATCGGCTGACCTGTCCGATCGGTTGGGCTGTTCGTTCGAACAGCCTAACCGTTCGGTCAGCATCCTGACCTGGTCGGCCTGTTCATCTAACACTTGGCTGTTCTGGTTATTTGACGTTATATCGAGGTAGTTTGACAACGAGCTAAACCATGGAACTTCCATTCTTACTTGTTTCACCTGCTCGGACAGGAATCACCCAAATCCGGCCAGTGAACGGTTCGGAACGGTAGTTTAACGTTTAACCCGAATTCGGTGAACCTCGTAGATAGAATCCGAATCTTGAACCACTCATCCACTAGAATGTTTGGTGAGTTGACTCAAGCTCCGTTTCTACCGGTTTGAAGGCATTGAGTGTAAAAGAGTTGAAAGAAAGTTGGGAATCTTCCTTTCAATCCTTTTCATCATGTAAAAGTTTAGATCCTTGATAGATCTTAACTTGTTTATGTGGAAATCGGTTAGATCCGAGCTATTCATGGTGGATTGAGGCCAAAACATGATGTTCTTGAAGAACACCATGATGACATCATCCTAGAATGCTTAGATCTTGATGATTTCACGGTTAGAAATCAAGATTTAAAAGATAGAAAGGTGTAGGAGCATGTTTTGATCAAGAAGGTACAAGATTTAGGATGAAAACTTACCGGAATCGGAAGTAATCTGAGAAAGGAAGGGGAGCACGAGCTGGTCGGTCAGAGCTTTCCAAAAGTTGTAAAGAATGACAATGACAGCCCTATTTATAGGCTCCGAAAGAGGAAAGGGCTGGCCGATCGGCTGGCATCCCGATCGGGCAGCCTGCTCGATCGGACAGTCCGTCCGATCGGCTGGGCTGTTCGATCGGCTGACAGTCTGACCGATCCACAGCCTGGTTCAAGTGTTTGGCGCGACGATTTTTGATATTTCAATTTCGATTAAAGACGATACGAGTACGATAGAATTTCCTATCCAAATTACTTTCAGTCCCAACTACTATATCTAACATTCAATCACCTATGTTTCACCCTATCCTTGCGTTACCATTCGTCGTAATTCGATTTTGATTGGATTCGGTTTGAGTTTCGAGTTTCGATTGATTCGACTGATCACCACACAAAACATAAAGTAAACACGCACAGGTAGCACATAAGGCACACACACACATAAACAACAACCAGAGTTCGCGTAATTCAAGATTCGAGTTCGATGATGGTTAGATCGGTTTGATTACTGATTAGTTAACTTTATCGCATTGTTACTTCCTACCATTCACAATCGTAAGTCGGTTCGCGTCGATTAAACATTCGATTATTTTGGTTCTTCCGTGATTACAACACTTACTCCACATAATACAACTAAAACATAAATTAAACTAATTACAGTCAAAGAAGTCAAAGTTGACTTGGACTTTGACTTTGATCTTGACATTCGAAAACACGGGGTCTTACAGCCTCCCCTTGTTTAGGGAATTTCGTCCCGAAATTAGGCTCGAAGCTACACAGCACCGTACCCAATTTGACGCTTCAGATCTTCATTTGAACAACTGTGGGTACTTGGCCTTCATGTCACTTTCGAGTTCCCAAGTGAACTCCGCGCCTCGTTTGCCTTCCCATCGGACTTTCACGATAGGGATGCGCGAGCGCCTGAGTTGCTTGGTTTGGCGATCCATGATTTCGACAGGCTTTTCCACGAAGTGTAACGTTTCGTTGACCTAAAGGTCGTCGAGGGGTACAATCAGATCATGATCAACTAGGCATTTTCGGAGGTTCGACACATGGAAAGTTGGGTGGACGTTACTGAGTTCCTCCGGTAGTTCGAGTTTGTAGGCGACTTTTCCGATCCTTTCCAGAATCTTAAAATGTCCAACATATCGAGGCGCTAATTTCCCTTTCTTGCCGAATCTGACCACACCCTTCCAAGGTGATACCTTTAGGAGTACGTAGTCGCCAACGTCAAATTCAAGGGGCTTGCGTCTTCTATCGGCGTAACTTTTCTGTCTATCCCTGGCTTTTGCCAAGTTGTCGCGAATCTGGAGGATTTTGTCAGTCGTTTCTTGTAGTAACTCGGGACCGGTTAATTGCGAATGACCGATCTCGTGCCATACAATAGGCGAACGACATCTTCTTCCATATAAAGCCTCGAATGGTGCCATTTGTATGCTGGCATGATAGCTATTGTTGTACGAGAACTCGACTAACGGCAGGTATTTGTTCCAACTACCACCGAAGTCTATAACACACGCTCGGAGCATGTCCTCAAGAGTACGGATCGTTCTTTCAGTCTGTCCGTCGGTTTGAGGATGGAATGCAGTACTCAGGTTAAGCAACGTACCAAGGGCCGCTTGAAACGTTTCCCACAATCGCGAAGTAAACCGAGCATCACGGTCTGAAATGATGTCACGAGGCGTACCATGATTACAGATGATCTCGTCGGTGTAGATTCGGGCCAGTCGTTCTACCTTTTAGTCTTCTCGTATTGGCAAAAAGTGGGCTGATTTGGTCAGTCGATCAACTATAACCCAAATGCTGTCGTGACCTGATGGCGTGGGCGGAAGTTTGGTTATGAAATCCATAGCTATACTCTCCCACTTCCATATGGGGATTGGAGGTTGTTCGAGTAAGCCAGAGGGTCATTGATGCTCAGCCTTAACTCTTGCACAAGTCAGGCAACTTCCAACATAGAGGGCGATATCCCGTTTCATACCCGGCCACCAGTACTTGTAACGGAGATCCTGGTACATTTTATCGGCACCGGGATGAATAGAATACCGGGATTTGTGGGCTTCGTTCATTATAATCTTTCGCAAATCGGTCCGCTTAGGGATCCAAATTCGGTCCAGATAATAGAAAATCCCATCTGCTTTGCTTAGAAGCTGAGCTCCATCGTGATAGATTCTCTCCTTCTTCAAAGTGCGTTCGTTAAAACAGGCATGCTGGGCTTCGCGGATGAGAGTCTTGAGGTTGTGTTGGGCTTGGGTATTGCGAATACTAAGGAAATAACTCCGTCTGCTGAGTGCGTCGGCTACAACATTTGCCTTGCCCGGGTGATAACGAATCTCACAGTCGTAATCGCTAAGAAGTTCTACCCATCGGCGTTAACGCATGTTAAGTTCTTTCTGATTAAAGATGTGTTGTAAACTCCTATGATCGGTAAAGATCGTACACTTGGTACCATACAGGTAGTGTCGCCAAATCTTCAATGCAAAAACAACTGCGCCTAGCTCGAGATCGTGGGTTGTATAGTTCTTCTCATGGATTTTGAGCTGACGAGATGCGTAAGCTATAACCTTGTCCCGTTGCATGAGAACACAGCCAAGACCAAGGTTGGAAGCATCACAATAGACAATGAAATCATTGTTTCCGTCCAGCAATGTGAGAACAGGAGCATTGCAGAGCTTGCGCTTAAGGGTTTGGAAAGCAGACTCTTGTTCGGTTCCCCAAACAAAAGACCTGTCTTTATGGGTAAGAGCGGTGAGCGGCACTGCGATCTTAGAGAATCCTTCGATAAATCATCGATAATAGCCCGCTAATCCAAGAAAATATCAGACTTCAGACGGGTTCTTTGGCGTAATCCAGCTCTTAACTGCTTCAATCTTCGCCGGATCAACATGAATACCCTGATTATTCACGATATGACCCAGAAATTGAAGCTCCTCCAACCAAAATTCGTACTTGGAGAACTTGGCGTAGAGTTGGTTTCCCTGGAGTAACTCGAGAACCAAACGTAGATGTTGCGCGTGTTCGGCCTTCGATTTGGAATAAATCAAGACATCGTCGATGAACACGATGACGAAACGGTCAAGATAGGGTTTACACACGCGATTCATCAGATCCATAAATACTGCGGGCGCGTTGGTTAGACCAAAAGGCATAACAACGAACTCATAGTGGCCGTATCGAGTTCGAAAGGCTGTTTTGGGTATATCTTCCTCCTGTATGCGCAACTGATGATAGCCTGAACGTAGATCGATCTTCGAGAAACACTTGGCACCTTGCAGCTGATCAAATAAGTCATCAATTCGAGGCAAAGGGTAACGGTTCTTGATGGTCAGCTTATTCAATTCCCGATAGTCGATGCACATCCTGAATGACCTATCCTTCTTTTTGACAAAAAGGACTGGCGCGCCCCAAGGAGAGGTGCTCGGGCGAATGAAGCCTTTTTCAAGTAACTCCTGGAGTTGGTTCGAGAGTTCCCTCATTTCGGATGGCGCGAGTCGATAAGGAGCTTTGGCAACAGGGTTAGCTCCAGGAATAAGGTCAATACGAAAGTCGATATCACGACTTGGCGGGAGTCCTGGGAGATCATTAGGAAACACGTGAGGGAATTCACAAACAACAGGTACCTGGTCTACCGCCATTTCTTTCTTTTCCTTCTTCGCTACTACAATGTTGGCCAAGAAAGCGCTGTATTCCTTGCGGAGATACTTGCTAGCTTGGACGCATGACATGAGCTTGAGGCCTTTTGAAGCTGTTTCACCGTACACACATAGTAGATCACCATTCGCGAGCGAGAATCGAATCATCTTTTCAAAGCACACAACTTCAGCATGGTTTTCGCGAAGAAAGTCCATGCCTACTATGACGTCAAAACTTCCGAGTTGCATCGGAATAAGGTTGATTGGGAAGATGTGATTGTTGAGCTCGAGGGTACAATCACGAAGAACAGAGTTAACAGCGACGGTTCTTCCAGTAGCAACTTCGACTTCGAAAGACGAGGGGAGATAAGAACGCTTACGACTAAGAAGCTTCTCGAATTCAAACGACACAAAGCAGTTATCGGCTCCAGTGTCAAACAAACATGATGCATAAATACCATTCACAAGGAACGTACCATTAACCACGTTGTTGTCAGCCTGGGCTTGACGGGTGTTGATGTTAAAGGTTCTGGCACGGGCTGCTTGTTGTTGCTGCTGAGGCTGCTGTTGTTGCTGCTGCTGTTGGGGTTCTTGTTTCACAACCTGGTTCGGGCACATGTTTTCAAAGTGGTTAGGATCACCACATGCAAAGCAGACTCGAGCATTGACCGCGGGGGCTTGAGCTGCAGGTTAGCCTTGAGGGGCTGGAAGTAGAGCTTGATGAGCGGCGGCTTGAACTGGGGCTTGACGGGGACCATAGCGACAATTCGCAGTGAAATGCCCGTAAAGATTGCAGTGGGTGCAGAAGCGACAGGCGATTCCCACCGGATGATGGTATGGGCATGTCGGGCAGAGCGGGTGGGGACCTGTGTAAGCGCGCTTAGCTGGCGGCGCATTGATCACTGGAGCTTGTCGGTGGTGAGACTGTTGCTGTGCCGGTACGGCTTGCAGAGGGGCAGCAGTCGTTGCCACAGCACAGTTCTTGTTGCTGGAGCTGTTGTTGTTGTGCTTCTTCTTTCTTCTCGATGACTTGGAGGGTTGAGCGGTGGTGGTGTCGACTGTCGATGTGGTGGTGGCTTGATGCAGAGACTTGGTATGCTTATCCCAAACACCAGACTTTACCCGCTTGTCATTGATCTCAGCGGCAAGTAGGTAAGTCTCTTCGATTGTTGATGTCTTGGCAACATAAACGAAATCAGCAACACAATCTGGTAGAGCTCGGATGTATTTCTTGATAGCCATATCAGGCGTCTTGACTTGATCGGGACAGATGATGCTAAGCTGCTTGAAGCGAGCAGTTAGAGCAGCGTTGTCTCCATCCTTCTGCTTGATGTTCCAGAACTCGTCCTCCAGCTTTTGGCGTTCATGGGGGGGGGGGGGCAAAATTCGTCCATCAAAATTGCCTTTAACTCCTCCCAAGTCAGCTCATAAGCTGCATCATTTCCGCACTTGTTTCGTTCGGCCGTCCACCAGTCTAAGGCTCGGGACTGGAAGACGCCTGTAGCATTGAGGGTGCAGAGATTCTCAGGAAAGCCGCTTTGGCGCAGAGTGACTACAACTGAATCAAACCATTGAAACATGGCGGTAGGGCCATCTTCTCCGGTAAATTCTTTGGGTCCGCATGCTTTAAACTGTTTGAAGCTGAAGCCAGTCTTGTTGGCATCCTTAGGAGCATCCATTCGCGACTCCTCAGACGACTTGCTGGCGTTTTCAAAGACATCGCTCACAGCTTTTGCCACACTCTTGGCAATGATAGTAGCGAGATGCCTGTCTCTCTTCTCTTGGCGAGTAAGTGGGGTTCGGTGTCCAGATGTAGACATGGTCTGCAACAGACATCGCCGTATGTCTCAGACACAACAATTCGAATCTCACCTCACACGTCTACTACTTACTAAAGCTTAGAAAATACGTCGAAACACGCATCACATAACACATCAGCACAAAGTCACAGATTCACATAGTCACAGATTCACATAGTCACAGAAGCACATAAGCACGTAGGCACGTAGATCACAGAGACACATAATCACAGAAGCACATACGCATTTAATCACAGAAGCAGTTAAGCGCACAGTTCTCCTATAAGCACACAGAGTATTCTGACTGCCTCAAGATCCTATCATTCAAAGCTCGCGTGTCGCTCGTATAGCTTATCGAGTAGCATAGTATAATTGTATAGCATAGTATCGTCTATGTTCGTAACGATTTATTAGCGATGTGTGGTGTGTTGTGTGATTCGCGGAAACAGAAGACGTTAGATCAAAACCCATAGTATCTCAATACGCTAACAATTAAAACACATGAACAGGTAAGCACACTTAAAACACATAAAATCGACGAATCATCAGAGTTAGCGTCTGCGGGCTCAGAATCGAAGACTCATAAAAATCGAGAGATAGATTGTCTGCGGCTACTAGACATTGACTACCCAAAGCGGTTCGACTATTCACAATAGACTTGTCGTCACTTTTTAACTTCCGGGCTCGCGTTGCTGCCTCGATTCTTGGGCATTCACACGTATTCCCCAGGCCATACTTGTGAGTTCAGGTCGTTGGAGTTCCGTCGAGGCTTTGGTGAGATGAGTAAAAATTGGAACAAGTTGCCAAGGTTCGGGTTTCACCCCTGGCTTAGCAATTCCTTCCTTGTTTTAGTAAAATTGAGGAGATTGAGCAGATAATTCGGTTGAGAGTTTGCGGTTTTCACACCTATTCTCGATTAATAATCTCCTCCCATTTGTGAATAAATTGCAGACGGAACAAATAATTTAGTCGAGAGTTTGAGGCTTTCACACCTAATCTCGACCAAATTACTTGTTCGGTGTCAGATGATTAAGCGATAGTAGTGTAGTGCAAAGCAAGAATAATGAGGTATATAAGCTTGGTCTGTTGGTTCCTAACTATAGTCTAGGTCTCTAAGACAGCGACCCGGACTAGGTCGTGTCTAGCCTAATTCCCTATAGTTATGGCTCTGGTACCAATCTGTCACACCCCAACCGATGGCGGAATCATCGGGGCATGGCACTGAGCGAAAAAAATTGTCCAGAAGTTTCCATAACAACTATCGTTACCATTCAGTTTAAAATGACACGTCCCATACCGTGTCCCAAACAATACAATACATTATTACAGATAACAACTAGTCAAGTATTCTGTTCTGACAACTCAGATTTAAATAAAAACAAATGAATATTGTTCAAATGCCCCTAAAGACCCAGACTGACAAGATCTATAGACAACTATGCTCTAGTTGCCTTCTCCTGACAGACAACTATTTGTTGGGGGCCTCTAGAGCTTTATTCTAGCCTCGCTTTCCTAGCAAGCAAACATCTTAAACACCTGTTACATACGTTAAAATAAAGTCAATACATATAATGTAAAGGTGAGCATACAAGTTTGATAATAGCATATAGAGTTCGAATAGTTTACGCATAACCAGCACGTACACAGAGGAAAACGAAGCATGTTAATTATCGACATGGATCTATCGATACCAATGACTGCGGGTTGACTGTCCGAGACGGTTCGCAATACATGATTACCACCGTAATCCATGCAAGTAATTATCCTTAACAACCCCCGTGTGAACGGGTGCTGAGTCCAAACTATAGTACTACGTCGTTAAGGCAGGTAGACAGCATTCCACGTGTAAACATAACAACAAGCATTCATTTAGTCACGTAATACATGCGAATCGGTTAGCGTTCAAATAGTTGAGTAGTGGGTTCGATTGTGTTTTGATATAAGTAACGTATGTAACACCCAAAAGTGCTAAAAGCAAAAAGGGATCGAGTAAACTCACCGCGATTGATTGATGGATTGAAGGGAGCGCTTGAGAGTAGGGTTATCCTGAACAGTTTGATAGCATAACGATGAATAACATTCTACGAAAAACAAGTGTAAGTGGGTCGAACAGTTTGGTCGATCAAACGGCAGGTTCGATCGGACGGGATTGTTCGTTCGGCTAGACAATCCGTTCGGACAGTCCGTTCGATCGGCCGGTAGGCTCGATCGGCTGGACTGTTCGAGTGGATTGTTTCTTCCTTTGAGTGAGATGTGTTTGTGTGTGAGGATTTGAACTTTTGAAGTTTTTGTTGTAGCATTTGAGAACACTGGAGTGTTCTTACCCTTTCAGGTCGATCGATCGAACGGTCTGTTCGATCGGTCGGCTTAACCGATCGGTTAGGAACTTCAGCAGTAGTCCTCAGCAGGATGTCACCGGATCGAGCAGCATATTCGATCGAACAGCCTGTTCGTTCTGATAGCATGTTCGATCGGGTGGCACTCTAATACGTTGAACGAGTTGAAAATCGATTAAGTGTTGAAGCATAGTATCTCATGATCCGAAGAGTAATGTTTACCAATCAGTCGTTCGATCGGTCATTACTTCGTTCAATACCATACCTCATGGGTTTGTCAAATTGTGGGACTACATGCTAGCCGATCGGCTGGCCTGGTCGATCGGCTGACCTGTCCGATCGGTTGGGCTGTTCGTTCGAACAGCCTAACTGTTCGGTCAGCATCCTGACCTGGTCGGCCTGTTCATCTAACACTTGGCTGTTCTGGTTATTTGACGTTATATCGAGGTAGTTTGACAATGAGCTAAACCATGGAACTTCCATTCTTACTTGTTTCACCTGCTCGGACAGGAATCACCCAAATCCGGCCAGTGAACGGTTCGGAACGGTAGTTTAACGTTTAACCCGAATTCGGTGAACCTCGTAGATAGAATCCGAATCTTGAACCACTCATCCACTAGAATGTTTGGTGAGTTGACTCAAGCTCCGTTTCTACCGGTTTGAAGGCATTGAGTGTAAAAGAGTTGAAAGAAAGTTGGGAATCTTCCTTTCAATCCTTTTCATCATGTAAAAGTTTAGATCCTTGATAGATCTTAACTTGTTTATGTGGAAATCGGTTAGATCCGAGCTATTCATGGTGGATTGAGGCCAAAACATGATGTTCTTGAAGAACACCATGATGACATCATCCTAGAATGCTTAGATCTTGATGATTTTAAATCAAGATGTGATAGATAGAAAGGTGTAGGAGCATGTTTTGATCAAGAAGGTACAAGATTTAGGATGAAAACTTACCGGAATCGGAAGAAATCTGAGAAAGGAAGGGGAGCACGAGCTGGTCGGTCAGAGCTTTCCAAAAGTGGTAAAGAATGACAATAACATCCCTATTTATAGGCTCCAAAAGAGGAAAGGGCTGGTCGATCGGCTGGCATCCCGATCGGGCAGCCTGCTCGATCGGACAGTCCGTCCGATCGGCTGGGCTGTTCGATCGGCTGACAGCCTGACCGATCCACAGCCTGGTTCGAGTGTTTGGCGCGACGATTTTTGATATTTCGATTTCGATTGAAGACGATACGAGTACGATAGAGTTTCATATCCAAATTACTTTCAGTCCCAACTACTATATCTAACATTCAATCACCTATGTTTCACCCTATCCTTGCGTTACCATTCGTCGTAATTCGATTTTGATTGCATTCGGTTTGAGTTTCGAGTTTCGATTCGAGTTTCGATTGATTCGACTTATCACCACACAAAACATAAAGTAAACACGCACAGGTAGCACATAAGGCACACACACACACATAAACAACAACCAGAGTTCGCGTAATTCGAGATTCGAGTTCGATGATGGTTAGATCGGTTTGATTACTGATTAGTTAACTTTATCGCATTGTTACTTCCTACCATTCACAGTCGTAAGTCGGTTCGCGTCGATTAAACATTCGATTATTTCGGTTCTTCCGTGATTACAACACTTACTCCACATAATACAACTAAAACATAAATTAGACTAATTACAGTCAAAGAAGTCAAAGTTGACTTGGACTTTGACTTTGATTTTGACATTCGAAAACACGGGGTGGGGGTGTTACAATGATGCATTATTAACCGTCCGCCGCTTTTAACGTTATTTTCACGAACTTAGTAAAATAACGTTAAAATTAATGCAATTTCACTTTTGCGCTCTGAGCGTCCACACATATATATTATATGCGTATACCGCAAGCGGGGCGAATATATACTAAATAATAAAAAAGTTATATATTTAAAAACACCATGTATTACACGGGTTAAATAAATGTAATTTTGTATAGTAAATAATATGCTATTGGATTCGTTTAAAAAATCATAAACTTGGTTCGGTTTAATTCGAATCAAATCACAAACTTGGTTAAGTTTAATTCGAATTGATTAGAACCCGAATTTGAAATATCAAAAAACATAATTATATTATTAGCTTCTCTTCCTAATTAGTGTTTTTTTAAAGTTTGATCTAATGTCTAATAAGTTATTTTGTATATTTTGTTTGTACTTTATATTTTTTATATGAGCGTATTATTGTTTTTTAAGTTTAAGATTATTCTTTTGTGCTATTATTTAAAAAATATCTTTAATTTATAACTTAAATTTGAAGATAATATATTATTAGAAAAAATAGAATATGCATAACTTAAATTTGAAGATAATATATTATTAGAAAAAATAGAATGATTCTATCCGACATTCAAAGTAAGATAAGATTTAATATTAATTGATTATTTATTATTTAATTAATTGATATAAGATAAGTATGAAAAAGTAGGAAATTACAAATGTAGACGCCTTCAATGAATGACACGTGTCACTTATTGGTTTCTTTTATTATATAGTACTAGCGGTAAGACCCGTGTGCAAACACGGGTCGTTTCTTAGAAAACCATGCATAGCCCATATTGACAGAGAGTAAAAAAAAATAATTAGTGCAGACTTATAAAAGAGATATACACTAATAGTCAATAGGTTTATTCAACAGCAATTCCATTATGTTGATAGCAAACTACTGTTGTCTATTAACTGTTAAAAACTTCAGTTGCTTTCCAACAGACTTTCCTAAAAAATGTTATCCGTTATCTCCAACAGAGCTTACCAGATGGATAGCGTAAAGTGAAACCACTGTTTTCAAAACCATCTGAGATTGAAGACAATTCTTGCAATAAGAATGAGAAATATACGGTACTTGTAATTTAAATTCAAATAAAGTTAAAACCAATTTTTGCAAATAAAGTTGACCAATTACATTGATGATTGCTTAAAGTGAAACCACTGTTTTCAAAAAGTCTGTTTGACCATAGTCAAACCACTGTTGGCAAACTATAATTCTTAGTGGTTCAAAATCTGTTTGACTTTTGGTCAACATCTATTTAACTATTGGTCAACATCTGTTTGATTATCCAACAAAACTATTGGTCAACATACCTGCTGACACCTTTTGAAAAAGTTCATCATTATCCAACAAAACTTCCAATGATTTCTATGTTCACATCAATATCGTTTGAGAGGAAGTTTGGATGTATGGATTCATTCTCCCACAGTTTTACTGATGTTTGTAAAGACGTGTTGGTAAGTTTTGGTATTTTAATCCAATACTTAAATGTTACTATAGTAATTAGTGATATATTTGTTAATTTTACTGTACCTTTGTTTGATTTCATAATTTTATATGTTTTTGTTCAGCTAATACCCAAAGAGTCAGTCAACGTCAGTATTGGAGTTGGTAAACTTAAAGAGACATTTAAGATTTATGTGAATCAGTGGGACTCTTTTGATGTACTACTTCAACGTGATCCTCTTCGGAATTGTTACTTTATAACCGATGGATGGGAAAAGGTTGTACACTACATGGGTATGCAAACAGGAATTGTACTTGTTTTAAGATACGCAGCGGATTACATCTTTCTGCTTACTGCCTTTGATTTGAATGGATGTGAGATTGTTGCACCAAAATCCAATGACAATCCGATAGACGATACTTCCTCACCCAATTTGGAAGTTCCTCAAATTACCGAGGATCTGCAACACCAGTCGGATGTTGAAGAATCCAATGACACAGATTCTGATAGTGATTATGTTGTATCGAATGAATCATCCGATGATATCGATGATGCAGATTTTGATGCCGCTGTCTCAGATTATGAAGCTGATATTGATGAATACCCCTTACAAATCGTATGGTACTGCAGCAAACATTTTATAAGTTTATTATGTTACAATTAAGCTGTAATTTTTGTTACTTTACTTAAATACATTATGTATTTCTTATTAATTATTGGTATTTTATATTTATTTTTAAGCGTCTGAATGTGAAAGTAGCTTCTTTACCAAGGATTCATAGAACATTGAAGATGACAGTTGAAAATCTGAATGGAGTTGACACTGTAATTGACTTTCGACGGGAGAAGCATGGTATCTACAGAAATATGAGATACAAATTTGTCTACTCTGAAGAAAAAGCCAAGCTGATCTTAAAGAAAGTCTACAGATAGTTGTGGTTGTTTGTATTATCTCATTTGAGATAAATTATGGGACGGTGATGTATCAAACTTCTATATTTTGAAAACTTACGACTTACGAATATTTAAACATTCAATCATGTATTCCTATCTTATTATTTATATTAACTTAAACCTTTGTTGTACATTCTCCATATATTTTAATTGGCTCTTCATGATAAATTATATATTGAATTATATTCTGTAAATTTATACAATCAACCTCTATTTAGATAAAATCTGACAAACCAAAAGCTCTGTCAAACAGAAAATCTATTCAAGCAAAGTCTGTTGTTCCAAACAACATCTGCTGATAAACACAAGGACTGCTATAGCAAATAACCTCTGCTAATAAACACAAACACTGTTATAGCAAATAACCTCTGCTGATAAAACAACCTTTGCTAATAAACACAAAGACTGTTACAGCAAACAACCTCTACTAATAAACAACCTCTGCTAATAAACACAAAGACTGTTACAGCAAACAACATCTGCTGATCATTCCACAGTATAAATTGCTAACATCTGCTGTGACTTAACAGTGATACACTTCAACAGAGGATTTCAAACATCTGTTTACACACGCCTCATGATGAACATCTGCTGATAAAGGTCTGCCAAAGAGAACCTCTCCTATGGACTAACAGATGATGCAGTTCAACAGAGAATGTTTAAGAGCAGTGCTTTAACAGACCACGATCAACATATGATAATATAATAACAATAATCTTCAAATATTCAAACTGTAGCAATTACATTTTAATAAATCTAACAACCGTCTTCGAAGCTGTAACAAAATCTAAACACCGATACACTAAACACTGTTACACAAGAACCACCGCTTCAATTCGTTTGAAATTTCAAATTACCCTCCCATTTTAATGAGCATCAGTCGTTTGAAATTTCAATGAACATCATCGGTTCCATAATTGAATGTGGGCCAGACCTTTGAAATTATGCTTCCTCTATCGCTGCCACCTCATTGTTGGATGATATAAGAAAAGCATTTTTGGACATGCTCTCTAGCTGACACATCAGCTTCTCTTATGTAATCCGCTGTAGATACTGAACCACTGCTGTTACTGAGCAGTGGTTTTCCTTTGGTTGATCAGGCCTTAGTTACATAAGTGCTTCCTCTTTAACAACTTTCATACACCAATGCAAGCATCTGAATAAACAATAAACAATCTATAAACAACTATACAAATCAAAGACAAAATCAAAAGCTACAAACATATCAAACAAATTTCATAAAATCATTTTATTACCTTGATCACATTCGGAAGCTTGGCCAACGAACTCAAGACTTCAACACCAAATAACAAATCCAGCAAGATCTACTTGAAGAACATTTAGCATCCAAACTTTCAGTTCATGATAAAAAGAAAAAAAAAGAAAAAAATATCATAATTTTAAACTACCGTTCCTCTGCATAATATTCAAATCGATACAAACCATGATGAATAAACAGACATCATCAGGTTTTCTAATTTGCATTGGGATTTCTCCTTTGTACAAACATATCAAAATCAATCTACTCGTAATCACATGGTACACCAATGCAAGCATCTGAATAAACAATAACAAATCAAAGACAAATTCAAAAGCTACAAACATATCAATCAAATTTCATAGAATCATGATTTATTTTAAACACACACAGACATTACCTCTTCATCAATAAAGTTGAGATCCATTTTATAACCTTGATCACATTCGGAAGCTCGGCCAACGAACTCAAGACTTCAACACCAAATAACAAAACCAGCAAGATCTACCTGAAGAACAGTTAGCATACAAACTTTCAGTTCATGATAAAAAGAAAAAAAATAAAAAAATATCATAATTTTAAACTACCGTTCCTCTGCATAATATTCAAATCGATACAAACCATGATGAATAAACAGACATCACCAGGTTTTCTAATTTGCATTGGGATTTCTCCTTTGTACAAACATATCAAAAATCAATCTACTCGTAATCACATGGTACACCAATGCAAGCATCTGAATAAACAATAACAAATCAAAGACAAAATCAAAAGCTACAAACATATCAATCAAATTCCATAGAATCATGATTTATTTTAAACACACACAGACATTACCTCTTCATCAATAAAGTTGAGATCCATTTTATAACCTTGATCACATTCGGAAGCTCGGCCAACGAACTCAAGACTTCAACACCAAATAACAAATCCAACAAGATCTACCTGAAGAACATTTAGCATACAAACCTTCAGTTTGTGATAAAAAGAAAAAATCAAAAAATATCTATTTTCAAACTACCATTCAAATCGATGATAAATGCAACGCCTCTGTCGTCTTCATCCTCTTCTATGTATCTACAGTTTTAGAAATAGAGAGTTGAGAGAGAGTAAACAGAGAGATTGAAATGGGTTTTTGAAATTATAATCGACATTGGATTTGGGTTTGAATTTATATTTGAGAGAGAGAAGAATTGAAGCTCTGATGACATTAAATGCAAATTACATATCCCTATGAAGTTTTAAATTTCAAATTACCCTCCCATTTTAATGAGCATCAGTCGTTTGAAATTTCAATGAACATCAGCGGTTTCATAATTGAATGTGGGCCAGACCTTTGAAATTAAAAGTTGGGGCAGTGGTTTGGATGGCAGATCTTTTAATTATGATATCACTATGCTTCCTCTATCGCTGCCACCTCATCGCGGATGACATAAGAAAAGCATTGTTGGACATGCTCTCTAGCTGACACATCAGCTTTTCTTATGTCACTTGGATTTCTCCTTTTATAGAAAGTATAGATAGATATTTATTCAACTCGTGTAAAACGCAGGGTTTTTAAGGATATAATTGTTTTTATTATTTGGTAGATTTTTCAACCCGACTATACACAGGTTTTTTAAAGATACGACGTTTTTAGTATTTAATATACAAAATTACATTTATTTAATCTGTGAAATACACATGATTTTTAAATATATAATTCGTTTTTAGATCTATTCAACACGTGTAATATACGGGGTTTTTAAGAAATGTAATTTTTGATTATTTGGTAGATTTATTCAACCCAATTATACACGAGTATTTTAAAGATACGACGTTTTTAGTATTTAGTATACAAAATTACATTGATTTAATATGTGTAATACTTATGGTTTTTAAAGATATAACTTTTTTATTATTTGATATATAAAATTACATTTATTTAACCCGTACAATATACATGGTTCATAAAAATATAACTTTTTATTATTTAATATATAAAATTATATTTATTCAACCCGTGTAATACACGGGGTTCTAACCTAGTAAGTTTAATAAAGCTCAATGCATACAATATTCTTGTCTTTTTTACAATTACTAGTTTTTTACCCATGTCGCGCGTTGCGGCGACAACCTAGCGTTTGCAGTTTCGTTACATGTACGCGGTAGAGTGATGACATTAATGTATACATGACATATACACCAAAGCGGCCCACCGCTTGGTGTCAGCTCGTTAATCGTAATTTTGCCATTAATAATTTATACAGCCTAAATCAATCCCCGGAAATATATAAAACAGAGTACCATTGTAAGTTTCCTGAATTAAGTAGTAACAAACTACAAAAAAATTATGAGAAAAATAGTACTTTGGTCTTCTTCTTCAATCGTATCAAGGGACATGTATGTATGTGTTGAAGAAATATACCTACCAACCAGCTTCAATGAGATTGAGATCGTCACCGAGGACGATGGTGGACACGTTGATGGTGACGGTGGAAGACAACGACACATATGATATAGGCGGTGTTCCGATCGCTGGTAGGTGTGTAGTGTGTGGTTGAGTGAAGGTGCAGACGTGAGCGATTGATTGAAGGTTTGGCAGGTGTGTGGAAGACAATGGCACAACAAAAATGACAACATTTCTTAGGGGCAGTTTTGTCATTTGGTCGGGTCACCGACCTTTGTATTTAAGAGTATATAAATTAATAAAATAAATACTAATAACAGTAAGCAAACAATAACAAATATAATTAGAAAAATAAGGAATTTACTTTCTTTTCTTTTTGTGTTTATATTGTAGAGACGCTATCACTAAGCTCCACAATACACTATTAGACAAAATAACTTGGGTCTTTATATGTGTCTCGATGTACTCTTGAAAAACATCTAAAGTGTTACGAACAATTTGAATTTTTTTTGCAAACCTCTTATTTAAAGCTTCTTCATTTTCTCTTCTCTCGAGTGATTACCTAATAAAAAGCAATAGTCTATTTTTGGGTTAAAAAAATGTTAAAAAAAAATTAGGCTTAATGAACCAATAAGTAGATCAATATAAGTGGAAGTAGCAAAACTTGAGTATGAACCGTGAAGATTAAATTGATAGATATCAAAGGCACAATCTAAGAATGTTTGGTGAAGCTAATAAAACACAGTTTTAACCGGTATTGTAAGAACATAATCACAAACACTACCGTTGTACCAATTGATGTTGCTAAAGCAAGCAACATCATACGAAATTTAAAAAAAAAACGTATAATAACTAAAAAAAATTCACTAATGGCTATAACATTGACTCACAACTCAAAACATAAGGTCAATATTTGCGCCTGGAGAGTATTGGGTAATCATTTGCCTACTAGATCTACTTTGAACAATAAAGGTATCGACATTCCAAGTGTGTTATGCCCAGTTTGTTAAGACTTCGTTGAGACTACAAATCATTTATTCCCGGTTTCAACTCCGGCAGGAAGATTATGGAATCTTATAGCGGCTTGAGTAGACTTGCGGCTTCCTACCTTTCTGTTTTCGGATGATTTGTTGGAATGGATCAAAGGGTATTCCCTTTCTCTAAAAAAAAGAAGATTGTGAATGCCATTTGGAAAGAAAGGAATGATGCGGTCTTCTCGAACCCTAGAAAAGATGGTGTGACTTGGTTTGATAAGGTGGTTTATTTTTCT
Organism: Helianthus tuberosus; assembly: GCA_030545235.1. Taxonomy (NCBI): domain Eukaryota; kingdom Viridiplantae; phylum Streptophyta; class Magnoliopsida; order Asterales; family Asteraceae; genus Helianthus; species Helianthus tuberosus. The sequence continues at coordinate 150,330,107 of CM060354.1, read as the reverse complement.
TATGTGTGGGTGAGTAGTAGGATGAGTAAGTGTAATCTTTCTTATATTCAATGGCTAAAAAAATCCACTTTTGTATTTGTAATTTTTGACTATCCCCTTGCTAGTTTTTTTATATATTTGTGCCGTCGTTAAAAAATAATAATAAACTCTAATGATCTATGGTTAGTTTAATTACATCAACAACACAATATTAAAAGATATTGAATGCTAAAGTTATAGAACAATCTAAGGTATCCATCCGGAAAAGAAAATGTTACTTAAGAATATACATTGTTCATTTGATTTCAATCAACAACACTTAATGTTTCATATATTTTCAATATATATTAATATGGTACAATCAAATATCTGGATTTTCAATATATCAACTGGGCCTCTTTTCTAATCCATTTGATCTGGTCCTAATTTGTTCCCATGGTTTGAGTTTTAGGATTTGGTCAATACATATTGGCTTTGTTGGTTCAGGCCCTCAAGATCTCTCACAAACTTATGAATGAAACAATAAAAATAAAGAATACGGAATAATAATATGCTGCTGGGAAATTGTACTTTTTCATTCAACTTGCTCAACTTTAAATAACCCTCATGCACACGTGAGAAATAAGAAAATGTAAACTACTCACCCTAAAATCTCCTATTCAACAGGAAGACCAAGACTACTTGCACGACTCAAATAAGATATAAAAAAACATGTGCTAAAGCTCCTAATGACCCATACAAAGAAAACCCGGTTCAGATCCATAACCCGAACCCGTTTGACACGTAACCCAGTGACCCGATCAAGATTATTCCCAACATTCACCCCCTTAATCTTGATCCGGTTCTTTCTACTTGCTTGCATTCGTTCTTGCTTTCCATGCTAAAACCGGAATCGGTTTTCTTGCTAAACATGCTTTCTTGCTTGATTCAAACTCATTCTTGCTTGCTTGCTTCGAATCCTCTTGCTTGCTGACTTGCTTTAATGAACAGGCTACTTGCTACCTATTTTTTTCTTGCTTTTGAATCACAAAGATTCAATCTTGCTACTCGCTGTTGCTCTTGCTTCTTGCTACGAACCATACATGGCTCGGATCTTGCTCTTGCTAAACGAACCGTACGGGTCCGATTTCTTTCTTTCTAACTTGCGAGGCCTTCTTTCTTTCTTGCTAAGTGACGCGCTGGCCTGGTGGCCTCTTTCCTTCTTTCTTGTGGCGCCTCTTCTTTCTTTCTTACTTGCGTTCGTTATGGTTAAACTTGCAACTTGCTGCTTTCTTTCGATCACTTGCCGCTCTTCCACTTTTTTCCCGGTGATCTGCTTTCTTTTCTTTCTTTGATCACCGACGTTGTTGTCTTGTTCTTGAACACCCTCTTGCGAATTCTTTCTGTCTTCCAAATCTTGCAGTTTAGAGGGCTGCCCCCCTCTTTTCAGAACCGACTCTCAAAACAGAGAACACCGTCTTCACCCGGCTCTCATTTCTCGACCCTCGCTCTGATACCAAATGTTGGTTCAGGCCCTCAAGATCTCTCACAAACTTATGAATGAAACTGATCCGTGTCAGTGTGTATATTTTAGGTATATATTTTAAGCCCTTTTACACTTTTTTTTAGCCAAGTTTTAAATTTATAAAACACGATATTCACTAACACTAAACACACATATGGGCAAGTGCACCCATCGTGGACGTAGTATAGTGTTGGTAAGATACCGAGGTCGTCCAAGGACACAAGAGCTTTTAGTACCGGTTTATCCTCAACGTCTAATCAAATCAAAATGTTAGAAAAAGGTTTTTAAACTAAGAAAATAAAACTAACTAAAATGCTGAAAAATAAAATAAAAATAAAAACAGATAGACAAGATGAATCACTTGGATCCGACTCGTGTGTTAGTGTAACCTTTGATTATTTCCGCACTTTTGCACTTGTTTAAGAGATTATCTTAGTTATTGTAGTAGGCCCCTCTTTTGAAGGCGACGTTACCCTCAACCCAGTAGTTTGAGTCAGCAAGGATACAATCCTAAAGGGTCGGATTATTGAAAGATAATTAATTAAGTTATTAATGCATAATGTGGTAGGCCCCTCTTTTGAAGGCGACGTTACCCTCAGCTAAGTAGTCTGAGTCAGCAGGGATACAGTCCTAAGTAGCTGGGTTAAAGTTTTAATAGTAGTTTAACTTATGGGGGGATCAAAGAGTTTGGACCCTCGTCATCCAATACCTTTGGGTATTGAAGGAGGTCCTACTAAATTTGACCCAGGTCCTTTGCAGGATCTATACACTGAACAATGGCAAGACTCTTACCAAACCGTTCCCTTAACCCCCGACCAGGTAGCCAACATACCTCCATATAGACCGTGGAGATATGAATGGTGAAAATCTTTTATTTTATTTAGACAGTAAAATAATGTCAAGACACCACGGACAAACGATAAGGAAGAATCACCTTCAGCATAAGAAACTAGTAATTAAAGTCATTAATACAAAACCAATTAAAAAGTACAAAAGATTAAAAATAAAAAGTATTACACTAAACACTTGTCTTCACCAAGTGGTGTAAGAGACTTAGGCAAACATGGTCTTTGATTGTCAAGAACTCTTACGATCAATCTTGGATCCCGAGACGACTCACACACTCTATGATGGACAATGGATGATGGTGGTGGATGATGGTGTTATGGTGGTGGTGGGTGGTGGGTGAAGTGTGAGAGAGGTGGTGTGCCAAGGGATGAGTTGCAAGAGCTCCAAACACTCCTATTTATAGGCTGAACAGAAGCTCGGGCACGGCCCCGTGTCCGCTGGGCACGGCCCCGTGTCCATCTGACCCTCTCTCTTCATTAATTGCAATTCGCAATTACAATAAATGCGCCTGCAGGAAGTTGACCACGCCCCCGTGTCCACTGGGCACGGCCCCGTGGTGGGCAACAGAAGCTTCTATGGGTTTGTCTTTTCTGCTGCTACTTGGGCACGGCCCCGTGCTCGCTGAGCACGGGGCGTGTTCAGTCTTCTGTCTTCTCAGTTTTGCTTGGGAAGATGTTGTCGGGGGGTCGGGCATGCCACTTTCGTTCCTTTTCTTGTATTTATGTTAGATTTTGTTGTCTTTTTGCTTCTTTTGTTAATTTGAGCTCATTTAATCCTGAAAATGCAAAAGGAAGACAAAAGCACACTTTTTCTAACATTAGTACTAAAAAAGGGTTAGTTTTATGCCACAATTGATATAATTTATATGTTGCATTTTGTGCACATCAAATACCCCCACACTTGAATCTTTGCTTGTCCTCAAGCAAAACTCTTTATAATGTGGCTTTATTCACTCCCAAATGGAATGGGTAGAAGAGAAGGTTTTTGGGCTTGTCATAGAGTGTCGGGATTTCCAAGATTCTTTATTTAGGTTTTATTTTTATTTATTTACAATCCTATTCGTCATGATTTATTAAAAATGTTTCTTAAGATAAATTACTTATTAGGGCATAACATACCTTTTTAAAAATTCCATTTATATACAAGTTCACATACCTCACGGGGAATCACTCAACACTCGGCCGAAGGTGTATTTTTAGTGAATCTCTCGAGAGCGGCATGGAACTTACTCCTACCATAAGCTTGCCAAGCAATCAATCCTCTTCCTTTTTAACTATATACCTTTGTAAATATCAAGAGAACTTTTTGGGTGAAGGGTTAGGCTTCGGCTAAAGGTGGGTGGTTAGGTTAGTGGTTAGTAAAAAGGGCGAAAGGCGTAACAAACGTCGGTTTGAAAGACTTTTTATGTTTCATATTTTTATTTTATTTTGATGAACTGTTCAAACAAAGTTATTTTTGATGAACGTGTTTGTTTGTTTGGTTTCATCAAAATATATAATTTTTTTTAACAAGTCATAAGAAAACCGAACGTCGTTACTAAAAGAAAAGGGTTAAAAATAAAAAGGTTTAGGTGGGTATAAAGAGTGATTGTTTTGGGTTAAGAAATGAAAAGGTTTAGGCTCAAAGGGGTTAACTAGGGGGATTTTGGGTAGGTGGTAAAAAAATGAAAAATAATGGTGTAGAAAAAAAAAAGGTTAGTCCTAATGCCTCCATCATTTACTTACTCGGGTTTAAGTTGGTAAGGACCGGGAATGTATTGTTGTGGCAAGTTCTAGAGTCGTACGAACCAAGCGGCTATTCACACAAGAAACGAAAAATGAGCATTTAGTGTAAAGATATATATTTGTATGCTCGTTAAAGGCTCAAAACTCACTTTTGTGGGAAAAGGGTTTTTATGTGATCAAGTATATATAATCAAATTTTAACTAAGTTTGTCATGCCTTTTCATAATTTTCTTATGTTGGTTCTTTTTATCACGATGCTATTGGTTGTAAACTTGTAAAAATATAACCTTGTTAAGACTTGAATTCCCAACTTAAACTTAGACAAGTAAAAACAAATTTTTTTTGAAAAATTTGGGGTGATTAGCGGTTCCAATAGAGTTTTGTGTAAGGCATGTTATTAGGACTTGCAAAATTCAAGGTTTTAGCATCCCCCCCCCCCCCCCCCACACTTAAATTACACATTGTCCTCAATGTGTCCCAAAAATAAGTTTTTAGGTTGATCGAATGTGTAAAATGGTGTTAAAAGCAAAATTTTATGTTACTGGCACCCTGGACACGGCCCCGTGTTCCGGTGCCAGTGACAAAAATTAAAGAAAAGGAACAGAAGCCTGGGCACGGGGGCGTGTTCAGCGAACACGGCCCGTGTCCAGTTACCTGAACTGGGCGATTCTCTGCAAAATGTGCAGCACGGGGCCGTGTTGGGCGAACACGGCCCGTGCTGAGCTTACTGTAATGAAGAAATCGTTGTCGGATGGCCCTGTTTTTGTGCATGGGGCGATGTTTCTCATTTCCCTTGTTATCCTTCACCATCCCGAGTGTGTTTTATTTCTTATAACATCATCCAAACCTTAAAACCATCATTTCATTAAAAACCATAGAGAGAATTACATAGTCCTAGAAAATTAAAAACAAAGAAGAAATAAAAAGTTAAAAGCCCTAAATTAGATAGGTCTAGTGATACATAAAATTATCATAAGGAGTCCTATCATTAAGAACCAAAATTCCGGGAATAGATTCTCAGTATTGTAGTAGGACTCTTGGCCGAGGGTTACCTTCCTAGAAGTTGTTAAAGCCATTCTTCTATCTCTCTTGCGAGGAAGAAGGTGGCCTCGTTTTCCTCAACATCTTGCGGAGGAGGGGAAGCGCCAACCGGGACTCCTTGCAATATGTCTCGAGGAGGCCCCGGGTGCATGGCATACCACTCGGCTGGTATGATGACTTCAGGCACCACGTTCCATGCCCTTTGGGTTATTATAGGCACCAAAGGAGGAGATGCGAGAATGTTCAACCTCTGGTGCAAGAGGTTGACCTCCCGGAAACACCCTTCCAGTCCCACCGTTAGATGGTTGATGCTGTCGACCAAGGCTTCTTCCACCCCCGTCAATTCATCAATAGCCTCTCTTAGGGCGTAAACATAGTTTACAAGAGAGTCTTCCGCCGTTGATGACCTCCTCCCTTGTCGGTTGCTCCTTGCGTGTGATGAAGACGTTCCGCTTGTTCTGCTCGCCATTCTGGGAAGACAGACCGAAAAGAGCTCAATTTTTGCAAAACAGTCCCTCAGACACGGCCCCGTGTCTAGGTGTCTGTAAGTTTTTAAACCAAGGAATCTTGAAGTTTTAAATTATTTTCCTGGTTCATAGGTTAACTTTAAGCACAAATAATTCAAAACAAAGTTTGCATAACTTATTTTAGACAAGATTCCTTGAATAAGAAGTTTACAAACACTACATTAAAGGTTGGAATCATGAAGTTTCCAACTCTAATGGAGGTGTTAATTGAAAATTGAGGAAGAAGGTAATGGACAAAAGTGGAAAAGACAAGATGGCTCTTGAGAACCTTCTTTTAGAATATACCTAGGATAGTATGAGTGAAGATCTCAGGAATCTCTGTCTTTTGAAGTGGTCCAAATGAGCAGGAATCATGCTGCATTTATAGAAAACGACAGCACGCTGGACACGGCCGCGTGTGCAGACAGAATCCTGACACATTTTTGTCCGTATTCTGATAAAATCAGAAGAGAATCTTTGGGTGGATACGGGGGCGTGTTGACCTGGGCACGGCCCCGTGTCTGGAAGCTGTCTTATAGAGTTGCTTATTTTCAAGGAACTAATCTGGATCGGGCGGTTCCTTACTGGATGAAACAACCCCAAAGTGCCTAAGATACCTTAATTGATCTAGGTTAAGAAGAGAACGCAAGAGGTTGTCGGTGAGGGTGATTCCTATGCTAAATGTAGGTGGACAAGTCCAACCCTTTTCCGGGCTCTCGTTAAAGAAGGTGTATGCCGAATCGCTCAGGTCTATGTATGCATCGAACGAAGTCGATGGGGAGTCCTTCATGGCACAATCGGCACAGGGACGACTATCGTCCAAGTCTTCGCTAGAGTTGAAGGTATTATCGGGAGCAACGAGGTTGTTTGAATGCGATCCCAACACTTCTTCTTGGTCGTTGTCTTGAGATGAATTGGGGAAATCCATCTTAAGTTCTTTTAACCAATTAAGAATCAGATCTTCTAGTTGAAATAGTTCATCAAGAAGCATTTCTCCTAAAATATCTGGTTGGGCGCCTTCGAGGGAGAGATAAGGATTATTTTTACTTTCGCCCCTCTTAAGGATTCAGGAAAATGATGGGTCTATATAGTGGGGCTTATAATTTAGAAAATAACATTCTAATTCTTTATGACCGCCTCCACATAATTGACACCACGTACCATAAGAGTGCCGAAAGTAAAAAAGATCATTATCACTCATTTTTGTGTCAGAAATTACCAACCATCGGGATCTTACGGTTCTGTTTTTAGTAACTGAATCTTGGGCACGGGGGCGTGTTGAGTGGGCACGGCCCCGTGTTCAGCTTACTGTCTGACTTAAAACAAGATTGCCAGTTCCAAAGATTGGGCACGGGGCGTGTTCAGCGGGCACGGCCCTTGCTGAGTTCTGCAGAAGCTGAAAAAGTAAGAAAATCCTAAAAAATAAAAATAAAATAGAAAAAATGATTAGGCCGTTGATTCCTAACTTTCTTAAAATCCTTGTGTCCCCTGCAGCGGCGCCAAAAACTTGATGTGCGTGAAGTGTGTATATTTTAGGTATATATTTTAAGCCCATTTACACTTTTTTTTAGCCAAGTTTTAAATTTATAAAACACGATATTCACTAACACTAAACACACATATGGGCAAGTGCACCCATCGTGGACGTAGTATAGTATTGGTAAGATACCGAGGTCGTCCAAGGACACAAGAGCTTTTAGTACCGGTTTATCCTCAACGTCTAATCAAATCAAAATGTTAGAAAAAGGTTGTTAAACTAAGAAAATAAAACTAACTAAAATGTTGAAAAATAAAATAAAAATAAAAACAGATAGACAAGATGAATCACTTGGATCCGACTCGTGTGTTAGTGTAACCTTTGATTATTTTCGCACTTTTACACTTGTTTAAGAGATTATCTTAGTTATTGTAGTAGGCCCCTCTTTTGAAGGCGACGTTACCCTCAACCCAGTAGTTTGAGTCAGCAAGGATACAATCCTAAAGGGTCGGATTATTGAAAGATAATTAATTAAGTTATTAATGCATAATGTGGTAGGCCCTTCTTTTGAAGGCGACGTTACCCTCAGCTAAGTAGTCTGAGTCAGCAGGGATACAGTCCTAAGTAGTTGGGTTAAAGTTTTAATAGTAGTTTAACTTATGAGGGGATCAAAGAGTTTGGACCCCCGCCATCCAATACCTTTGGGTATTGAAGCAGGACCTACTAAATTTGACCCAGGTCCTTTGCAGGATCTATACACTGAACAATGGCAAGACTCTTACCAAACTGTTCCCTTAACCCCCGACCAGGTAGCCAACATACCTCCATATAGACCGTGGAGATATGAATGGTGAAAATCTTTTATTTTATATAGACAGTAAATAATGCCAAGACACCACGGACAAACGATAAGGAAGAATCACCTTCAACATAAGAAACTAGTAATTAAAGTCATTAATACAAAACCAATTAAAAAGTGCAAAAGATTAAAAATAAAAAGTATTACACTAAACACTTGTCTTCACCAAGTGATGAAAGAGACTTAGGCAAACATGGCCTTTGATTGTCAAGAACTCTTACGATCAATCTTGGATCCCGAGACGACTCACACACTCTATGATGGACAATGGATGATGGTGGTGGATGATGGTGTTATGGTGGTGGTGGGTGGTGGGTGAAGTGTGAGAGAGGTGGTGTGCCAAGGGATGAGTTGCAAGAGCTCCAAACACTCCTATTTATAGGCTGAACAGAAGCTCGGGCACGGCCCCGTGTCCATCTGACCCTCTCTCTTCATTAATTGCAATTCGCAGTTACAATAAATGCGCCTGCAGGAAGTTGACCACGCCCCGTGTCTGCTGGGCACGGCCCCGTGGTGGGCAGTAGAAGCTTCTATGGGTTTGTCTTTTCTGCTGCTACTTAGGCACGGCCCCGTGCTCGCTGAGCACGGGGCGTGTTCAGTCTTCTGTCTTCTCAGTTTTGCTTGGGAAGATGCTGTCGGGGGGTCGGGCATGCCACTTTCGTTCCTTTTCTTGTATTTATGTTAGATTTTGCTGTCTTTTTGCTTCTTTTGTTAATTTGAGCTCATTTAATCCTGAAAATGCAAAAGGAAGATAAAAGCACACTTTTTCCAACATTAGTACTAAAAAAATGTTAGTTTTATGCCACAATTGTTATAATTTATATGTTGCATTTTGTGCACATCAGAAACAATAAAAATAAAGAATACGGAATAATAATATGCTGCTGGGAAATTGTACTTTTTCATTCAACTTGCTCAACTTTAAATAACCCTCATGCACACGTGAGAAATAAGAAAATGTAAACTACTCACCCTAAAATCTCCTATTCAACAGGAAGACCAAGACTACTTGCACGACTCAAATAAGATATAAAAAACATGTGCTAAAATAAAGCTCCTAATGACCCATACAAAGAAAACCCGGTTCAGATCTATAACCCGAACCCGTTTGACACGTAACCTAGTGACCCGATCAAGATTATTCCCAACAGGCTTTACGTGTAACACCCCGTGTTTTCGTAAGTGAAAGTCAAAGTCAAGGTCAAAGTCAACGACCGATTTCGCGCAACTTGACTTGTAGAAATTTCTTTATTTTATTTGTATTATGTGGAGTAAGTGTCGTTCATTACAATAATCGAATCGTGTTAATCGTATTTCAACCAACCTACGACTGTGAACTATAGGAAGTAACAATGCGATAAAGTTAATCAACTGATAATCAAGCTATGTTAATCGAACCGACATCAAATCGCAACTCGAACTATGTATTTTACTTATTGTTTATACGTGTGTGTGTGTGCCTTACGTGTTACCTGTGCATGCTTATTTATGTTGTGTTGTGTTAATCAAACGAACTCAATCGAACTCGAAATCTAACTCGAATATAATCGAACTCGAACTCGAACCATGATCATGATAGTTAGTGGAGAAGAGATTACGCTAAATACGAAGTAGTTGAGACTGAAAGTAATTTGACTAGGAAACCCTATAGAATCGAACCGCTCGCAACCGTAATTATTACTTTTATAAATTTAAAACCCAATCGTGTGTAATTTCATTGCAAAATTATGTATATATACGCACACGTCAAGTTTTTGGCGCCGTTGCCGGGGAAATGGCGAGTTTTAGGAACGACCCGAGTCATTTGGTTATCGGTGTATATACTTGTTAATATTTGTGTATAATTTCTTGATTATTTATTTGTTTATTTATTTGTTAATATTTCTTGTTTTTATTCGTTTTATTCATTTTTGCGTTATTTTTGTTCCATTTATTTATTTAATCCGGATTTATTTATTTGTTTATTCTTTGATTTTTCGGCTTCGGGAAACCATTTTTGTGTTAGCCGATTCATTTATTTATTGTGTTGAATTTTTATAAAATTTCGGGCCCATTTTCGGATTTTTATAAAATTTTCAGCCCATTTTTAATAATATTCTGCTTCTATTCAGCTGAAAAAAAAGGGCAGAATTATAATATTAATAAAATATTCATTGTGTCAAATTTTCGTTTGCAGGTTAATGTCCTCAACTCCCGCGCCTAATATTGCTGAGCCGGTTGACGAACCAGCGCATAATCTTAGGAGAAGTAGGAGGCTTCGAGAAAGGGCACGTGACATTGCGCAACGGATTGCAAACGCGATTGACGACCCGGTGATACTTTCTGAAAGCGAAAACTCAGGGGACGAAATCATGGCAGACGATAATCAACCTTTGAATGAAACGAATCAGCCCGGACGAGAGGGCTTGGAGCCCAGTATTATTAGACCTACTATTGATGCACCTTCATTTGAAATAAAATCTAGTATTATTAACATGGTGCAGAATTCAGTGCAGTTCGACGGGCGTGAGCACGAGGATCCCGGGAGGCACATTGCGGCTTTCCTCCATGTTTGCTCTACATTCAAAATTAGGGATGTTTCGGAGGATGCAATTCGGTTGAGGTTGTTTCCGTTCTCGTTGCGTGATAAAGCCAGAGCTTGGCTTATGTCACTTCCAGCCGGGTCCATCAGGACCTGGAATCAGTTGGCAGAGCAGTTTATGCATAAATACTTTCCACCTGAGAAAACGAACAAGCTACGGAACCGAATTGTATCTTTTCACCAGGACGAGGGTGAGTCGTTGCATGCAGCTTGGGAGAGATTCAAGGATTTTTTGATTGATGTGCCACATCATGGCTTCTCCAAGAGACAGATGGTTTTGACATTCTATCAGGGGCTCAGCTACAACACGCAGGAGCGATTAGATGTTAACGCGGGAGGCGATCTGGGAACTAAGACGCCTAATGAAGTGTATGATATTATAGAGAAAGCCGCGTTGAAATCCAGCTCGCGTCGGGAAGGCGATAGAGGTCGGGCTACATCATCATCATCTAGCCCAGGAGCTCACGCTGTGGACGATTACACAGCCATTACTGCGCAAATCTCGGCTCTGGCGACGAAATTTGATAAATCCCAAACAGCCGCGCAAGTTGGCCCTGGATGTGACCAGTGTGGAGTGTCACATGTGCCAGGTACGTGTGAGCAGGGTGTTATGTTTACCGGTCACGAAGAGGTGAACTACATGGGCAATCAAATCAGGCCCCAAAATAACCCCTACAGCAACACGTACAATCCAGGGTGGAGGAATCACCCAAACTTTGGGTGGAAATCTGGTTCTGGGAACCAGAACGCGCCCGGTTTTGCTCAACATGCTCCCACGCCACAACAATCTCACGGTCAATCCTTTCAGCCTCAATATCATAATCAAGGCTCAGGAAGCAGTTCACAGCCGTACGCCTCTCAAAGCAATGCAAAGCTAGAGGAAATGATGGCACAACTGCTGAACAACTCCAATAGTGCTAATCAAATGGCTGAAAAGCGATATCAGCAGCATGAGGAGCGATTCTTGGTCAACGAAGGAGAAATGCGGAGTCACAAGGCTTCCATTCAGAATGTCGAGAATCAAGTGGGCCAGTTAGCAAAAATGTTGTCGGAGAGACCCCCAGGTGGACTTCCAGGCAACACGGAGCAGAATCCGAAGGGGCGTGGTAATGGCCCGCACGCGTAAAGTGTGGGGACATGAGTCTTGCTATCGACTCGCCGACAAAAATTTAGCATGAGTCTTGCTATCGACTCGCCGACAAAAATTTAGCATGAGTCTTGCTATCGACTCGCCGACAAAAATTTAGCATGAGTCTACGCTGCTGACTCGCCGACAAAAATGCAGCAGGAGCGTCTTTGGCGCTGTAAGGGTAAAATAGTCCTTTTTTGTATTTTTGTAGTTTAGCGTAATTTAAGTTAGTTAGGTAGTTTACGTTAGTTTGTTTAGTTTTCATACGTGCCGAGCGAAGGTTCTGTATTGCAATATTGTTAGAACAGTTGGTGTGTCGAAAAAACGGCGAAAAACGGCCGAAACGGTTGCTGGAAATAGCTTCTGCAGAAAATTCTGTATCTGCAGCTGATGCACGCCCGTTCCTCGGGTCGCACGACCGTGCGTCTCCGAGGGCCGGCACGTTGGATCGCACCCTCGGTGCATATCCGAGAACATGCTGCAGGGTTTGAGCGATGTCGGTACCGCACGACCGTTCCATACCAGGAACGACCGTGCCACAGGCTAAGGGAAATTTTGTCATTTTGCACATTATATATACCCTCATCTGCTGCAAAATCCCTCATTCGCGAACCCTAGCCGCTGCAGACCGTTCCAGGGCGATTCTTCATCATATCGCACGGTTTTTCGCACGATCTAACACCCTTCTTCGCACGGTACGTTCCTAGTTGTAGATTTCTTGTTTTCTTACTTTCTAGGTTAGATTTCTTCCGATTCTTCAAGGAATTTTTAGGGTTCTCTTCATAAACAAATCGAAACCCTAACCCTTGTTGAATCGAAGTATCGTGAACACCCGGTTGACTTTCAGACCCCTGTTGGCCCAATACTTGTTGAAATTTTGCAAAGATCAGATTGTTCTAAATACAGGGGTCGAAATCTGCAGACACGAAGTCGCACGGTCGTTCCTCGTGTGGAACGGTCGTGCTTCGACGGCTTGTTCACGATATCTTCTGGGATTGGCCTGTTAGTTCTCGGTGACGCACGACCGTGCGTCTCGAAGAACGACCGTGCCATTTGCCCAGTACAGTTAGACAGTTTCTTCATAATTTGTTGCTCGGCTGTTTTCAATTCATTTCTCTCCTGTTTCTGTCTTTCTAACAATTTTCCCCATTACAGATAAACCATCCCTTCCTACAGTTTGACCCCAACATTGAGAAAGAAGCTTTGTGCATACCGAAGCGCGATGCATTGTGGGCGAGACGGGGGCAGTTTGGAGTCCCCCGATGGTTAGATTGGGAAGTCATGCGTGAACTCAATCAGTATGATCGACTGGACGACATGATGACTCGCACGCTTGCAAATTTGGTCGGTTGCAACCGACCCGTTTACCGGGAGTTGACAATTGAATTCTTCGCTTCGTATGCCTATGAAAGACCGGTTGCACATACACAGCCCGATTTTCGCTACAGGGAGCGGGTGACCTTCAGGTTATGTAGACGATGGCATACATGGTCGGTTGGTCGATTGGGAAGAAGGCTTGGGATTTATACGCGGGAGGACATGGATGATCCCGACGTCTTCAACGATCAGTTCAACTTCCCTAATGATGCAGCGCGGGATGCATTCTGGGCAGAAAACGCTATTGGGGAGCCCTACAACCCGAGGATGTCAAAGGCCTCGCGACTCCGAGACCCTCTGGTGCGAGTGATGCACCATGTATTCAGCCATTCGATCTGCGGTCGCATGGACAGTCTCGGTAATTGTCCCACACCTGACTTGCTTTTTCTATATGCGTTGGTTGACAAAGCACCAATCAACCTAGCCGCTCGAATGGCTGAGTACTTCGTCAAGAGCTCGGGGCGACATGCGAACAGTGAGATACATGGCGGTTCGTATGTGACCGATATAGCGTACAATGAGCGCTATATGACGCCGGGGGTGCTTCAGGGTCTCACGTTGATTACCGAGGGGGTTCATGTCGATATCCGGTCGCTGAAGTTCATGGGGGTGATTGTAGAGCTTGATAGGGGAGATAGGTTGAGGGGATTGAATAACGAGGCCTGGGACCCGTTGCCTCCAGCTGAGGAGGAACATGAGGAGGAAGAGGAGGATGTTGAGATGGGAGAGCAGCACCAGCCACCGACACCACCACACTCGCCGCAGCACCATGCATTTCATCAGCATGAGGACTGGCCCACATTCTACCAGCAGTTCCAGGATATGCGTGTGACGCAGGAGCAGCATGGTACCTACTTTGACTAGATCAGATCTAGCCAGGACGAGATTCGAGCCAGTCAGGCAGAGCTTCGGGCCACACATGACCAGCTTCAGCATCGCCAGGATACTTTATATCAGGGGGTCAGTGCGGGATTCTCATATCTTTTCGGGGAGATGCATCACGCATACCCCGACTACTTTCAGCACCCTTCGGAGTTCCCACCGTGGAACCCCCCTGGCTATGGCGATCAGGGCCCATCTGGCACGAGACATGATGATGATGATGATGATGATGATGAGTAGTTGGCGGTGGTGATAGCATTTGGTGGTGTTTTATCTTTCAGTACTTTGCTTTTATTTGGGTGTTTTTTTTTACTATTATTTTAAAACACCCCGGTTATGTATTTTCAGACAATTTCCTTTGTCTTTTGTTTGGATTTTAGTACTTATGTATATTATGGTTGTTTTGTGATTTTTCTGTTTCTGTTATATTTTGGGTGCACATGACATACTCGCAGGTTTTATCTATCGGATCTTGGACCGGAGCACGTACCAGATACAGCTTCGGAAGTCTCGTGGCACCAACATCATCTTGAGGGGAGTATTTTTTTTATCCCTTTCTCTATATTTCGGGTCTCGCATTGGGGATAATGCGAAGTTCAAGTGTGGGGAGGGGGTTAACTTTGTTAACTTATACATCAAAACACACACGAAAGAGGCAAGTGTACCCCGTCACTTATGTAATAAAGTGATTATTACTTTTACATCAAAACACACACGAAAGAGGCAAGTGTACCCCGTCACTTATGTAATAAAGTATCGGTAAGAACCAAGTATCGATCCAAGGAAATGGGCGGAGAAATAATACTAGACCTTTGTCACTAAACTACCGGTAAAAACATAGGTTTGGTTGATTTTAACTAAACTAAAATAAGCATAAATAAAATACATAATAAAAACATAATAAAAATATAGATAAAAAGCCTTGCTAAATACACAACCACAGCATGTCAACTAAGTCGGTTTTGGCACTAGAAGCATTCGATCAATTTTCCAATTTAAGACAATTAGTATCCCTTTCGGGAATCCTAACATGACAATCATTCGGAAAGCTAAAACGATAAACACACTTTAACCACCTAAAATTGTTCTTTAACGTGCAATTGATAAATGTCTATGAAAATCTCTTTAAATAAGTTAGTCAGCCGTTAGGATTATTCTAACCTCACTTAATCAAGGAAAGCGACACCGATAAACACAATGCAACCACCAACTGTCAAGCATAAACTAGATTAAATCACAACCGAGTTCATTTTACAAATCTTGCACAATAATTCACTAAGATAGCAATTTTGGCCTAAACTACTAACTAAGCTAACAAATCATGGCAAGAATTTATAACGACACCATCTAACCCGTTAAGGTCCTTCCGTGACGGCAAGCTCTCTTGATTAACAATAATTACATTTTATTAAATCACTAACCATTTCTAGTATCATGATGCACACATTTAAACCAAGCTAAACTAGTTAACCAAGTTCAAAGTTTACTAATACAAGATTAATTAAGCTTCATTTTTCAACTATCTTAACTAACCAAGCATCAATCATCCAACATAATTACTTATAATCAAGAAATCAATATCAATAACAAGGTTGCAAACTAATCATCAAAGATAATCATAGAAAATACTTCAAGTGTCATTACAAACAAAGCTTAACACACTAATGGCAATAATCTAGCAAGGGATTGTTTGTGTTTTTGCCCAAAGGCTACAATAATACATAAACAATAATCTAAGTACTTGAAAGATTAACAAAATCATGGAAAGATTAGAAAATCAAACCATAAACAAGTACTAGACTAAGGATCCGGGTAGTAATCGAGCTAAACGGGACAATGTGGCTTGATTCCGGGTGAAAGCTAACGCCTCCGGAGCCTGAAAATCGCCTGAGAAGCTCTCCAAAAATCCAGAATATCGAACATAAGGTTTCTGTTCTGTTTTTATACTTTTCGCTGTCGCACGGTCGTTCTCCATATGGCACGACCGTGCACTTTAAGTAATTATTGGGGATGGGTCACCATACTGCATACGTCATCAGATCGTTGACCAGATTTGAAATGGCACGACCGTTCTTCGTGTGGAACGGTCGTTCAGTTCCGAGGTCTTGTTGCACGCCGAGTTGCACTGGTCGTTCATCACCGAGACTCTGTTGGTTCATCGGATACGCACGGTCGTTCCTCAGATGGAACGTCCGTTCTTCACCGAGCCGCCTTGTTTACCTAGAACGCCCAGTCGCACCTCTCGTTCATTGCCGGGTTGATCAACTTTTTCGGAGATGCACGACCGTGCATCAGGTGGAACGGTCGTTCCACAGGCCCAGGTCAGAATCCTTAACAGAATGTCCGCAGCTTCGTCGTTTTGTCCGGAAAGTCCTCGTTTTCGCTATCATCTTGTCTGGTATGCTGTTTTAGGCCTGTAAACATAAATGTAGATAAATAAGTATCCGAATGACGGTTTTACGGCCAAAAATGCATAAAATAGGGGTAAAACGGGGAACTAAAATATGTGTAAATTAACGAATATCAGTAATCGAAATATCAGAAATCGTCGCGCAAAACACTCGAAAGGGGCGACTGATCGATCAGGCTTCCCAGCCGATCGAACAGCCAGCCGAACGGACTGCTGTCCGATCGGACAGGTTGTCCGATCGAGCTGCCAACCGATCTGCTAGCCCTTTCCTCTTTTGTCTTCCTATAAATACCCCTGTCATTGTCATTCTTTCCACTTTTGGAAACCCTTGTTCGACCAAGCACGCTCAACTCGCCTTTTCTCAGATTTCCCTCGATTCCGGTAAGTTTTCGTCCTAAATCTTGTACTTTCTTAATCTATACACACTCCTACACCTTTCTATCTTTCGAATCTAAACTTTTAACCGTGAAATCATCAAGAATCAAGTGTTCTAGGATGATGTCATCATGGGTTCTTGAAGAACTTCATGTTTTGGCCTCAATCCACCAAGAACGACTTGGATCTAGCCGATTTCCACATAAACAAACAAAGATCTTTCATAGATCTAAACATATACATGGTGAAAAGGATTGAAGGATGGATTTTCCCAACTTCCTTCAACTCTTTTCACTCGAACCAGTAGAAACAGAACCCGAGCCGGTTTACAGATCACTTCGGTGGTTATACGGCTCAAGGTCTGGATTCTATTCACGAGGTTAACCGACTTCGGGTTAAATGTTAAACTCCGTTCCGAACAGACCACCGACCGGATTTGGGTGATTCCTGTCCGACCCGGGGAACCAAGTAAGGACGAGGCACCTATGGTTTCACTCGCTGTCAAAATACCTCGATAAAACGACAACGAACAGAACAACCAAGTGTTAGACAAAAGGGACTGATCAGGTCAGAATACTGACCGATCGGATTGTTGTCCGAACGGCCAGCCAGCCGATCGGATAAGTCAGCCGATCGACCAGCCAGCCGATCGGCTAGCACTTGACCCTACATTATCAACTTGTTTTGAAGAATGGTATTGAACGAACTGTTGTTCGATCGAACTACTGATCGATCGGATTACTCTTCGGATCATGAGATACTATGCTTCAATACTTAATCAATTTTCAACATGTTCAATGCACTAGAAGTGCCACCCGATCGAACAGCCGTCCGATCAGGTGACACCTCGTTGTCCGATCGAACAGCAGTCATGCTGCTCGATCGATCAACCATCCGATCCACTGAACAGTACCTTGCAATTCATTAAAGTGGTTGACTATTGTTGACTTGCCAACCGATCGAACACTTGTCCGATCGAACACCTGTCCGATCGAACATCTGTCCGATTCAATGACTAAACTTGAAATTCTGTTGAATGCTTAACCGATCGGGTTGCCGGCCGATCGAACAGCCGTCCGATCCACCGACCTGAAAGGTAAAGGTACTGCAATGATTTCAAAATGCTACAACGAAAACTTCAAAGGTCAAGCCATCATACACAAACACATCCTTCCCAAAGGAAGAAACAATCCACTCGAACAGTCATCCGATCGGTTTACCAACCGACCGGACAGCCGTCCGAGCAGACTATCAACCGAACGGTCAGCCGCCCGATCGAACTGCCGTCCGATCGACCAGCTGTCCGACTCCCCCCGCACTAGTTTCCGGTTTTACGTTCCCTTATCGTTATGCTATCGAATCTATTCAGGCTAACCGTACTCGCTAAGCGCTCCCTTCAATCCATAAATCACTGTGAGTATACTCGATCCCTTTTTGCTTTAAGCACTTTTGGGTGTTACATACGTTACGAATATTCAAACTACAACTATCACACTACTCAAACTATTTGAACGCTGACCGTTAATGCATGTTATACGTGGCTTATGAATGCTTGTTTGTTATGTTTACACATGGAATGCTGTCTACCTGCCTTAGCAACGATAGTATTATAGTTTGGACTCAGCACCCGTTCACACGGGGGTTGTTAAGGATCTTTTACTTGCATGGATTACGGTGGTAATCATGTATTGAGAACTGCCTCAGGCAGTCAACCCGCAGTCATTGGTATTGATGGGTCTATGTTGATAACTAACGTGCTTCAGTTCACTATGTGTACGTGCTGCTTATGCGTAAACGAATTCGAACTCTATATGCTATTATCAAACTTGTATGCTCACCTTTACATATTATGTATTGACTTTATTTTAACGTATGTGACAGGTGCTTAGAAAGTTTATATGCCTAGCATGCTGCGAACTTGAGGCTAGGAAAGGTCTAGGATGCTCTCTGCGCTGTGATGAAATTGAAGCTAGGAAATGGGGTCCTAGAAACCAATAAATAAACTACTTGTGTTTAAATCTGAGTTGTCGGAACAGAATATTTGTCTTGATGTTTATCTGTAATAATTTGTTTACTGTTTGAGACATGGTATGGGACATGTTAATTTAAATCGAATGGTAATGATAGTTGTTATGGAAACTTCTGGACAATCTGTTTCGCTCAGTGCCATGCCCCGATGATTCCGCCATCGGTTGGGGTGTGACATTACGTCTTCCACGTTCCAATTGGACATGCTAACCAATCACACTAGTCTATAACTTTTTAATAGTTTTTAAAAAGACGTGTTTAAATCCAATACCGGCTTTATATTTTATAAGTGAAAGATTAAAATATGGTTTATATAGGTAGAGGATCCTGTAAAAAGTGCTCAAAGTGTGAGAAGTGTATTATAACACTATATATAATACTATATAACACCATATAAACACCGTATAACAATATGTAACACCATATAATACCATGTAACACTATGTAACACCATATAACATTATATAACAAATATAACACTATAGTTTGTCTGGTAGCATGTCTATGATAGATGTATAGTGTTATATTTGTTATATAATGTTATATAGTGTTACATAGTGTTATATGGTATTATATGGTGTTACATATTGTTATACGGTGTTTATATGGTGTTATATAGTATTATATATAGTGTTATAATACACTTCTCACACTTTAGGCCCTTTTTACATTATCCTTACCCTCTCTTTTTTATTTTAGGAGTAAATTACAAGTTTTGTCCTTTATGTTTACACCAAATTGCAGGTGCTGTCATTTTTTTCAAAAGTTTACAGGCGGTGTCCTTAACATTTCAAAATCTTGCACGTTATGTCCTTTAGGCCAAACCCAGTTAGATTTTTTTGTTAAATATGGTCATGTGCCTTGCATATAAGGGTATTCTTGTCATTTTATATTCTCAGGGACTATTGAGTAAATAAATTATAACAAGGAACTTTTTCTGTAAAATATAAAAAAATAAAAACCTTTAATATCTACCTATCTGTTATCTCTCTCAAACATTTCAACAAACTCAACACTTCTCAATTATAATCAGCTCAACTGAAACATATGGAACGAGTTATCAATCAAGTGATATGAACAACTTACGATGCAAATCCCACGGTTCACACTTATTCAGATCAACTTCTCCAATAGCCCTAGAAGTAAATCTCCGATCAACAACTTTCAGTGTGAGATAATGTGTAATAATATCCTCATCGGTCGGATTATCACATCGTCTCCGTCGTTCATCACCGTCGATGATCCTCCTCCGTCCATCCGTACAACAACCTTCTCCGTCCATTCGTTTCACAGGATCAACTACCTGAAATTTGAACAACTGAACACAAATGAATTGATCTGATATTGAAATCTATACATAAAGATCTCGCCGGAGAAGATGACGGATGGTTTCTGTTAGTTCGTTGAGAAACAACTTACAGCAGTTCAGAAAGAGAAAAAATGATGGCTGGTGATTGGAGTTTGATCCCAGATGGTATTCACCACCCATCACCACCATTAAACTCTAAAAACCCTAACACCCAGATGGTATTCACCTATTTCAAAATCAAATACCTAATTACGATCAATTGCATAAAATTGAGCCTTTCTCCACAGCAAATAGTCTTACAACCGTTAGAGTGCTTAGTGATGTCAATTGTGCATATATAATATACCAAAATCGAAAATTACAGTTAGGGCACCATTGCTCATAGATGGATTAAAAAAATCCAGCAAAAACCAGTCTAATCGGATTAAACTGTTGAACTCATTTTTTTTCAACTATATTTGTTGTGTGGTGCTTCAATACACCTTTCAGAATCAACGTCTCCTTCTTGTCGAGATCTCTCGATCCCAAATCGACTTGTCTTTCGGGTGATGGCTGCTGGGGGTTGTTAACATTGATAATCTGGGCATCATCTAAACTCATACCAGAGTTAGATGATGATGATGGATTAAAAGTGGTGGATTTGTGGTGATGATCTAAACATCACCCACATCGATCTTGTGTTAGACAGAGAATGGTGATTTGTAATTTAACATCTTCTCTATTTTTACAAATAGTCCCAATTTATATATTACTTACACAATAGCCCCTTGAATGGTGAAATTACAATAATACCCTCATGTGCCTTGAACATGACTAGATTTAACCAAAAAATCTAACTGGGTTTGGCCTAAAGAAGATAACGTGCAAGATTTTGGAAGGTTAAGGACACCGCCTGTAAACTTTTGAAAAAAAGGACAACGCCTGCAATTTGGTGTAAACATAAATGACAAAACTTGTAATTTACTCTTATTTTATGTTTCTTGATTTCATCAGTTTCACGAAGGATCCTTCCAATAGTTTCATCCTGTTGTTGCATGTATCCTTTCATCTGCATAATCAAAGTGTAAAGATCACTGTTAGTAGGTGTAGAGGAAGAAACATCAATTGATTTTGTGAAAACGGGGGTTGTTTTCTTTGGAGCATTCTCAACATTCTTATGGAACGCAGGGGAAAGAGGAGGCAACAGTGGAATGCCTTGTGATAAGGTAACCGCCTACATGGAACTTGAAGCAGCTTTTCCTTGAGAAGCCATGTGGTTGATGATAATGCACAGAAATGAATGAAATGAACAAAATTTTCAGAATTGAAGCACCAATTGCCTCACGGTGGGCGCCAAACTGTTTTGGTCAAAAATCTGATTAAGGATAATGATGCGTGTGAAGTGTTATATATATTAGGTGTATATTTTAAGCCCCTTTAACACTTATTTTAGCCAAGTTTTAAATTTATAAAACACGATATTTTACTAACACTAAACACACATATGGGCAAGTGCACCCATCGTGAGCGTAGTATAGTGTTGGTAAGATACCGAGGTCGTCCAAGGACACAAGAGCTTTTAATACCGGTTTATCCTCAACGTCTAATCAAAATAAAAAGTTTAGAAAAAGGTTTTTAAACTAAGAAAAATAAAAACTAACTAAAATGCTGAAAAGTAAAATAAAAAGAAAAACAGATAGACAAGATGAATCACTTGGTTCCGACTCGTATCTAGTGTAACCTTTGATTATTTCCGCACTTTTGCACATAATTAAGAGATTATCTTAGTTATTGTAGTAGGCCCCTCTTTTGAAGGTGACGTTACCCTCACCCCAGTAGTTTGAGTCAGCAAGGATACAATCCTAAAATGGTGGATTATTAGAAGATAATGAATTAAGTTATTAATGCAATATTATGGTAGGCCCCTCTTTTGGAGGTGACGTTACCCTCGACTAAGTAGTCTGAGTCAGCAGGGATACAGTCCTAAATAGCCGGGTTATAGTATTAATAGTAGTTAACTTATGAGGGGGTCAAAGAGTTTGGACCCCCGCCATCCAATACCGTGAAGCATTGAAGGAGGTCCTACTAAATTTGACCCAGGTCCATTGCAGGACCTATAAACGCTGAACAATGGCAAGACCTTTACCAAACTGTTCCCTTAACCCCCGACCAGGTAGCCAACATACCTCCATATAGACCGTGGAGATATGAATGGTGAAAATCTTTTATTTTATATAGACAGTAAAATAATGCCAAGACACCACGGACAAACGATAAGGAAAGATCACCTTCAACATAAATAACTAGTTATTAAAGTCATTAATACAAAACCAAATAAAAAGTGCAAAAGATTAGAAATAAAAAGTATTACACTAGACTCTTTGTCTTCACCAAGTGATGTAAGAGACTTAGGCAAACATGGCCTTGATTGTCAAGAACTCTTACGATCAATTTTGGATCCCGAGACGACTCACACACTCTACGATGGACAATGGATGATGGTGTTATGGTGGTGGTGGGTGGTGGGTGAAGTGTGAGAGAGGTGGTGTGCCAAGGGATGGTTTGAGCTTGAGCCAAACACTCCTATTTATAGGCTGAACAGAAGCTCGGGCACGGCCCCGTGTCCAGTGGGCACGGCCCCGTATCCACATCCTCTCTTTCTTCATTAAATGCAGCTTTGTCTTATTAGTTGACCACGCCCCCGTGTCCGCTGAGCACGACCCCGTGTGCAGAAGAATCTTTGTACTATGAAGATTTGCCTGGATTGTGCGAATCTTATAGTTGACCACGGCCCCGTGTCCGTTGAGCACGGCCCCGTGGTGGGCAATAGAAGCTTCTACCACTTTGTCTTTTCTGCTGACACTTGGGCACGCCCCCGTGCTGGCTGAGCACGGGGTGTGTTCAGGCCTCTGATCTCTTGTTTTGCTTGGGAAGATGCTGTTGTGGGGTCGGGTACGCCATGTCTTGCTCCTTTTCTTGTATTTATGTTAGATTTTGGTGTCTTTTTGCTTCTTTTGTTAATTTGAGCTCATTTAATCCTGAAAATACAAAAGGAAGACAAAAGCACACTTTTTCCAACATTAGTACTAAAAAGGGTTGGTTTTATGCCTCATTTGATGAAATTTATATGTTAATATTTGAACACATCAAATACCCCCACACTTGAATCTTTGCTTGTCCTCAAGCAAAACTCTTTAATATGTGGCTATTTACACTCCCAAATGGAATGGGTAGAAAAGAAGGTTTTGGGCTTGCCGTAGAGTGTCGGGATTTCCAAGATTCTTTATTTAATTTTATTTTTATTTATTTACAATCCTATTCGTCATGATTTATTAAAAACTTTTCATAAGATAAATTACTTATTAGGGCATAACATGCCTTTGTAAAATTCTATTTATATACAAGTTCACATACCTCACGGGGATCACTCAATACTCGGCCGAAAATGTATTTTTGTGGATCACTCGAGAGCGGCATGGAACTTACTCCTACCATAGGCTTGTCAAGCAATCAATCCTCCTCCTTTTTAACTTATATACCTTCGTAAATATCAAGAGGACTTTGTGGGTTAAGGGTTAGGCTTGGGTTAAAGGTAGGTGGTTGGGTTGGTGGTTGGTGGTTAGTAGAAAAAGGGCGAAAAGCGTAACAAGTGTCGGTTTTCGTAAGACTTTCTATAACTTTTATTTTGACGAAGCTATTTATTCAAACAAAGTTTTTTTTTTTTTTTTTTTTTTGATGAGCTTGTTTGTTTATTTTCTTTTGCTTCATCATCAACAAAATAAAAATTTTTTTTTTTTTGAACAGTCATATGAAGAACCGAACTTGTTACTAAAACAAAGGGTTAAAAATGAAAAAGGTTTTGGTGGGTAAAAAGGGTTTTTGGTTTGGGTTATGAAATGAAAAGGTTTAGGCTCAAAGGGGCTAACTAGGGGGATTTTGGGTAGGTGGTAAAAAAAAAAAAAAAAAATGGTGTAGAAATAAAAAGGTTAGTCCTAATGCCTCCATCATTTACTTACTCGGGTTTAAGTTGGTAAGGATTGGGAATGTATCGTCATGGCAAGTTCTAGAGTCGTAAGAACCAAGCGGCTATTCACACAAGAAACGAAAAATGAGCATTTAGTCAAATGATATGTAAGTGTATGCTCAATAAAGGCTCAAAACTCACTTTTGTGGGAATGGGTTTTTATGTGATCAAGTATATATAATCAAATTTTAACTAAGCTTGTCATGCCTTTTCATAATTTTCTTATGTTGGTTCTTTTTATCACGACGCTATCGGTTGTAAATTCATAAAAATATAACCTTTTTAAGAACTTGAATTTCCCGAGTTAAACCTAGACAAGTAAAAAAAATGAAAAATTTTTGAAAATAAAAATTTGGGGTGATTAGCAGTTCCAATAGAGTTTTGTGTAAGGCTTGTATTTAGGACTTGCGAGATTCAAGGTTTTAGCATCCCCCCCACACTTAAATTACACATTGTCCTCAATGTGTCCCAAAAATAAGTTTTTAGGTTGATTAAATGTGTAAAAAGCAAAAAAAAAATTGTGTTACTGGGCGCTGAACACGGCCCCGTGTTGTCCGGGCACGGCCCCGTGTTCAAGTGCCAGTGACAAAATTGAAACAAGAGAAACAGAAGTCTGGACACGGGGGCGTGTTGGGTGAACACGACCCGTGTCCAGTTACCTGAACTGGGTCTTTTTCTGCAGACTGTGCAGCACGGGGCCGTGTTGGGTGGACACGGCCCGTGCCGAGCTTACTGTAAATGAAGAAATTTGTCGGACGGTTCTGTTTTCCTGTATGGAGTGCTGGTTCAAGTTTCCCTTGCATCCTTTGCCATCTCAAGTGTGTTTTATTCATTTCAACACCATTCATAACACCAATTTAACTAAAACCATCATTCATTAATCATAGAGAGAATTACATAACAGTCCTAAAAATGAAAAACAAAGTAGAAAATAAAAGTTAAGGGTCCTAATATTAAATAGGTCAAGTGATCCGTAAAATCTTCCTAAGGAGTTCTACTTCTTCAACAAGAACCAAAATTCCGGAAATAGATTTCCGGTTTAAAAGCCTTGTAGAGCTCCAAGCCGAACGGTGTTCCTAAGATGTTGCTAGAGCCATTCTTCTATCTACCTCGGGAGAAGGGAGGCGGCTTCATGTTCCTCGACATCTTGAGGAGGAGGAGCGACACCCACCGGAACCCCTTGTAGTATATCTCGAGGAGGTTCCGGATGTAGGGCGTACCATTCGGCCGGAATGATGACTTCCGGCACCACATTCCATGCCCTTTGGGTGATAATCGGTACCAAAGGAGGAGAGGTGAGAATGTTCAACCTTTGGTGCAAAAGGTTGACCTCCCGGAGACATCCTTCTAGTCCCACTGTCAAATGATTAATGCGGTCGACCAAAGCCTCTTCCACACTTGTTACTTCATCAAGGGATTCTCTTAAGGCGTAAACATAGTTTACAAGAGAATCCTCAACCGTAGATGACCTTCTCCCCTGCCTGTTGTTCCTGGAATGTGACGAAGAGTTTCCGCTTGTTCTGCTTGCCATTCTGAGAAAACATGCCGAAAAGAGTTCAATCCTATGGGTCCAGTACTTCGGACACGGCCCCGTGTTCACTGAACACGGCCCCGTGTTCACTGAACACGGCCCCGTGTTCAGATATCTGCAGGATTTATGGACAAGGAATCTTGGGGTTTCAAATTGTTTTTATGATTTTTGAAACATTTTTGAACTTAAACAACTTAAAACATTGTTATAAAACTTATTTTTATCAAGATTCCATGAACAAAAATCTAACAAACATCTCAATAAGGCTTGAAACTATAGAAGGTTCAAGCTTTAATGGAAGTATGAAGAAAATTGAAGAAGATGAAAGTGGATAAAAGAGGAAAGGACAAGAAGATAGTTGAGAAACTTCTTTTAGAAAATACCTAGGATGGTATGTGAGAATATTCCTCAAATCTCTGTCCCTGGAATGGTTCAAATGTGCAGGATTCTTGGCTGCATTTATAGAAAACGACAGTACGTTGCGCACGGCCCCGTGTTGGCTGGACACGGCCCCGTGTGCAGATGGAATCCTGACACATTTATGTCCGCATTCTGACAAAATCAGAAGAGAATCTTTTGGGTGGACACGGGGGCGTGTTGACCTGGACACGGCCCCGTGTCTAGAAGCTGTCTTAATGATTTCTTCAAATTTCAAGGAATTTTCCCGGATCGGGTGGTTCCTTACTGGATGGAACAAACCCAAAGTGCCTAAGATACCTTAATTGATCTAGATTAAGACAAGAACGCAAGAGGTTGTCGGTGAGGGTGATTCCTATGCTATATGTAGGTGGACAAGTCCAACCCTTTTCCGGGCTCTCGTTAAAGAAGGTGTATGTCGAATCGCTCGGGTCTATGTATGCATCGAACGAAGTCGATGGGGAGTCCTTCATGGCACAATCGACACAAGGACGACTATCGCTCAAGTCCTCACTAGAGTTAGAAGTATCATTGGAAACAATGAAGTTGTTTGAATGCGTTTCCAACCTTTCTTCTTGGTTATCGTCTTGGAGAAGATTTTTGAGGTCTCCCCTAAGTTCTTCTAACCAATTAAAAATTAGATCTTCTAGTTGAAATAATTCGTCGAGAAGCATTTCTCCTAGAATATCCGGTTGGGCGCATTCGAGGGAGCGATAGGGATTATTTTTACTTTCGCCACATAATTGACACCACATAGTGGGGTTTATAATTTAGAAAAAAGCATTTCTACTAGGAAATGATGGGTCTATATAGTGGGGTTTATAATTTAGAAAAAAACATTCTAATTCTTTATGGTTACCACCACATAATTGACACCACATAGTACCATAAGAGTGCCGAAAGTAAAAAGTATCAGTATCACTCATGTTTGTGTCAGAAATTACCAACCGTCGGGATCTTACGGTTCTGTTTTCAGTAACTGAAACTTGGGCACGGGGGCGTGTTGAGTGGGCACGGCCCCGTGTTCAGCTTACTGTCTGACTTAAAACAGGATTGCCAGTTCCAATGATTGGGCACGGGGCGTGTTCAGCGGGCACGGCCCGTGCTGAGTTCTGCAGAAGCTGAAAAATTAAAAAAAATCCTAAAAAAAATGAAAAATAAGAAAAACGATTAGGCCGCTGATTCCTAACTTTCTTAAAATTCTTGTGTCCCCGGCAACGGCGCCAAAAACTTGATGCGTGTGAAGTGTTATATATATTAGGTGTATATTTTAAGCCCCTTTAACACTTATTTTAGCCAAGTTTTAAATTTATAAAACACGATATTTTACTAACACTAAACACACATATGGGCAAGTGCACCCATCGTGAGCGTAGTATAGTGTTGGTAAGATACCGAGGTCGTCCAAGGACACAAGAGCTTTTAATACCGGTTTATCCTCAACGTCTAATCAAAATAAAAAGTTTAGAAAAAGGTTTTTAAACTAAGAAAAATAAAAACTAACTAAAATGCTTAAAAGTAAAATAAAAAGAAAAACAGATAGACAAGATGAATCACTTGGTTCCGACTCGTATCTAGTGTAACCTTTGATTATTTCCGCACTTTTGCACATAATTAAGAGATTATCTTAGTTATTGTAGTAGGCCCCCCTTTTGAAGGTGACGTTACCCTCACCCCAGTAGTTTGAGTCAGCAAGGATACAATCCTAAAAGGGTGGATTATTGGAAGATAATGAATTAAGTTATTAATGCAATATTATGGTAGGCCCCTCTTTTGGAGGTGACGTTACCCTCGACTAAGTAGTCTGAGTCAGCAGGGATACAGTCCTAAATAGCCGGGTTATAGTATTAATAGTAGTTAACTTATGAGGGGGTCAAAGAGTTTGGACCCCCGCCATCCAATACCGTGAAGCATTGAAGGAGGTCCTACTAAATTTGACCCAGGTCCATTTCAGGACCTCTAAACGCTGAACAATGGCAAGACCTTTACCAAACCGTTCCCTTAACCCCCGACCAGGTAGCCAACATACCTCCATATAGACTGTGGAGATATGAATAGTGAAAATCTTTTATTTTATATAGACAGTAAAATAATGCCAAGACACCACGGACAAACGATAAGGAAAGATCACCTTCAACATAAATAACTAGTTATTAAAGTCATTAATACAAAACCAAATAAAAAGTGCAAAAGATTCGAAATAAAAAGTATTACACTAGACACTTTGTCTTCACCAAGTGATGTAAGAGACTTAGGCAAACATGGCCTTGATTGTCAAGAACTCTTACGATCAATCTTGGATCCCGAGAAGACTCACACACTCTACGATGGACAATGGATGATGGTGGTGGATGATGGTGTTATGGTGGTGGTGGGTGGTGGGTGAAGTGTGAGAGAGGTGGTGTGCCAAGGGATGGTTTGAGCTTGAGCCAAGCACTCCTATTTATAGGCTGAACAGAAGCTCGGGCACGGCCCCGTGTCCACATCCTCTCTTTCTTCATTAAATGCAGCTTTGTCTTATTAGTTGACCATGCCCCCGTGTCCGCTGAGCACGACCTCGTGTGCAGAAGAATCTTTGTACTATGAAGATTTGCCTGGATTGTGCGAATCTTATAGTTGACCACGGCCCCGTGTCCGCTGAGCACGGCCCCGTGGTGGGCAATAGAAGCTTCTACCACTTTGTCTTTTCTGCTGACACTTGGGCACGCCCCCGTGCTGGCTGAGCACGGGGTGTGTTCAGGCCTCTGATCTCTTGTTTTGCTTGGGAAGATGCTGTTGTGGGGTCGGGCACGCCATGTCTTGCTCCTTTTCTTGTATTTATGTTAGATTTTGGTGTCTTTTTGCTTCTTTTGTTAATTTGAGCTCATTTAATCCTGAAAATACAAAAGGAAGACAAAAGCACACTTTTTCCAACATTAGTACTAAAAAAGGGTTGGTTTTATGCCTCATTTGATGAAATTTATATGTTAATATTTGAACACATCAGATAATGTAACCAAACTTTGAATGTGAGGTAAAGTGCTTATTGTGTTGATCAAATGTATAAACAAATATGAAACGAAAATGACAATGAACACAAGGATTTATACGAGGAAAAAGCCCTTGATCAATGAATAATCTCCGGCATAAAGAACCTCGGATAGTGAAAACTATCACTATCAAATGTATTAAACAAGTAAAGGTTTACAACTTTGGAAGTTGATCAAGTGTGGTACAATATTTGCTAGAGTATGAGTGCGTTTGAGAGTTGATATTCGAGAGAGAGAGAGAGTGTGTGTGTGTGTGTATGTGTGTGTGTGTGTGTTTTCTGCCTATCACCTAATAATAATGTGTTATCTAAACTTGATCAACCCCTTAAATTAGAAATAACAAACAAGTCCGAAATTCATGCAAGACCACGTCCTAGCAAGTTTACGTTAAGCCAATTCCACACGTGCAGTATCCTCAACGATTCCAGCCCGATAGTCTCGCCATGACTCAGTCCACGTTGCCCATGACCTGCATATCATTACGAAAATATACATGGAACAACTGTTAGTTAAGTTAAGAAAACAATAAAGATCTGTGATCCTCAGACTTCCCGCATCACACTTTAAGGATCCATGATCCAGGCGGGTCTAAGGATAAGTGATCCATAAGGATCTGTGATCCTCAGACTTCCCGCATCAGACTTTAATGCGGGAGTGGGGTCACCAAAAGAGTGGTGTGAGTTGGATCGTTGTAAGGGTATGAAAGAGGCTGGAGGGTTATTGGGCTCGTTCTCCGACTGAGGCCCGAAAGAGTGCAAGTAAGAAGGTGAAGAGCTGAGGGAGACGGATCGCCTCCCGGGTTCAATGTAGGTCCTCCACGGTTCCTGAGGACTTGTGCTCCTGGTAATCGAAGGGGTACGCCGGTGCGAAGGCCTGGCTTCATGGTCATGGCTTGTGAAAGGAGCATTTCCCCGTCCGCGTCTCATTCTTGGTGGCATGGTTAAACCTGTCAACATCAATAATACAGCAACATATATATAAAATAAAATAAAGACAAAACGAAATAAAACAAAACAGAGTTTGTCCTATGTTCCTTGTCTAGACTCGGAACTCGAGGAATTTGCATTTATTTAACTAAGATTAAACAGAAAAGGCTAGTGTTTAATTCACTCAGCGTTGGCTCTGATACCAACCTGTCACACCCCTATTTTCCACGTGTCACCGATGGGCCCGGTGGGGGTTCCGTGACATAGTTGATATCGTCATAGTCAAACAATTCAAAATATAAATGCACAGCGGAAGCAAAAGAAAGATTTATTTCAACCAAATTAAATTGTAATATCCAGTATCACAAACAGTTGAAATAGATCCACAGGCGGATCAAAACAAAGTGGAACTTTTATTCAACAGACTTCATGCATCCTAAGCTTGCGAGACTTTTACTGATGCTAAGGAGTGGCCAGCCTATTACACGTAGTACCTGCACTTAGCCTGTTTGGAAAATACGTCAGTTTACACTGGTAAATACAATTTAACTGACTCATTTTGAAAATGTTTAAAATTGATTTGAATGCCCGTGGCACAAAACTTTTTATAACTTGGGATAATTATTTGCTTATAATCTTGTAAAAGAATTACATGTTTGTTATGCGTTCAGTTGTCCGGGTCGTGCCGGGTTAAAGATTAATAGAGACACCACTTAGTATAGTTCTGCCGCGAGACTTCTCTCATACCGACGATTATACTTTATTGATTTGAATGCACTACGGGTGTACGCCTACACCCGTGTGCTAAGGTCGTGGCCATTCTTTGAATGATGCCAAGGATATCCGGGACATGGTCATTAAACCCCCAAAGGCGTTAAACAAACAAAACAACATTTTTAAACGGGTCATTTTGACAACACTTAACCACCGACCGGTTAAGGTCAATTACCCGACCAAGCGGTATTTTATATACCGTACCCCAAGCCCGTATAAGGGAAAATAAGTTAAACGTATTTACCTGAGCAAAGTATAAATCAAATACAGCAAGTGCACGTAGCTTTTACTGGGCTCCTATATCTGGAATGAAGGTTTTTAATAACCTATTAGAATCCTAACGGGTCTTTTAATTTAGCCTAAGCTTAGACCGGTTAGTTTTAAATGAAGATTACGGTTTAAACGCACGATAAGGCGAAGACCGTTTTAGAATGTGGTTTTGACCCAACAAGTTTGCATACTTGTTTAATATGAGTAACTTAATCACATTCTGGATTTTGAGACCGAAATGATATGGTTTGACCCGTTTCGGCTAAAATGGGTAAACTAGTTACATAAGCCGATCCGAACGCGTAAAGTGCGTAACGAGTAACCATATGAATCATATACTAGTTTCCTAAGTTAATATGCCTTAAACATGTTGTGATATCAGAATGATACCTTCCATTATGCCCCAAATGGTTTTAAACCCAAACTATGCCTTATAAGGGTATTTTGGTCATTTTAAAGGGTGTAAAAGAGTTTAAATAGTATTCTGAGTTACAGGTCTGAATAAATCAGCAAATATACTCATTTTATTAAGTCATAACAGTAGGGTATCAATTATATGTGAAATTTATTACTTATAACCATACTATGCTCCGTAGGGGCATTTTGGTAATTTCACATAGGCCTAAAAGGTCAAAACTGGAATTCTGAGTTTAAAGTATTTTCCTACTGTTAGAATATAAAAATTTTACTGAATACATCAGTAAGTTTCAACCCCATATGCTTAACAAGGTTCTAGTACATACTTATGCGCTAAAAACGCTTAAAAAGGCGATTTGGAGCCATTTCCGGGTTTTGTATGAAAAGCTGATATTTTTAATATTCCAGAAGGCTCAAAATAATTTATTTAACATATTGAATCAGTAGAAAAAGGTTTGGGGTCAATAGGATTTATAAAACTCATTTTATAGCCCAAAAGGGCAAAACCGGCATTAACCGAATTAAGCTTAGAACACTAAGTTATGCTCAGCCTAAAATTGAATAAAAATCTTTAAAAATCCCAAAATATTATTTTATATCAGTAGGTACAAAGTTTTTTGTAAAAATTTGGGTTTAGATAGGCTAAATGCCATTTACGCCATTTAATTACTAAAGAAGCTTCTAATTACGCTAATGAGCATAACTCTTAATCTACACCTCAAACTGATCTCAAATTTTAGGTGCAAGTTTATAAATCAGTAGCTAAGGTGTCTACCCTTTTACATTTTCAAAAATCACATTTTAAGGTCATTTGGGCATAATGGTCAACATATAAGCAATTAAAGGAAACATGCATGTGATTAGGATATCTAATGAACCAAGTTGTATAATCACAGAGGGTTATACTAACATGTAAATAGGTCCAAAAGAAGCTCTAAGGCAATCCTAAACTTGGCTTAATCGGGTCAGAACTGAAAGTCAAAGCAGAAGTCAAACTATGCGACTTTCGGTTCCAAACCGAGCCTAAACTGAAAATTGCCGAGTTGAACATGTTGGGACATGTTCTTACATTAATTACCAAGTTATTTTAATGATCAAACAGTTTGCATGTGTCCTACATTGCTAATTATGCATTAATTCAAAAATAAGCATTCTGTTGACTTTTTAAGGTAAGCTTTGACTCGACAATTAACATAGTTAGATTGGGAATCTGGCCTTTTAAGGGTTTATTACCCACATAATTACCTACTCAAAGGTATTTTTAATTCGTGATTTGACTGGACAAATTTTAATTAATCACGAAGTCAAACCTTAATTACGATGGTTTGACTTTTAGCTAATTAACTAAGCTAAAACGAATTAACAAGAATTAAGGACACTTACAAGAGTCCTAAGTATGCTTATGGAGTCTAAGAAGAGTTGGTTGCTGTCCAGGAGCTCCAGAGAATGCTTGAATGAAGTGAACAAAATGTTACAACTTAACTTCTTTATATAGTGAACTAGAATGCTCAAGATCAAGACAAGGAAGTCTATGGTTGATACAAGATCATCCCAGGTGTCTCTATGATGCTATA
This sequence comes from Helianthus tuberosus, assembly GCA_030545235.1. NCBI lineage: Eukaryota > Viridiplantae > Streptophyta > Magnoliopsida > Asterales > Asteraceae > Helianthus > Helianthus tuberosus. Next base: position 150,297,136 of record CM060354.1, on the reverse strand, counting down.
TACTGCCTATCATGCCCCTGATTTCAAAAACCATACTTCTAAGGCGGTGCAACAGACTGAACAGGCAGCTGTCCAAAACCTGCTGCCAGCGACAGGCTTACGGACCGTAAGCCTAAGCTCTTGCGATCCGTATGCTACTCTCACGGACCGTATGCTTAAACGGTTGCGGTCCGTAACCGACCCTTGCTCAAATCGCCTAGTTACTGACTTACGGACCGTAAGCCCTTGGCTTTGCGGTCCGTATCCGATGACCAGAGGACAAAAATTTGAGATTTCATAGGCTTTGACCATGCACTTCTTTCCAATCCGAATCTTGTGCATCTCTTTTCAGCTGAGGGCCCCTTTTGCTCAGATATTGCATGCCTTGCATGTACTTATACCATTTTGGCACTTAGTGATAAGTTTAAAAACGACGAATATTTCAAGAATTCATCTTGGATTCTCTTGAGGGTTGGACATGAATTAAGTTTCAAGTGCAATTCCTTTGTTCAGAATTTATTTACCGAAAGTTGTAGTAGTAATTCATAGAATCCAATTTTTTCCATATAAAAGTGGAATTTTATTTATTTATGAATAACCGGCCAAATATATATACATATTGGATGTTTATCACAATGATTTAAGGATCTTGGGATTTATATCTTGGGCCGCTCAGAGGTATTTTAATAACATGTCGCCCTTGGGTCGTTCAGGGGTATTTTTAATAACATGACGCCCTCTTAAAATCCTACCATACATCCTTATTTGACCCGGGTTCCTGACACGTTTGTCTTACATGACACGTGTCTTTATTTTATTGGATATGATTTTGCGAGGTGTTACATCCTCACCCCCTTAAAAGAAATCTCGACCTCGAGATTTACAGAAACAATTGAGGGTATTTTTCTTTCATTGTGGACTCTAACTCCCACGTATATTCGGGACCTCTACGAGCATCCCATTTGACCTTTACAATAGGCACATACTTCCTTCGAAGCTTCTTTACCCGTCGATCCTCAATTGATATAGGTTTTTCAACAAATTTTAAGCTCTCATCTATATGCACATCTGTGTGTGGTATGACTAGTGATTCATCAGCTAGACATTTCTTTAGATTGCAGATGTGGAATACATTGTGAATACCACTGAGCTCTTCAGGTAAGTTTAACTTATAAGCCACTGATCCTACACATTCGATGATCTCGAATGGTCCTATATACCTTGGGCTTAACTTACCTTTCTTACCAAATCACATCACCCCTTTCCAAGGTGATACTTTGAGCAAAACTTTATCGCCAACCTCAAACTTGAGAGGTTTTCTCCTTTTATCCGCATAGCTCTTTTGCCTATCCCGGGCAGCTTTTAGGCGGTCGGGAATTTGGAAAATCTTGTCCGTTGTCTCAAAGACTATATCAGGACCTGATAATTGAGTGTCTCCTACTTCTGCCCAACAGATGGGCGTTCTGTACTTCCTACCATATAGTGCCTCAAAAGGTGCAGCCTGAATGCTGGTATGGTAGCTATTGTTGTAGGAGAACTCGACCAATGGTAGATGCCTATCCCAACTACCACCTAGATCAATTACACATGCGCGCAGCATGTCTTCCAAAGTTTGAATAGTACGCTCACTTTGCCCATTCGTCTAAGGATGGTAAGCTGTACTAAAATTCAATTGCGTGCCCAGAGACTGTTGGAAACTCTTCCAAAAATGAGATGTGTATCTAGTATCCCTATCAGAGATAATAGATACTGGTACGCCATGTAAAGATACAATATTATCCACGTACAGTTGGGCTAACATGTCGGAGCTATAAGTCTCTTTAATGGGTAGGAAATGTGCTGACTTAGTCAGTCTATCAACTATGACCCATATAGAATCATTTCCTTTCTTCGTCTTTGGCAATTTGGTGATGAAATCCATCATCACCATTTCCCATTTCCAAGTGGGAATTTCAGGCTATTGTAGCAAACCTGACGGTTTCTGATGTTCAGCCTTTACCTGAGCACACGTCAGACATTTAGCTACATAAGCAGCTATAGACTTCTTCAAGCCTATCCACCAATAGTTTGCCTTTAAATCCTGGTACATCTTATCAGCTCCAGGATGAACGGAATATTTGGAACTGTGGGCTTTCTTGAGGATAACATCCCGAAGTCCTCCATAAACAGGAACCCATATTCGTCCATTTAACCTCAACATTCCATCCTTATCATAGGATAACTGTTCTTCAGTAACTCCTAGCTTTTCATCAGGATAGTTAGCTTCTAGCACAGCTTCCTTCTGCGCAGCTAACAATCTTTCATTCAGGCTATTCTTTATCTCAATGCTCTTGGCATTGATTCTTATTGGCTTCACTCTCTCTTTTCTACTTAAGGCGTCCGCGACTACATTAGCCTTTCCTGGATGGTATCTTATTTCACAGTCATAATCGTTCAGAGTTTCCATCCAGCATCGCTGCCTCATGTTTAAATCCTTCTGATTGAAAAAATGCTGAAGGCTCTTGTGATCAGAATAGATCACACACTTAGTTCCATACAGATAGTGCCTCCAAAGCTTTAGTGCAAATACAATGGCACCCAGTTCCAAATCGTGGGTGGTGTAATTCTTTTCATGCACCTTTAACTAACGTGAAGCATAGGCAATGACTTTGCCTTTCTGCATTAACACACAACCCATCCCGGTGTGTGATGCATCACAATATACCACAAATTCATCAATTCCATCAGGCAATGTCAGTACAGGAGCATTGCTCAACTTCTGCTTCAAAACATCGAAGGATTCTTGCTGCTTGGGCCCCCAATCGAACTTAATATTCTTACGTGTTAACGAAGTTAAGGGTGCAGCAATCCTTGAAATTTTTTCAATAAATCGTCTATAGTATCCAGCTAAACCTAAGAAGCTACGAATCTCTGTAGGCGTCTTCGGCTCTTGCCAGTTCATAATAGCTTCTATCTTTGCGGGATCCACTTGGATACCACGCTCACTCATAACATGTCCAAGGAATTGGACTTCGCGAAGCCAAAATTCACACTTCGAAAATTTGGCATAGAGCTTCTCTTGATGAAGCAATTTAAGAATGCATCGAAGATGCTTCTCATGGTCAGCTTGGCTCTTCGAGTAGATGAGGATGTCATCGATGAAGACGATGACAAATTTATCCAAATAAGGTTTGCATACGCGATTCATGAGATCCATGAATGCGGCAGGTGCATTAGTGAGCCCAAAAGGCATCACTAGGAACTCGTAATGACCATAACGAGTCCTGAATGCAGTCTTATGTACATCTTCATCTTTAACCTTTAATTGATGGTAGCTTGACCTGAGATCTATCTTGGAAAAGTAGCTTGCTCCTTGTAACTGATCGAACAGATCGTCGATCCTGGGCAAAGGATACTTGTTCTTGATAGTGACCTTATTAAGCTCATGGTAATCAATGCATAGACGCATTGATCCATCCTTCTTCTTAACGAACAAAATTGGCGCTCCCCATGGAGACGAACTAGGTCTAATGAAACCTGTAGCTAGCAAATCATATAGCTGCGTCCTCAATTCCTTCATCTCTGTTGGTGCCAACCTATAAGGCGCTCTAGCAATAGGTGCAACTCCGGGGATGATGTCAATCCTGAATTCTACTTGCCTATCTGGTGGCAAACCAGGTAGTTCTTCCGGGAAAACCTCGGGGTATTCAGAAATGACTGGTATATCTTCGATCCTAGGTTTCTTCTCGTCAATGGTTACTTGTGCCATATAAATGACACAACCCTTTTTCAGACATCTGGATGCCTTGAGCATAGCCACTTGCTCAGGCAATCCATGTTGAGTATCTCCCTGAATGGTGAGTGGCTCACCAGATGGAGTCTTGATCACCACTTGTTTCTTGTTGCACACAATCTGGGCTTCGTTATGCGATAACCAATCCATACCTATCACTATATCAAAGCCTGCTAGCTTAAACGGTAACAAGGATAAAGGAAAAGAGTAGTTCCTAATGGATAGGACACATCCATCTAATACAGTCGAAACTGTTTCTATGGTTCCATCAGCTAATTCCACTTCATAATTCACACTTAGGGCTTTAACAGGTAATTTCAATAACTCACAAAACTTATTATCTACAAAAGATTTATCTGCTCCAGAATTAAATAACACTCTTGCGTAGACATCATTTATAAGAAAGGTACCTGTTATCACATTGTCGTTCTGAATAGCTTCCTGGGCATTCATCTGGAAGACCCTAGCGTTGGTCTTCTTTCCCTCCTCAACCTTCTTCGCAAGTTTCAGGCAGTTGGTCCTAAGATGCCCCTTCTCATTACAGTTATAGCACGTGGCATCCTTGATTTTCTTACAATCCAGTGCCTTATGGTCTAGGGACTTGCAAATCCCACACGCTTTCGGCTGGGACTGGGACTTCGACTCATACCTGCATCGCCCAAAATGGTGCTTCTTACAAACTTTGCACCTGGGTTTATCACCCGCCTGTTGATCACCCTTCTTGGATCCCGACCCTTTCTTGTGGTCGTTGTTTCCCTTGCGCTTCTTATCTGAGCGTCGTGAACCATCATCTTCGCGTTTCCTCTTCTTGGCATCCGCATTTCTCAGCGATCTCTGTCTAACTGCGTCCAGCGTGAGGGACAGAGATATGTCAGCTGCTGACCTGAATGTAGCGGGCCGAGAGGCCTTAACACTTGCTTTTATTTCCGGGGCCAGACCCCCAATGAAACGGGCTATCCTTTTCGGTTCAGGTGTCACAAGGTAAGGAACTAACCTTGACAGGGTATTAAAGCTCGTGAGATAAGCCTGGTAATCCAGGTTTTTCATAACCAAAGATAGAAAATCAGAATCTATCTTTTCTACCTCGTGTTGAGGACAGAAGTTCTCCTTGATGAGAGCAACAAATTGATTCCATGACATGTTATACAGCGGAATCTTCCCAGTAGCCTGAATTAATGACCTCCACCAGGCCAGGGCTTCACCTTTGAAAGACTGGGATACAAACTTCACAATATCTCTCTCAGCACAACCACTAATGTCTACAACAGTGTCCATTTCATCCAGCCAAGTCATGCAATCCACAGCCCCTTTTTCTCCGGTAAAATCCCGGGGTTTATAAGAAACGAAATATTTATACGTACAGGACTTGGTACGTGGAGCATCCTCAAATACTATCTTCTTGGGTGGAACACTGTTGTTGTTTGAGGAGTGTCTATCATCATCTTTCTTAGATTCATCTTTCTTAGATGGCGGCTTGCTGTGAGCCTCCGAGTGCGTTTTAGACTTGGTATGCGGTGTAGACAGGGTCCTACTATGGGTCCCACTATAATCATTGTACTGCCGCTCTAAGGCCTTGGTAACCGCATTATCAACTAGTGCTTGCAGTTCTGCACTGGTTAATTGTATCTTAGCGTTCTCATGGTTCTCCACCGGACGACCGTTCACCTCGTCCGATCCCGCCATGTAGCTTTAATTGCTACATATAGAAAATAATAGGCAAGGTTTTATTTAGAAGCTATTACAGTATTTTATATTTTATTAACCATGGTTTTAAATAGCCATTTCTGGTTAATTTGTTAATAAATTATTTATCCAGGACCTTTATTATAATCCTATATTACAATTAATCATTAGCATAAAAAGCTTAGTCACAAGGATAGTTTTAATTTATAACCAGGATTTTCATAGAATCGAGGTGTTCGGGTCTGAATCACAGTTCATTACGCTTTTCTAGACAGTGAGTTGCAGACTTCTACTGTCTCTTAGTCCCAGAGGACGTTAATTATTACCCGTAGGCACTTCATCCTCAAAGGATGGTTATATAAATACAGGGAATTTAAATTAACCCAATTTTAAAGATGGCCTGTGTGATTTATACTGCACCACAATTTGCCCAACTTGCTAACATACCTACAGATGTTAACAAAATTTTGGAATCTTTTGGACATGTTTTACCATCTTGGCCATGTCTACAATGACACGTGGCTAGGTTTTACCCCTAAGATTCTCTTTTAATATTAAACACAGAACAATCCTAAGTTGAGATGTTAATTATGGATCTGAATCTAATTATGGAGGTACCATCTTGGCCTTGTCTTAAAATGACATATGGCTAGGTCTTGTCCCTTTTTAGATTTTGCCATTTTATAATAATGGTAGATCTTTTACAGGAATGTTATTTTCATTTTACTTTGTGTTTTAAGTTTATGCATATACTTAATAATAAACAAATATGAAAATTTAAATTCAACCATTCCATTACTAAAGTTAACAAGTACAACATTTGCCCTAAACGGGACTTCTACAAATAACATGCCCGCACAGGGGCGAAATACAACAAACAAACCCACGCAGGGGTTAACTAAAAGACATGCCCACGCAGGGGCAGAATATTAAAAGACAAGCCCACGCAGGAGCTGAGTACAGAAACAAAAAGTCCACGCAGGGACTGGATTACAACCAGATAAAGTAAACAACAAAGGTCTTCAATGACCCCTTCTTTTGGTCTTCCCCTTGAGTAGATCTGACAGACCCTTGAAGAAGCCCCGGTTGTTTTGCGCACCATTCGGATTTCCTCTTCACATTGGCCCAGTCTATCAAGGACCTCTTGCTGACGTTCCGGCGAAATCAGTTGTAGTTGCGGCGGCTGCTGGTACGGTTGTTGAGGAGGTGGTTGCTGCTGGTACACATACGGAGGGTACCCGGTAGTCCATGGACCACCATAGGGCCCTTCCGGGTGATGAGCGTTGTAGTCCCACGCCTCCTGGTACGGGTCTATGTTAGCGTAGTTGAAGCTGTTGTGACCCGGCAGCTCAAACGAGTTGTATGCCGCTGAACCGACATAAGCAGGGATCGGGTTACCAAAACCCGGTGGTGGCGCTATGGGCGCAGAGTCTACCTCCGAGATGGGGTTTGATGGTCCCCCCATCTGCGGTTCTTCTTCCTGGAGTGGCGGGTAGTGACTGCCACTCGAGGGCTAAGGAGTGCTGATGCGGACTCCTCCCCGCACGGACATCCGCGCGTTTGACCTTCTCCGCCTTGGTGGCTCCTGAGGCGGCTGCTCAACTGGTGGTGGTGGTGGTGGCGGTGTGACTGCCACAAATCGAGAATCCTCGGAAGGATCCTGCTGCTGCTGCTGTTGCTGCTGCTGCTGTTGGTACGGAGACGAGTGCTCAGAGGGAGTAAAGTACCAGTCCCACTGGTTAAACCTCGCCTGGTAGCTGTCCGGACCGCGATAAGGCGATCCGTGAAATGAGGACCCATCTGAGATCTCGATGGGGTGGTTCGGGGTCCCGGTCGCAGGCTCCATGGGATCCGTGTCCTCATTCATATCATTTTCACCCGAGAAGTGATCCTCGGGTCCTAGTGGGTTAAAACCCACGGGTTCTTGAAGGTAGTTAGCCGGGTTGAACCGGCTTTGGAATGCGGGAGTGGGGTCACCAAAAGAGTGGTGTGAGTTGGATCGTTGTAAGGGTATGAAAGAGGCTGGAGGGTTATTGGGCTCGTTCTCCGACTGAGGCCCGAAAGAGTGCAAGTAAGAAGGTGAAGAGCTGAGGGAGACGGATCGCCTCCCGGGTTCAATGTAGGTCCTCCACGGTTCCTGAGGACTTGTGCTCCTGGTAATCGAAGGGGTACGCCGGTGCGAAGGCCCGGCTTCATGGTCGTGGCTTGTGAAAGGAGCCTTTCCCCGTCCGCGTCTCATTCTTGGTGGCATGGTTAAACCTGTCAACATCAATAATACAGCAACATATATATAAAATAAAATAAAGACAAAACGAAATAAAACAAAACAAAACAGAGTTTGTCCTATGTTCCTTGTCTAGACTCGGAACTCGAGGAATGTGCATTTATTTAACTGAGATTAAACAGAAAAGGCTAGTGTTTAATTCACTCAGCGTTGGCTCTGATACTAACCTGTCACACCCCTATTTTCCACATGTCACCGATGGGCCCGGTGGGGGTTCCGTGACGTAGTTGATATCGTCATAGTCAAACAATTCAAAATATAAATGCACAGCGGAAGCAAAAGAAAGATTTATTTCAACCAAATTAAATTGTAATATCCAGTATCACAAACAGTTGAAATAGATCCACAAGCGGATCAAAACAAAGTGGAACTTTTATTCAACAGACTTCATGCATCCTAAGCTTGCGAGACTTTTACTGATGCTAAGGAGTGGCCAGCCTATTACGCGTAGTACCTGCACTTAGCCTTTTTGAAAAATACGTCAGTTTACACTGGTAAATACAATTTAACTGACTCATTTTGAAAATGTTTAAAATTGATTTGAATGCCCGCGGCACAAAACTTTTTATAACTTGGGATAATTATTTGCTTATAATCTTGTAAAAGAATTACATGTTTGTTATGCGTTTAGTTGTCCGGGTCGTGCCGGGTTAAAGATTAATAGACACACCACTTAGTATAGTTCTGCCGCGAGACTTCTCTCGTACCGACGATTATACTTTATTGATTTGAATGCACTACGGGTGTACGCCTACACCCGTGTGCTAAGGTCGTGGCCATTCTTTGAATGATGCCAAGGATATCCGGGACATGGTCATTAAACCCCCAAAGGCGTTAAACAAACAAAACAACATTTTTAAACAGGTCATTTTGACAACACTTAACCACCGACCGGTTAAGGTCAATTACCCGACCAAGCGGTATTTTATATACCGTACCCCAAGCCCGTATAAGGGAAAATAAGTTAAACGTATTTACCTGAGCAAAGTATAAATCAAATACAGCAAGTGCATGTAGCTTTTACTGGGCTCCTATATCTGGAATGAAGGTTTTTAATAACCTATTAGAATCCTAACGGGTCTTTTAATTTAGCCTAAGCTTAGACCGGTTAGTTTTAAATGAAGATTACGGTTTAAACGCACGATAAGGCGAAGACCGTTTTAGAATGTGATTTTGACCCAACAAGTTTGCATACTTGTTTAATATGGGTAACTTAATCACATTCTGGATTTTGATACCGAAATGATATGGTTTGACCCGTTTCGGCTAAAATGGGTAAACTAGTTACATAAGCCGATCCGAACGCGTAAAGTGCGTAACGAGTAACCATATGAATCATATACTAGTTTCCTAAGTTAATATGCCTTAAACATGTTGTGATATCAGAATGATACCTTCCATTATGCCCCAAATGGTTTTAAACCCAAACTATGCCTTATAAGGGTATTTTGGTCATTTTAAAGGGTGTAAAAGAGTTTAAATAGTATTCTGAGTTACAGGTCTGAATAAATCAGCAAATATACTCATTTTATTAAGTCATAACAGTAGGGTATCAATTATATGTGAAATTTATTACTTATAACCATACTATGCTCCGTAGGGGCATTTTGGTAATTTCACATAGGCCTAAAAGGTCAAAACTGGAATTCTGAGTTTAAAATATTTTCCTACTGTTAGAATATAAAAATTTTACTGAATACATCTGTAAGTTTCAACCCCATATGCTTAATAAGGTTCTAGTACATACTTATGCGCTAAAAACACTTAAAAAGGCGATTTGGAGCCATTTCCGGGTTTTGTATGGAAAGCTGATATTTTTAATATTCCAGAAGGCTCAAAATAATTTATTTAACATATTGAATCAGTAGAAAAGGGTTTGGGGTCAATAGGATTTATAAAACTCATTTTATAGCCCAAAAGGGCAAAACCGGCATTAACCGAATTAAGCTTAGAACACTAAGTTATGCTCAGCCTAAAATTGAATAAAAATCTTTAAAAATCCAAAAATATTATTTTATATCAGTAGGTACAAAGTATCGTGTAAAAATTTGGGTTTAGATAGGCTATATGCCATTTACGCCATTTAATTACTAAAGAAGCTTCTAATTACGCTAATGAGCATAACTCTTAATCTACACCTCAAACTGATCTCAAATTTTAGGTGCAAGTTTATAAATCAGTAGTTAAGGTGTCTACCCTTTTACATTTTCAAAAATCACATTTTAAGGTCATTTGGGCATAATGGTCAACATATAAGCAATTAACGGAAACATGCATGTGATTAGGATATCTAATGAACCAAGTTGTATAATCACAGAGGGTTATACTAACATGTAAATAGGTCCAGAAGAAGCTCTAAGGCAATCACAGAGGGTTATACTAACATGTAAATAGGTCAGAACTGAAAGTCAAAGCAGAAGTCAAACTATGCGACTTTCGGTTCCAAACCGAGCCTAAACTGAAAATTGTCGTGTTGAACATGTTGGGACATGTTCTTACATTAATTACCAAGTTATTTTAATGATCAAACAGGTTGCATGTGTCCTACATTGCTAATTATGCATTAATTCAAAAATAAGCATCCTGTTGACTTTTTAAGGTAAGCTTTGACTCGACAATTAACATAGTTAGAATGGGAATCTGGAAATACCCTTTTTTAAGGTTTTATTACCCACATAATTACCTACTCAAAGGTATTTTTAATTCGTGATTTGACTGGACAAAATTTAATTAATCACGAAGTCAAACCTTAATTACGATGGTTTGACTTTTAGCTAATTAACTAAGCAAAAACGAATTAACAAGAACTAAGGACACTTACAAGAGTCCTAAGTATGCTTATGGAGTCTAAGAAGAGTTGGTTGCTGTCCAGGAGCTCCAGAGAATGCTTGAATGAAGTGAACAAAATGTTACAACTTAACTTCTTTATATAGTGAACTAGAATGCTCAAGATCAAGACAAGGAAGTCTATGGTTGATACAAGATCATCCCAGGTGTCTCTATGATGCTATATACTGCCTATCATGCCCCTGATTTCGAAAATCATACTTCTAAGGCGGTGCAACAGACTGAACAGGCAGTTGTCCAAAACCTGCTGCCAGCGACAGGCTTACGGACCGTAAGCCTAAGCTCTTGCGGTCCGTATGCTACTCTCACGGACCCTATGCTTAAACGGTTGCGGTCCGTAACCGACCCTTGCTCAAATCGCCCAGTTACTGACTTACGGACCGTAAGCCCTTGGCTTTGCGGTCTGTATCCGATGACCAGAGGACAAAAATTTGAGATTTCATAGGCTTTGACCATGCACTTCTTTCCAATCCGAATCTTGTGTATCTCTTTTCAGCTGAGGGCCCCTTTTGCTCAGATATTGCATGCCTTGCATGTACTTATACCATTTTGGCACTTAGTGATAAGTTTAAAAACGACGGATATTTCAAGAATTCATCTTGGATTCTCTTGAGGGTTGGACATGAATTAAGTTTCAAGTGCAATTCTTTTGTTCAGAATTTATTTACCGAAAGTTGTAGTAGTAATTCATAGAATCCAATTTTTTTCCATATAAAAGTGGAATTTTATTTATTTATGAATAACCGGCCAAATATATATACATATTGGATGTTTATCACAATGATTTAAGGATCTTGGGATTTATAACTTGGGCCGCTCAGAGGTATTTTAATAACATGTCGCCCTTGGGTCGTTCAGAGGTATTTTTAATAACATGACGCCCTCTTAAAATCCTACCATACATCCTTATTTGACCCGGGTTCCTGACACGTTTGTCTTACATGACACGTGTCTTTATTTTATTGGATATGATTTTGCGAGGTGTTACAATTAAGGAAATGAATGTGTTCATGAACTGTTCATGAACACTTATCAAACGCAAATCAACTCAAACGAATGTTGAACACAAACATCGTTTATGAACACAGATGAATACACACGAACGTATATTCATTTTAGAACAAAATCTGCATTTTTCATCACAAAGACTACGAAGCATCCACAAAAAATAAGCACTTAACATAATTATCTGAACACAGTTGACAAAGTTAGCAGAAACATGATTAATACAAAATTTAGAAGTTTATACTATAAGGTGTTGTTTGTCTTTAAGAGGTAAAATGCTTGCAATCTGCGGATCACATATGTAGAAGAAGAGGTGGACCAAACTTCTACAGTCTGCAAGAAGAAGGTTGTTTGTTTTTAACGTATGTAGACTTCTAAAATAAACTGGTGGTGGTAGTGGACGGTGGTGCTGCACGATGGTGGTGGGTGGCGGACGGTGGTGGTGGGCTATGCAGTTATAGCGGTCAATGTCCGCTATATGATATATAGGTTATAGCGGTACTATAGCGGTAATTATAATATCATGCGTATTTTATGTATTTATATATATATATATATATAGAGAGAGAGAGAGAGAGAGAGAGAGAAAATATTAATAATAATATCAAATTTTATAGTAATATCATATTATCATGCAAAATATTAGTAGTAATATCAAAATCCAAAACATGAACTGAGGAAGTCTAGCGACTTAGAGATTTAGGTTGAATTTTTTTGAATGATGAATTGATGAAGAACCAGCGAATGAAGACTTTTGGTCTTGATTTAGGTTTAATTTTGGGTTTGGGTCTTTACTTTTGGGTTTATTTATAAACAAAAAGTTGATTAATGTGGGCTTTACCTTACTTTTGGTCTGAAATAAGAAAAACCGCTAAAAGCAGTTCTACGACCGCTATACGGGTTTCAAAATAGCGGTCCAATAGCGGGATTTAGCACCAAGAAAAGTTTGCGCATACGTTTTTTAATGAAACGTCTTTGGAAAAACAAACAGTCTGCAGAGGGCAATGTTTGTGCGGCACAGACATTAGAGCCTGCGCAGATCTTTTTAAAAAAAACAAACAGCACCTTAAGGTTTCAAAAATTTTAAAACTGAGCAAACATAAATGAACAAAACTACAATAAGTTGAGAAAACGACCTATGCGAGTTTAGGGGTTGTTTGTTTACCTCTTAATGAGACTTTTAATGATTCAGACCTCTTACTGGTTCAGCACTTGATGGTTCAGACTGTTTGTTTCGCGAGCAGATGTCTGAATGGTTTTAGGGTTTTAGCTTGCATCACTTCACCGATGAACTTTTGACATGTTTTAACTTGACAAAGTTTTTCTTTTTAACATGTTTACTGGACATTTGAATTTTTTGGATTTAACTACTGTGCTGTAAGAATGTATCTATTGTTGAATTTTTTGTTGTTAGTGCATTTATGATGTGTTTTTTCATAGTAAGGAATGAGGAAATTAGAAAAAAAAACGTATTGTATATCTGTTTTTTTTTTAATATATTTGTATGTCTAGATGCAATGCTTTTGAGTATCGATCATTGGTGCTGGTTGTAATCGATGCTGCTGATAATTGCAATAGGTTATGAAAGTTCTTTAGGATTACTTGTTTAAGTTGATTAGTTTTGAATTCTTTGAAAAAATTAAAGTTAAGTTAGATATATGTAGTTTTAGGTTTTAGGATTACTCATTTACACGTGAGTGAGAGAGACGGATTGTTCACAAATATCTTTATTTATTTATTTATGAGATATATTTGATTTGGCTTTAAATCTGAATTATATTTATGGAACTATAAATAATATTTAAATTTACTTTATTTTACTACTTTTTTTTATTAATTTAGTTTTTAACAGTTAATTTTTTTAATTATATTATTTTAAAAAGTTATTAAAATTAACTTTATTTGTTATTTTATCAATGTAATATTTTTGAGTGTATTTTGTTTTTTTATTTATAGCTTTATTTAAACAAGTCAAATATAGTCAAACTTTACCGTAAGGAATTTGACCAATATTGTTTGAACATCGGTATCGCTATTGGTAGCGTATTCATTTTTATGGCTTTCTCGATGTAGCGGCATAAAATTTGTTGAAGATGGAGTTGTATTTTCAATAGAGAATTTTTTTGGTAATGTAAGCTATAGCGAGTCCGGTATAGTAACTTTACCGTGATTAACCGAACTGGTACCAGCCGAATAACATCGCTATATATTCAATTGTTTTTGTTTTCAATCGATGTGTATATCCTCTTGTGCTTGTCTCTTTCGGTTGCTATTTCGAGTGCCGATACCATATCGAACTGACCCGGTATCAACCGAAACCCGCTCCAAAGCGCAGGTAATCTTGCTAGTTAGATGAAAAATATACATAGATGAACATGATTGGCAACAGAATGATTCAAGTTTTGTTGTAAATGATAAGTTAGAAAATTTACATTTAACTTACAAATGCATATGCTTAGATAAGCACTATAAAGTGATGCTTAGAGAATAATCAAAATCAAATTGTTGTTATATCTGTAATACAGATTAAATTAACTTTAACTAAATTTTTGGTGGCAATATGCTTGATGGAAACATATAATATTAATGTAAATTAAATATGGATTTCTTATGATATTAATACAATCAAGGGACTACTAGTCAAATTGGCCTAAAGCAACCAAAACAACAGTCAACATAAGGGCCCAAAAAAACCAACAGGATAAAAAAAATTGTTAATGCTGGGTTTGGAACCCATATCTGAGGTAGACCGTAGAAGGCAAGGGCGCGTAACCTTTGTGCTAAGATTACTTCTTTATCTGTATATAAATTAATGTAAAATGGAAATACTTTTGGGCCCAAAAAGTGTTGGGTTTTGTTCGGTGGCACACCCTATGGATCGGGCCTGCCTGCGGGTATTGGAAATACCTTTGAGTTTGTTATAAAATATGAGTGTGCCTATTGGCACACCAAACCCTAGCAAAATTAGGGTTTATCTACGCTGCGTATTGGTCAATGCGCAGCGTATAGGGTTAATTAACCCTATACGCTGCGTATAGATCAATACGCTGCGTAGATAGACCATAGATCTCAGTGCCTGATAACCAATCATTGCACAGAAAACAAGGTTTATATACGCTGCGTATTGGTCAATACGCAGCGTATATAAAACAACTGCTAATTTGGGGTCATTTTGGTAGGTTTGAAGTGTCAAATTTTTGCCAGGTTTGTATACGCTGCGTATTGACCTATACGCAGCGTATATAAACCTGGCAAAAATTTGACACTTCAAACCTACCAAAATGACCCCAAATTTGCAGCTGTTTTATATACGCTGCGTAGCGGGTAACAATTACGTTACCATACTTATTTCCCGTTTCTTGTACCCAATTCTTCAAATCAGTTAGAGACATGAAACGCTAAAAAAAGTTACGTTAATATTTGGTCATTTTATGAAACTCATACTTCAGGGACTAATATGGTTATTATTGAAACTATTTTAACTGAATGTTTTAGCCAGGTTAACTTTCATATAAAGATTTCTTCTTTAAGCACTAACTCAGTTAGCATACTTAACTGAACAGTATAGGGACCATTTTTGTCAATTTTCGAAACTTCAGGGACCATTTTTGAAAATCCTGGAAACATCAGGGACCATTTTTGTAAATTTACGAAACTTCAGGGACCGTTTATGTCAATTTTCGAAACTTCAGGGACCATTTGTGTAAAAATTGAAACTTCAGGGACCAAAGTGTAAATATATCAAAAATCTGTAAAAAAGGGGGTCTTCTTTAAAGAACCGGCCCTTGCAAGGATCGAACTCGTGACCTATCGTTTATAACGGCAACGTCTTAACCAGTTTATCCTCCGTCTCGGAGCTGGTAGAATATGAAACTTAATCCTTATATACACTAGTTAGGATATACTCTGCGTATTGACCTATACGCAGCGTATATGAACACTTTATATACGCTGCGTATAGGTCAATACGCAGCGTATATAACCTTCTGAATTTTATATGCACACAGAATATGTTAAATAACCTGTTAAATAACCTGTTATATATAAACTTCCAGAACTTTATCTATACAACAGAACATGTTATATAACCTGCCAGAATTTTATATGTACACCACAGTATATATATAACCTTTCAGAATATACAAGAGTTTGATATATACAAGAAAAGTTTGTGCATACATAACAAAATGATAAAAATGATAAAATACTACTGTTGCTGCTCCTGCTGATGCTCCTGCTGCTGCTGATCCCATTCTGCATCCGTAATGAAGGGTAGTGGAGGTAACCCGTCATGCTGTCGCTGCTGCTGCAGCGCCGCAGCCACCCACTCCAACAGATAATTGTTCCCTTCAGCTAACCGAAGCTGCCGCTGATGTGATGGGTCAGGACCGGGCCAAACATGGCGTGGGAACTGAGGCGACCCTGGTGGTCCACGCGGCGGTGGTGGCTGCGGAATGACGACGGCCGGCTCATGCGGCTCCGGCGGCTCCGGATCGTGCGGGGGATAATACGGAGGGAACTGCTCCGGCAGCTGTTCAAGCTGATATTGCGTGCCGTCCGGCTTCTTAAACCGCTTCCCGTCTGGGAAGTCTTTGGTAACGTGCATTCCGGATATAACGTTCTTCCCCATCCGCTTCGGCTGTGCCGGCGGGCCTACATTGTCGCGGTCAGTCTCCGGATGATAGCCCAACGAAAGGGCTATCCTAGTCACGTAGGCGCCGCCGAATAACTGTCTGCGCTCCTGTGGATGATGCGCGGAGGCGAAGTATTGCGCCAACCCGTAGGCGAGAGCGCACGGCCTCTTATATAAGAGGCAATATAAGAAAAATAAATCACCACTGGTGCACCACTCCCGGCTTTTGTTTCGAGCAGTGATCGAAGTGGAAATCATTTTGTACAAATACCTGCACAAAAGGAAACCAGTCAGTAAATAATAATCAGACGACATCGACTAAGATCGTCGTTAAATTACATTTTTTTTATTATTTAGTCTACGTCGTCCGTAAGGCGCGTACGGGCCTAACGAACGTCGAAACTAAGTTCGTCGTTAAAGTATAAAACGACGAACTTAGTTTCGACGCTCGTTAGAGACCTACGCGCCTTACGGTTCGACTTCGACTAAATAATAAAAAAAAATATTTTAACGACGAACTTAGTTTCGACGCTCGTTAGGCCCGTACGCGCCTTACGGACGACGTCGACTAAATAATATTTTGTTATTATTTAGTCGACGTCGTCCGTAAGGCGCGTACGGGCCTAATGAGCGTCGAAACTAAGTTCGTCGTTAAAATATATATTTTTTTTATTATTTAGTCGAAGTCGAACCGTAAGGCGCGTAGGTCCCTAACGAGCGTCGAAACTAAGATCGAAGTTTTATATTTTAACGACGATCTCAGTTTCGACGCTCGTTAGAGACCTACGCGCCTTACGATTCGACTTCGACTAAATAATTAAAAAAAATATTTTAACGACGAACGTATGAGCTGTGTCGGGGTAAATCGTACCTATGTTTGGGGAAAGCGGTATATACGTTGCTGTCCTCGCCATAGGAGCTGTATCTCGCAGCTTCGTCTAACCTCGCAGCTTCATCTAGCCTTTCTTGTACTTTCTTTGATGTAGGCCGACCGCGAGTATTTTGCTGGACGATCGGTGGTTTCTTGGTTGACGATTTCGGGGTGAAGACCACTTTTATCTTTGAAAGCAAACTCTTTTGCTGAACGAGGGACTGCGCCTCTAAATGTTGCCGCCCATTATTTAGCTCTGCTACAACATCGACCTCCTCGTCTACCAGTTTACACAGGAGCAAGTCAAGCTTACGCCAGAATACATCTATGTCGTCGAGTTGTATCATACGCCCTGCACAGTTAAGTTAATACGGTGTGAGAAACAGCTAAATCGTACAAAATAACAAAAGGTTTGTAGTTTTAATATTTTTTACCTGTACGTTTGTAGTTTTCCAGCCTACAAGCACACGGCAATCCACAGCTAAGCCACATATGGCAACCACATGATGCGTTAAGTTTCCACAACACCTCCATCTTCCTCAGTAGCTCTTTTGCCAGCAAATCAAGTGCTTCATGGGAAACCTTTCCACGTAGGTTGTCCAACAGTCGGTGTCTGTGGTGGTTCATCGTTTTTTCGATGCTCTCAGTGAAACTTTTTTGTATTTCATCGTACTGAGTTTCAACTATATCAATGACGCATCTTGCTATTCGCTCCAATGAACTCCCGCGCGTAACGTATCTTTTTAAATTTGCGTGCTGGCTCTCAACTCTGTTGGTGGTGCGCTGACCAAAGTTGCGACACTTATCGGTCCACGCATAAACGAACATTTCTTTATAGTCTTTGAGCCAGTTTTCGTAGACGTAATCATAGACACCTGCAAAAATAAAATAATGAAATGTAAAAGCGTGTGTAAAATATAATAGATTGGGTGAGTCGTTTGTTGAAGGAACACTTACTTTCTCGGTTGGCAACCACGAGTCGGTTATACATTTTCTCCAAGTTGTACTTGTACATGGGCTCTGATGAAGATTCGCACAATCTCCGCCAGTACGACATAAATTTCCCCCAATCTTCTTTATTGAACCCTTTCTTGCACTTTTTAGCTATATTTTGTTGGATGTGAAAGTGGCATAGAAGCCTGGTTGTGTCACGACCCCCGACCCACCCTGGACGGAATCGGGAGTCGCGAACAGCCCAGTGGTACCGGTGATTATTTTGAAAACGTTGCAGCGGAAATTTCATCAGGACCGTGAGTTAGGAAAAATATCAGAGTTTAGAAAACACCGGATTTTATTTATTAAATAGATGGGATAAACCCACGTTTTACAATGGTAGCTTTAATAAAGATAAATTTGATTACATAAAACAATATTTCTTATTTTGATTTAATTAATAAAATAAGCCACTTCTTGATGCCTTTCAGTGCTGTATCCATCTCTTACTCCAATCTACTGTAATTACCTGAAACGCGTTTTAAAAAGGTTTTGTAAGCGGGAAATACTGAGTGAATCATTCTTTTATAAAAACGACTCATTTATTATAATTCACAGTATTAAGAGAGATTACAATGTTTATTTCAACCAACTACCCACAGTATTTGTCACCGACTCGTTTCGGTGACTGTGGTCATATTACTATTGAGTCCGTTCACCCAATAGTAACGAGTATCATTAATTAGGTACGCCCACCTAAAGTGATAAAAACAGTAATGTGCACAATACCCCACATACCGGCTGTAATTTGGTGACTACATAAACTTAATCACTGTAATTATAACCTTTGAAAATAAACATGATTTTGAAAGTAATTTGATAAAAAGAGAATGACTCACTTATAATCATGCAGATTCATACGGCAAAGTTTAGTTTACAGATAAGCCTTGATATATTGCAGATTTATACAGGCAGAGCTTAGCCTATTGATTTAGCCTTGTAACCTAGTGCACACGAACTAGGTAGGTAACTTAATACAGCAATTACGATAACTCACGAGATCAACCCTCACAACGAATGACAAAGTGCTATGCTTAAACATCCATCGAATTAACGATTAATGACAATGAATCGTAATAGCGATCGAGTTAATACCCTGTTTGCGGCAGCACCCCGCTATACTAATTAGTGTTTCGTGTGTGTTAATTGTGATAAACAGAAGATATCTCGGAGCGTATTACGAATTGGTTCGTCGCTCAAATTCCAGAAATAAAGTGCCACTGCCCTCTATTTATACCCGATTTTGACTTAGCTTACGGACCGTAAGCATAAACCCTTATGGTCCGTAAGGGTCACATGTTTACTATATTGTTGCCACGTGTGGGACTAGGTCTGCTGAGTTGACAGATTCTCGAAATTATATTTAGACAGCGTTTTATTTGGATAATCGTTGAGTAGAAAATACCCCCCCTGAGTTTTAGGGGCCCTGATCCTGATTCTGATTGTTCTGAAAATTTTAGGGTTTGTGCAGAATCACTTAGATGTCTTAATTAGGGTTTCCTATTGGATAAAATAATAAAATAAATAGGACTTTTAATGAGGGTTGTTACATTCTCCCTACCTTAATAAAAATCTCGTCCTCGAGATTTACTAGAATAATTAAGGATACTTTTTCTTCATCTCAGATTCCAGCTCCCAAGTGTATTTGGGTTATGATATTTCTTTTAGACTTATGTCACATTTTAGTTAATAAAAATAATATTAGGGTAGATGACACAGATTTAAAATATCAAATTTTGTGAATACGAGTTGTATCATAAGTAGGATTCAATGGTTCAACTGAATTAGTTTAAGAAATCGATGACAAATGAATGAGATGAAATGATATAAATTTCCAAAGTGACTAGGTTCAAGCCAAAAGATATATGATCAATAGATATGAATGTGAAGGACTTTTAGAATTAATAAAATTCTTTGTCAAAAGAAAGCTTACTTTGATTGGCAACTGAGGAAGACTTAGAATTAACAATCTTCTATATATAATAAACAAAACCTATTGTGAGACACGTGTAATGCTGTGAGCCTATCTAAAATTTGTTTTCCCGCTCAAACACCCAACTCCATTTTTCTGTTGTGGCCCATTTACTCGACCCGTGAACATAGATGTTTACCCTTTTGTTTGCTTTTATTCCATTCAAAACCCTAAATCTTCATCTTCAACAATGAACGGACCATCAAATCTTTAGTTTTCATTGATTATCTTCAAGGTCATTTTATGGTTCCAACATTAGCATGAAAAAGGAGGACTAACATCAGAGATCATAATTGGATTTTACCAACCTGGATGTTGTCACCTACTCTAAAGACGCCCCTGTGATGGATATTCTAGGGTTTGTTCTTTTTACGCTTCAGCTATTCCTTTCGCACGCTTCATTTAATTACACTAATTCTATCAAATCTTTATTTCTTTTTCACGAATTTTGACATTTGTATGAATCGGTGACTACCTAAATCACTGACGTAGACTATTTTCCTTCAATTGTGAGATTGGTTTTCAATTTGTAATTTATGCTTTCGTTTGATCTCCTTTATTGTTCTCCCCTCTTATTTATGAGAATAATTACAAGAAAACATACACATATATATTTGGACGAATGTGTATCTATTTGAGTAGATGTTCAAATGTCAAATGTGAACAAACTTGTAATATCTAAACTGTTTAAAACAATACCTAAAGTAGTAAAGTGCCTTAACTTTCACCAAAGTTCTTTTCTCCTATGAATGTGGTAGCTATCTTTCTTCCAAAAGAGACCCATAGGTTTGGTAGTTTATTGCAACTTGATTGTTTATATGATTGTTTAAGGGTCACCTAAGCAATTCAACACCAACTGCCAAAAAAAAAAAAATAATAAAAACCTCTAACTAGGATACTAATTTAACAGACTTCAACTTTATTTTTGTTTACACAAAAATGCTCTGTTTGGTCTTTTTGTTTATATGATCGTTTAAACAATTAGAATTTACCAAATGCTCAAACATTTAATGACCTAATTATTACAGCTTTAAGAGAGCACATCCAAAGACCATCCTCTATAGTATGTTTTATTATATCTTATTATTTGATTTCGATTGTTCTATATCACAGTCACTTTTAAAACGGACATCCAAACACCTCTGTAGTTTAAACAAGTCATTTGTAGTTATGATTCTAGAGTTCTGCTTATGCTTAGTTAGAACAACCAACATCTATTCCTTCAACAAAGTGAAAGATGTGATCCGGCAGTGATTAATGAACAAAATATTTGAAGTATTGCTACAACTAGGTTTTTTATAGAACATATTAGCTTTGTAGAGAAACCTTGCCTACCATGTAGGTGTAGGGACATTGATTTTGTCTGTTGTAGGATAGCAAGATCAAAACTAATAAAAACTTCAGTTGTATCATCTTTTGGTAAGACAAACTAGCGCCACACTTTCGAATTATTGAACCGGTACTCCTAGCTATGAAATTTAAAGTCACTAGGTGATCTTGAACCGTCAAACCTTGTGATATTCGCCAAGAAGGCATGTCGTCCCTTACAACATCATGCTTGTAAAGCATTTGTGGAGAAAACGTTATTGCTTCATTCTTATGCCCACAAGTGGTGATAAAAGTCTACGTTACCAAATTATTATATATTGGTATTTCATTTGAATGGTAAGCAATTTTACATATTTAACCAACATTTATATACTTTATATTATGCAGCTTTTAGCAACGATGCAGCCAGGTGTTACCATTGTTATCTCCCCTCTACTTTCTCTCATCCAGGACCATATAATTCCTTTGAACCTCAAGTTTGTAGTACCGTTAACTTTTTAAAATTCACAATAGAATACTTCCCAAGCATTTGTTGTTCTCCAAGAGTTAAGGCAAGGCCTTTTTATTTGTATGTTTAGTTTATTGTCTGCCATTAAAACCTATAGATAATTTAGAGACAAAAAGTTGGTTTTCAAGTGTCTTAGCTTTACTGTTAGTTACTACTTATTCTCATTGCTATTACTGGAGTTATTTTCAAGCGTCTTAACTTTGCTGTTAGTTACTACTTATTCTCATTGCTATTTATGGAGTTATATTTTGCAGTATATAAATAGTAACACCATTTGGTTCTATATATAAATTTGGGTTGTGTCTCATTTGAAACCGGTCAAACTAGAAGTAGTTATAAAATATTCTCTCTTTGTTTTTTCTGTATAATGATTGTATATTTTGCGAACATACAATACCTTGACATTCTTTGCCATTTGGTTCATATTTACTTTTTGACATTTTCTGTTTTATTCAACCCGTGTAACACACGGGTCAATAACCTAGTTTCCAAATAAAATAAAAGCATGAAAATAATTTGTCAAATATTTATGATATAAGAAAATCAAAGTGTTGAAATGAGTGAATTGCAAAGATACATCAAAAGACAATAGAGTTTGTGTATCATTGTTTTTAGAGTTCCAAGTTATTTTAATTGTGATAATACTTTTTTTAGGGATCATATTTTTCATACTATGTCCTAGAGATTGAAATATGATAAAAACAAGTTGTTTTGGCATGACCAACTATTATATTATATTTGTAAAGCAAATGTAATATATATTATTTGTGTTTCTGTCTGAACCGTATCAAATATATATACTATGTAATATATATTATTTGTTACACATTTTTACTATATTGTAAATGGTCACCACTTTTAAATAAATATTATTTTAGTATTTTACTATACTAAAAATAACTTATATTTACTATGTAATATATATCGCAATGAAGTTCTTACATTACAAAGTATTTTACTATTATTATTTCGTAAAAGAAATCACTTTTATTTATAATGTTAAATAAAAGTTAAAGGTGTAAAAATATTTATTGTACAAAATATTCGTAAAATAATTTGTAAATATATAACACTTAATGAGTCAATTATATTTGATTATTTATTTTCATTTTGAAATCATATAATGTTGTGGATGTATTTACAAAGGTTGTAAATAAGTGAAAACGAAGAATATTACAATGTTCCCCTAACCCAAATGTAGTTGATGATTTCCATATTATTCTTATATGGTCATTTTCTTGCCAGAGTGTTACATAGTTACCACAAATATGTGATATTAAATATCTTTTCCTTTTATATTATCAAGAAGTAAAATACTAAATTAATATAGATAGTTTTTTAAAACTTGTGGTAATTTTGACAAAATAATGATATACGTTTTATTAATATGTTGATCCAAATATCCTAAAATTCACGATTATCATTTTTAAACTCAAATATGTTAAACTGTAAGATTCACGATAAAATATTTTAAATCATAAAAGTAAAATAGTAAATGTTTATTTTAATATCAAGCATACTTAAATATTGGCTTGATTAAATAACATTTGATATTTTAATATATATTAAAATACATATATTATAAAAGTATTGTAGACTATTTAAACAAGATGAACAATTACATATAAGTATAAATGTCTTGTTCATGAATACTTAGACAGTTATTTAGATAGTTTTATTCGTTCCTCTAATTCTTGTATTGTTTTATGAAAATTGTTATGGGCCATTTTCTGAGTATGCATGCTGACTAATATCCTGCTTTTAATTGTTTATCTGTGATCAGGATACTGGACGAGGACATTGCTAACATCCTGGGTGATATCCTGAGGTACATTGAATTAATCACGTGCAGATGAAAGACTGGGACTTGCCAACGGTCAAGTGGACTCCATCTCCTCAAGACTCGGACGTATTTGTAAAGGAGAGACGTTGAGCCCGAAAGACCAGGTCTACAACGTTCACCTAAGGAATATTCGGTGGATCCCGGTTATGTAGGATAGTTAGTTACGTTTGTTTTACTATAAATAGATGGGGGCGGATCAGATTAAGTCACTCAACTCACACATTTTCGAACACTTTCTCTCTAGCTCATCGCAAACACTACACACAACACTTGTATTCGAATTACATTGTAACACCTAGTCGATCCGCACCACATCCTGCACTGTATCCTGATATTTGAAGCAATAGAAGAACAAGGCAGCTGCGATTGTCAGCTCCCGAGGTTTTATGCCGGCGATCTAGATTGATCAAGGGCTTTCCTCGTACATCACGTGACCACCTTTACATTTTCGCTCATTGTTTGATCATAGATATAGCTCTATATCCTGAGCCGTATCCTGAAACTGTTTTCATATCTAATTTTGTTAACACATTTTTCATATATATTTTTAGCACACTACCTCACTTAACTAATTTGATCACTTAATTGCTTAGGTAATTTTTGACCAAAACAATTTGGCGCCCACCGTGGGGCAAGTGGTGCTACTTTTACTAAAAATCTTTGCAAAATCATTAATCGGTTTTCTATTTTCAAAACTTTTTGCCACATTGTTTACAATGGCCTCAAGATCAAACATGAGCTCTTCCACTATGTCTGCTACAACCTCTGCTACTATTGGTTCGGTGCTTCCACCACCTCCTCCAAGGATGCCGCTTTCTTCACAATCTCAAGATGTTATCCCTACTCGGAGTGTCCAGGGATCTGCTCCCGTTTTAGCCTCTAACGATGAAATTTTGACTTTATTTGGAAGTGTGCAGGAACAAATGAGGCAGCAACAGGAGACTAACCAAATGCTATTAAGAGAAATACAACTCTTAAAAGCTAGCTCGAGTAGACCCGCTGAAGAAACTGTCACTCCTATACAGCCCAGGGCTTTGAACTTCAGTTCCGCAGTTTACACTGAGGATAATAGGGGGAATATCGTCCCAAGCCATTCTCAGAATCATACCCCTGAGATACCCTCTTCGGTCAGGATATCGACTGTGAGAAGTTCAGGATATGCTTCAGGATATGGCCAAAATCCTCAGAATGGTAATGTGTCAAATAATAATATTCTTGCTACTAACAATAATGGCTCTTTGCAGGATGCAGGTATGACGTCAACATTTACCAGGGAGCTCCAGAAATTGAAGGACATGATATCCAGTGTACCTGGAGTGGTCCAGCCAATTCCGGAAGTATCCCAGGACAGCCACAGGATATCCCGCTTTGCATATCCCATCTGTGATGCTGAAATACCAAAAAGATTTCAGACTCCCAACATGAAGCTGTATGATGGGACTACAGATCCTGAAGAGCATATTGCCCAGTATAGGGAAAGAATGGAGATTAACCCTATCCCTCCGGAGCTTAAGGAAGCATGCTTATGCAAGGGATTTGGTTCTACTCTGACAGGTTCAGCCTTAAAATGGCTGTTAAACGTTCCTCCTTACTCAATTACTTCGTTTGCTCATTTGGTTAATTTATTTAACAGTCATTTTTCTTGTAGTCGGAGTTTTAAGAAACTAACCAGTGACCTTTACAGGATAACTCAAGGGTCTCAGGAATCCTTGAGGGATTATGTGAACAAATTCAGTCGAGAATCCTTGGATATCCCACATCTTGATGTTGCAACAGCTGTGCAAGCTTTTAAGATGGGATTACAAAAGGATTCTCAGTTTTATCAGGATCTTGTAATGAATCCCTGCAGGAATCTCGACGAAGCTCGTAACAGGGCTTTGAGATATATCCGTCTGGAAGATGACAAGAAGATGCAGGAGAGGATGAATTCTACCTCAACCCATGAATCAACTAACAGGAAATCAGAAACCTCATATAAGCCATATCGCTCCAGGCCATATGGCAGAAATGATAACAAGAAAGTGAACGCTATTGAAGACGAGGATCCTGAAGAATATCCTGATTTATCTGAATACTGCTTTTCTATTAATATACCTGAATTAATGTATGCTATGCAGGGCTTAGGGGACAAAGCTAGGTGGCCTCGAAAGAACCAGCAGAAAGCCGATTGGAAGGATAAATCCAAATGGTGTGCCTTCCACGAAGACTTCGGACATATGACCGAGGATTGCATTGCGTTAAGGAAAGAGATAAGTTACCTGTTAAGCAAGGGGTATCTGAAGGACTTGCTGGGAAAAAAGAAGAATAAAGGGCAGGATCCCGAGAAGGATCCTGAACGAGCAGCATCACCCCCAGCAGATGCCAAGATAATTAACTTTATTTCAGGAGGATCCGACATTTGTGGGACTTCGTATTCGGCGGCCAAGAGACATGCGAAGGAAGCTAAGAGCGAGAGGGGAGACAGACCAGTCAGAATGACTACCCTCACAACTGATAAAGTGATCACTTTCGATAGTGATGACAGGGATACTGTTCAGGATCCTCACCATGATGCTTTAGTAATAACATTATATGTGGCTAACCATTTCGTACGCAGGATACTGGTAGACAACGGTAGTTCTGTCAATATAATTCAGCTGGAAACATTGAAGAGGATGAATGTATCTCCGATGGATATCACTTCGAAGTCCACTGTGCTCGTTGGTTTCAGTGGAGAAGCTAGGAATACCGTAGGGGAGATAAAGTTACCAGTATATGTTAAAGGGGTCAACTCAATACAACGCTTCTGTGTGATGGACTCCTTATCCTGCTATAACATCATACTGGGAAGACCATGGATTCACGATATGAAGGCTGTGCCATCAACATATCACCAATGCATCAAGATCCCTACCCCTTGGGGGGTTGTCAAGGTGGAAAGTGATCAACAGGAAGCGAAAGAATGCTACTCATCCTCGATGAAATCCACAACTAAGCCTAGTACAGCATAGCAATTAAAGATGCGGGCCCAGGATATCGTGGAGGATTCGGAGCAGGATGTGAAGAAAATTATCCTGGAACAGGATAATCCTGATATCTCGGTGCTCGTAGGAACCAATATCCCTCAGGATATTGAAGAACAGTTAACTAACTTTTTGAAATGCAGGATGTCAACGTTTGCATGGAAGCATGAGGATATGACAGGCATATCCAAAGACATTATCACTCACAAGCTTGGAATTGACAAATCATTCAAGCCTGTTCAGCAAAAAAGAAGAAAATTCGCCCCTGAGCGGAATGCGATTATCCAAGAGGAAGTTGAAAGATTGTTGAAGTCCAGGATGATCAGAGAAGTCAAGTTTCCAAAATGGCTAGCAAACGTAGTTGTGGTACAGAAGAAAAACGGGAAATGGAGAGTCTGTGTAGATTACACGGACTTGAACAAGGCTTGTCCTAAAGATCCATTTCCTCTCCCTCATATCGATGCAATGGTAGATGCTACTGCTGGACATGAAATGTTAACATTCATGGACGCGTCCTCAGGATTTCAGCAGATTCAAATGG
Organism: Helianthus tuberosus; assembly: GCA_030545235.1. Lineage (NCBI taxonomy): Eukaryota > Viridiplantae > Streptophyta > Magnoliopsida > Asterales > Asteraceae > Helianthus > Helianthus tuberosus. The sequence goes on along the minus strand of CM060354.1, from coordinate 150,269,874 downwards.
AGCCTTCGGATCAGGAGGATACTGCTTTCATGACACCAACAGGTATATATTGCTATACTGCTATGCCTTTCGGTTTGAAAAATGCAGGTGCAACATACCAGAGATTGGTAAACATGATGTTCAAAGATAAGCTGGGGGACACCATGGAGGTATATATTGACGATATGGTGGTAAAATCTAAAAGAGCTGAGGATCACCTCCAGGATATCAAGGGAGCGTTTGATATCCTGGATTAATACAACATGAAGCTGAATCCTGCTAAGTGCCATTTCGGAGTGGGGGCAGGAAAGTTTCTTGGATATAGGTGACAAAAAGGGGGATAGAAGCAAGCCCAGAGCAGATCAAAGCTATCCTGGATATAAAATCACCCTCAAATATGAAGGACATACAAAGGTTGACAGGCCGAGTAGCAGCTTTGAATAGATTTATTTCAAGATCCTCAGAAAAATGCAAGGAATTTTATGATATCCTCAAGAAGAATAAGAAATTCGAATGGGGAGCAAAGCATGAAGCAGCCTTGCAGGATTTGAAGCGATATCTCTCAACCGCACCTCTATTGATGAAGCCTGAAAATGGTGAACCACTATCCCTATACCTCGCTGTATCAGGGAATGCTGTAAGTGTCGTTCTTATAAAAGACCATGAAGGTCAGCAATATCCTGTATATTATGTTAGTAAAAGTTTGTTAGATGCTGAAACTAGGTATTCTCATTTAGAAAAATTGATATTAGCTCTAGTCATGGCATCGACAAAGCTTAGACATTATTTTGAGACACATAGGATCCATGTTAAAACGAATTATCCTGTCAAAAATGTGCTTAGGAAACCAGAGATGTCAGGAAGGATGGCCAAGTGGTCAGTAAAGTTGAGTGCTTATGATTTAGTATATGAACCTAGAAATGCCATAAAGTCTCAGGCTTTAGCTGACTTTATGGCTGATTTCAGTAGTGATATTCAGGATGAGGTAGACCTAGAAGTTCAACAGTTAGGAGAATCTTCAGGATCCTGGACATTATATACTGATGGTGCATCCAATATAAGAGGTGTAGGTTTAGGTATACTACTAAAATCGCCACAGGGGGACATATTACCCCAGGCCATTAGGTGTGAATTTCCTGCTACTAATAATGAGGCAGAATATGAAGCTTTAATTGCAGGATTAGAATTGGCTAAGAGTATGAGTATCAAGAATTTGCGAGTATATGTTGACTCCTTGTTAATTACTAACCATTTTAATGGATCCTATGCAGTTAAGGGTGAGAAATTAATCGAATACCTCGATATTCTCAAAAAAATAGCAGAATATTTCGATGTTTTTACACTTGAACAGGTACCAAGAGAGGATAACGCTGAAGCAGATGCCTTAGCAAATCTGGGATCATCGATCAGGATACCAGAAGGAACCCAAATACCAATAATACATGTCTTGTATCCTGCAACGAATCCTCAAGATAAAGAAGTAGCGGGTATTCAGGATCCTGGAGCAGAGTATCCTGAAGAGGATCCTGAATCTTGGACGGCTCCAATCATGAGATATCTCAAGGAAGGATACATCCCCGAAAATGAAAATCCTAAGGCATTTAGGATGAAGGTAGCACGATTCACTATTATAAATAATGTTTTATACAAGAAATCTCTTGCAGGACCGTATTTGAGGTGCTTGGAGGATCCTGAAGCCAAAGAAGTACTTCAGGATATACATGAAGGGGATTGTGGTAACCATACTGGGGGCAGGTCATTATTCTCAAAAGTATTAAGGACAGGATATTATTGGCCGACAATGAGAAAAGATGCCGCAGAATATGCTCGAAGATGTGACGCATGTCAAAGACATAGTAACATATTACATCAGCCTGCTGAACCGCTGTATCCTATTGTTTCCCCTTGGCCGTTTATGAAGTGGGGTATGGATATAGTGGGAAAGCTTCCGAAAGCTCCAGGAGGAAAGGTTTTCATGTTGGCAATGACGGATTATTTCTCCAAGTGGGTTGAAGCAGAAGCATTTGTTCAAGTTAGAGATCAAGAAGTAGTATCCTTCATAAAGAGAAATATCCTGACCAGACTCGGGGTACCAGCCGAGATAATCTGTGACAATGGTTCTCAGTTTATAAGCAAGAGAACTACTGACTTTTGTAAGAGTTGGGGAATCAAAATGATCACATCTACTCCGGTACATCCTCAAGCGAATGGACAAGCAGAATCCTCAAACAAGATAATTGTCAATAACTTAAAGAAGAGACTTGGAGCCAAAAAAGGAAGATGGGCAGAAGAATTACCCTTTGTTTTGTGGGCTGATAGGACAACGGTCAAGAATGCGACAGGCCAAACCCCATTTTCCTTGGTATTTGGAGCAGAAGCAATGATTCCAACGGAAATGGCAATACCTACTGCAAGATCTATCCTACGGGATCCTGAACAGAATCCTGAAGCCTTGTGTCAGGATTTGGATACTATAGATGAAAAAAGGGATGCAGCAAGGCTAAGAATGGCAGCATATCAACAAAGAATATCCAGAGCATATAACAAGAATATTAGGACCAGAAGATTTAAGGTTGGAGATTGGGTGTTGAGAAAGGCTTTTCCGAATACTACTAATCATGCCGATGGCAACTTAGCTCCAAAATAGGAAGGACCATATGAAGTTGTATCAGAAGCAGGGAAATGAGCATATAGACTCAAGAATATGGAAGGGGATATGCTACCGAGATCTTGGAATGCTATACACCTTAAGCTTTATTTCAAGTGAGTTTAGAATTTAATTTCTAACTCAGGATGGTATGAATTCTATCTTTTTTAAATATGTTTGGTTTAATTTATTCTTTGAAACCCAATACTAACTTAAGCATCGGAGGGGTGTTAGCCAAGCTAACACCCACCTTAGTTTAAGGATGTTTTGCAGTTTATGCTCCAGGATGCTCACTCAAGATACTTCGGAAGATTAGAGGATTGGCCCCCTCTCTCACGTATAAGGGATCCTGATCCCTTCACAGGTTTAAAGGTATTCACCTTTCTTCCGAATTGGGTTTAAACACCCCGCCTGGAGAGCAGTCCATGTAAAAGTGGCTGACAATTTCGTTACTGTTGGCTATATCCTGAATCCTAAAGGTATATGAGGATTGATCACCCTCTCTCACGAAAGGGTATTTTCATACTCTCTAAGGTTTAAAGGTTTTCACCTTTCTAAGTCTTGGAGTTTATACACTCCCGCCTGTAGCGCACGAAAATTTGGGATTTTCCCCAGAATATAAGGAATTTATCTCCAAGACATTTTTGGGTTTTACCCTCGTGGCATGAAAAATTACCTATACAATGGAAACTGATATTCAGAAGATTTCTAAGAAGACATTGTACACAGGGGACATTCCTATCGAGGCAATGGTGTAAAGCTAAAAGGATAAGGCTCGGAACTAATGCACTAAGTGTCTCAGACAGGGGACATCTTCATTGGAAAAGTTGCAAAGGGATTGAAGTTTGGTAATAGGTTTATACCCTATTCCTGGTATGATCTTTCCTTTGTAAACATCGTTTAAGTTTTTAATAATACTATGTTAAATATCCTGATATATTCTCAAAATATGTTTTCAAAATACTTCTCAGAATATTCGATTAAAATATTTGAAGTTAATACTAGTTTGAAACGTTGACCATTTAGGTATTATCAGAACAGGTTTTGGTAAGATAGATTATTTTTCACTCTTTAAAGAACTTTCTACAAAGTTGAACGAATGTTTGGAAGTCCTATCTAATAACAGTTTTTGTAATATATTGCTGAGCATATTGATCAGGATATTTTCATAAGTTAACAATACGAAATTTTTACAAAAGAGTTACATTAAGTAGTGCAAGGCAATAACAAATAAGTCAAAAGATAGTTATATTATTAACAAGTCAAAAGTCATGCTTTTGGTTTCACCTTAAACTAAGGCCCATCCACCAAAAGCACAATTAGTTTCTACCATACTTGTGTAACGGTTGGAGGATCTATCTCAAAACAGGACATGTCCACCTACAACCGTTACCACATTCAAAACAGGTTATACTAATCGATGACCAAGGGCTTCATCCTAAAACATAGGACCCATCCACCTTTGGTCATCATATTGTTCTAATGCAGGAAATATAAATTGTTCGAAGACAGGAAAAGTAAATTGTTTACATAACCACAACCACGAAATTTAAAAGTGGGCTCCGGCCATGGCACGTATATCCATCATCGCCCACTTCGCCGCTTAAGAAGCGGCACCTTCTTGATCAACAGCCTCCTTCCCAGCATCTGCACCAGCATCGGCCTCAGGATTCTTCTCGGCATCACCATCATCAGCATTGGCCACTTCCTCTGCCGCCTTTGAAGGCTCTTCACCAGCATGCTTTGCAGGATGAGCAACGGGATGACCTCCGAGATCCTTTAGTTTCGCCTCCCAAGTCTTTATGTTCCAGGAGGGGCATTCGAAGCCCAAATCCCTGGCCTCATAAGCCAACCTTATCCTGGCTTGGAGAAGAGAGACGACCACGGATGCTTTGAGGCTGTCCCGATATGAACTCATATTCTGCTGGTATTGGAGAAGGGCGGCATCTAGTTTGGCTTGGGCATCCTCGTTGGCTTTATGGAGGGTAGCTTGGTGTTCCTGGATCATGGCCTTGTATTTGTCCTCGTAATGCTGGGATTTGGCAGCCGCAATGGTTCCTTGATCAGCTATGGTGGCTTCAGCTTTCTCCAGCTTGATCTCCAACATCTTGTTAAGCCCGCAGGCGTCTTCATACAAGTGCATAAGACGATCCAAGCCCTATCGATAAGGACACAGGTATCGATGTAAAAATAAGCAGGATAAGGACTAACATACTTGTGCAGGATATCGAAAGGAAAATTTTTCCTGTTTGAGGAATGAGGTGGCTTCGTTAAACCCATGATTCTCGAGAGAGAATGTTTCAGAAACAGCTGGAGAGTCCGTCTCCTTTCTCTTACGAGAACTTGATGCCCGGGTCCTAGATGTCGGAGGGGCTTTGGAAGCAGAAACGGTCCTTGAAGAGGTAGGCTTTGGTGTAGCAGACGACTTTGGCTTGGATTCTTGTTTGATGGGTGCAAGGCTGGAGTAGCAATCCAACTCGTCAAGTTGGAAACCTTCAAGGTTGACAACTGGTACTGCACAAGGGAAGATATTCTTAAACTTATCATACTTTTGAAAAATAATTGATTTAAAATATATGTATAATTGCTGAGAATGTGCTTACCAGACATCTCTGAGCTTGATTTCTGGCTTGAATCTGTGAGGGACAGGGAGAAAGTTCTTTCACTGGCAGGAAGTCGATAGATTTCCTTGATCTTGGATTCGGATTCTGCACTGGGAGGCACTAAATCTCTGAAGTTCGCTGCATAAAAACATCAGGATATAAGTCTGGGATATAGTTTGAGGATATAATTGGGGATATTCCTAAAACCCTAAATCCTACCCTTGGTTAACCATTTAACCGGCAGATCGAAACCCTTATCGATAGAGTCTCTTTTTACAAAAAAGAATTTTCGTCGCCATCGATCCTCGTTCTTGGTGGCCTTAAGAACCAGAGGGTTCTTGGAGGTAGAAAACAGAAGAAAACGGTGATCGCCGTGGGATCTCAACCAGTATGCTATAGGGAGGTCTTCAATAAACAGGTCAGGAAAATGACGAGACTTGATTTGATCCAGCACTATCAAAACTCGCCAGACCATTGGCATAGTCTGGGCATAGCTAAGGCCGGTGAGTTCAAAAAAGCGAGAGATGAAGGGTGGAAATGGGTACCGGAGTCCGAGAGAGAAAGGGTAGGCGAAGAAACAAACCCACTCGTCAGATGACGCGTCTGATCGGGCTTCCCGATCAAAAGGGTGAAAGACTGTTCCGGTGGGGAAGGCGCCGGAATCTTTAAGAGCAGCGATGTCGGCGTTGTTGAAGCAGCAGATTTCCTTTGCTGGATCACGGATGAAATTTTGACTTACGAGGGTTGAGGCCGGACCGTCCGATCGAGATCTTGTTCGTGATGCCATGAGGGGTGTTGGGCAAACTAAAAGAAACTCAAGAAAGAAGGATAGAGGATGAAGGGAAAAGTGATTACCTGAAAATCGCTTGAAGAATGATGATAATAAGCAGAAATGATTTGGCTAAATATAGGCTGAATATAGGGGGTAAAGAGTAAATATTGCATTGAAAATGGCACAATGTCATTTCAACCATCGTTTCATTTTAATTGCCTCGATCGACGAGATAAAGTTTTTAAAATATATCCGTTGGATTGGTATACCAACCGATATATTTGGGGACAATTGTTATGGGCCATTTTCTGAGTATGCATGCTGACTAATATCCTGCTTTTAATTGTTTATCTGTGATCAGGATACTGGACGAGGACATTGCTAACATCCTGGGTGATATCCTGAGGTACATTGAATTAATCACGTGCAGATGAAAGACTGGGACTTGCCAACGGTCAAGTGGACTCCATCTCCTCAAGACTCGGACATATTTGTTAAAGGAGAGACGTTGAGCCCGAAAGACCAGGTCTACAACGTTCAACTAAGGAATATTCGGTGGATCCCGGTTATGTAGGATAGTTAGTTACGTTTGTTTTACTATAAATAGATGGGGGCGGATCAGATTAAGTCACTCAACTCACACATTTTCGAACACTTTCTCTCTAGCTCATCGCAAACACTACACACAACACTTGTATTCGAATTACATTGTAACACCTAGTCGATCCGCACCACATCCTGCACTGTATCCTGATATTTGAAGCAATAGAAGAACAAGGCAGCTGCGATTGTCAGCTCCCGAGGTTTTATGCCGGCGATCTAGATTGATCAAGGGCTTTCCTCGTACATCACGTGTCCACCTTTACATTTTCGCTCATTGTTTGATCATAGATATAGCTCTATATCCTGAGCCGTATCCTGAAACTGTTTTCATATCTAATTTTGTTAACACATATTTCATATATATTTTTAGCACACTACCTCACTTAACTAATTTGATCACTTAATTGCTTAGGTAATTTTTGACCAAAACAAAAATATATCTTTTTCTTACAGTACAAAGTAAAATATTTTTAAAATTTACTAAATAAATATGATGACTTTATTTATATATATTAACTAGTCATTATCATGGTTGGATATTGGTTAGTGTTGCCTTGTTTAAGCATAGGTGGCCAGTCCATGCCTAACTAAGGCTAGGCTATCCAATACCTGCTCTTGATAATAACCTTAGTACTTAATAATAATATTAATACTTCTGTTTTTTAATTTATTACTAATAATAAAATAAATAACTTAAACATAAATTTAAATGAGAGCATATCTTATTCATATTTTTATAAAAATATAAATTCTTCACCTCAATAATTTAACAAGAATTTTAAATATAGTAATACTATATTGTAATTTAGGTAATTACTTATGTATATATAATCAATTAAATTTATCACGAAAGGCTCGATTAATGCTATAAGAACCATTAAGAGATATACTAAAATATGACATAACTTTGTATATTATTATCTTAGCACACAATTGTTTTAAGATTGCTCTTATAGAATAAATCAACAAAGCGGATTCAATATAAATAAACAAATAATCAAACCTGGTATTTAGGGCAATCTTCAGATTTTGTGAAAACGTCATCACAAAGTGATCGTACTCAAAGAAACGATTCAATGAAGTCAAAGACCAATTAAGCATGTTATGTTTCAAGAGAAATGAAGTGATTGTTGGGATTATTTGGAATATGATAGTTTCCATCCACCATATGGGATTTTAAAATGAATAAGTAATATGAGCAAGTCAAATAATTTGAATTTAAACAAAACAAGTTTTAATAAAAAAAATAAAAAATAAAAAAATTCGGACATGGTTACTATAGAAACTATGTATGTCAAAGAAAATTAAAATTTTCAAGAAATTTATTGACTCGATATCAAGGAGTTATTGTTTTTGCAATAATGTGGTTCACAGTACAAAAAAAACGGAATGATAATTGAGTTTGGATAAAATAACAAATCGGAATGAAGCCCTCCAGTGGTCTTTTATAATTCAAATGAACCAAATGCATAATAAACAATGCATATGTAACGTGGGAATTTACCAAGAAATAAAATAGATCAATATTCGTTATTATGAAAGAAATCCTCATGGTATGATGACTATTAGGGGAAGTAAAAACACGAAAGTTAATTTATTATATGCAAAAGTCAGAATTTCAACGAAAGAAATATAAGAACTTTTATCTGGAATTTCGTGTAATAACTGTTGTTAAGTGACATTACCAGGGAATGTGAATAAAATGAAATAGGAACTTTGCAAAAGTATGTAACTTCTTTTGCAGTGATAATAATTATGACTCTGATTAGACTGTGCAGCGATGGTTGTGAAATCTTGTTACAATGTACTTCAGCAATATTCATTTTGTAGGATTATGTGGCAAAGTGCTTCTTTTTGATCAGTTGTTCTTCTACTGATGGAATTAACATTGGTGTCATCGTGCCTAATTTATATTTTCCAAAGGTCTTGCCTTGAAAATCGTGTGTGATATACTTTAATGTCTGTGAACGTTTAATTTTCATGTGTTTTCTTTGTGCACTAACACGACTTTACATGCTTCTTACTTGCGTTAATAATTTATGGTAACGCATTTGGAAATTTTTACACTTTTGATGGTATCCCAACTTAATGGGTTTCTATTGTTATTATTATTGCTCAAGTTACGAGGCAGCTGATCAAACGAAATAATGTTTGAAAAAAAGATATTCCTAATAAAGAAATCTAGACACATATGCTTGTGCTTTATTCCTATTTGACTTTTTGGAATTTCTTATAGATATACATATCTATATAATCACATATTTCACATGCTGAAATAAACATACTATCTATCAGGTCAATGTATTTAACAGATTTATATTTCCAAAAACAAGTCAGATATCAGGTCATGATACTATTTAGGGAAATCTTGTCACTTATTTGACATATTATATACCCCGTCTTATCCGATTCGCGCCGGAGCGGTAACCTTAGTATATCCGGACAACTGGAGAGTCTGCTACACCATACCCAATCTTGCCGGAGAAAATTTTCTATTTCCCGTAAATAGTATCTTTTCAAAAGTGCCTCTTTTATTAGGGCTTTTATCCAGAATCAAGGAACTTGTATTCCCATAACATATCTTATTCTAGACCAAGTAATATCAATAAGCAATAATTACTATTAATTCTTGCTTATTTATCATATCTTGCAATATTCTAATTACCATTCTTATGGTATATCAAAACACATCATAATTTATTCACATAAGTACTTAGCTTATCTTGAAGCTGATACTAAGGCATCTTTTCTTAAGTTCAAGTCTAAATGCTATCATGTGTGCTACCAGTTAACAGCAATCTCCTAACTCTTTTATATAAACTTAGGTTTTATTATTACAATACTTATTGGATTCAAGCAGTGGCTCTGATACCACCTTCTGTCACGACCCCTGACCCACCCTGGACGGAATCGGGAGTCGCGAACAGCCCAGTGGTACCGGTGATTATTTTGAAAACGTTGCAGCGGAAATTTCATCAGGACCGTGAGTTAGGAAAAATATCAGAGTTTAGAAAACACCGGATTTTATTTATTAAATAGATGGGATAAACCCACGTTTTACAATGGTAGCTTTAATAAAGATAAATTTGATTACATAAAACAATATTTCTTATTTTGATTTAATTAATAAAATAAGCCACTTCTTGATGCCTTTCAGTGTTGTATCCATCTCTTACTCCAATCTACTGTAATAACCTGAAACGCGTTTTAAAAAGGTTTTGTCAGCGGGAAATACTGAGTGAATCATTCTTTTATAAAAACGACTCATTTATTATAATTCATAGTATTAAGAGAGATTACAATGTTTATTTCAACCAACTACCCACAGTATTTGTCACCGACTCGTTTCGGTGACTGTGGTCATATTACTATTGAGTCCGTTCACCCAATAGTAACGAGTATCATTAATTAGGTACGCCCACCTAAAGTGATAAAAATAGTAATGTGCACAATACCCCACATACCGGCTGTAATTTGGTGACTACATAAACTTAATCACTGTAATTATAACCTTTGAAAATAAACATGATTTTGAAAGTAATTTGATAAAAAGAGAATGACTCACTTATAATCATGCAGATTCATACGGCAAAGTTTAGTTTACAGATAAGCCTTGATATATTGCAGATTTATACAGGCAGGGCTTAGCCTATTGATTTAGCCTTGTAACCTAGTGCACAAGAACTAGGTAGGTAACTTAATACAGTAATTACGATAACTCACGAGATCAACCCTCACAACGAATGACAAAGTGCTATGCTTAAACATCCATCGAATTAACGATTAATGACAAAGCATCACCCTAATGTGGGCAGCACTTAAACATCCATTGAGTACATTGATCGATCGGACAATGAATCGTAATAGCGATCGAGTTAATACCCTGTTTGCGGCAGCACCCAGCTATACTAATTAGTGTTTCGTGTGTGTTAATTGTGATAAACAGAAGATATCTCGGAGCGTATTACGAATTGGTTCGTCGCTCAAATTCCAGAAATCAAGTGCCACTGCCCTCTATTTATACCCGATTTTGACTTAGCTTACGGACCGTAAGCATAAACCCTTACGGTCCGTAAGGGTCACATTTTTACTATATTGTTGCCACGTGTGGGACTAGGTCTGCTGAGTTGACAGATTCTCGAAATTATATTTAGACAGCGTTTTATTTGGATAATCGTTGAGTAGAAAATACCCCCCCTGAGTTTTAGGGGCCCTGATCCTGATTCTGATTGTTCTGAAAATTTTAGGGTTTGTGCAGAATCACTTGGGTGTCTTAATTAGGGTTTCCTATTGGATAAAATAATAAAATAAATAGGACTTTTAATAAGGGTTGTTACAGGTTGCGTTCGGGAATACTTTAGAACACGCGTTAATTAGGGAAAGCTCCCTATCCGTGACTATCACACGCGGCATCATACATTCATGCAATATTGACTTGATCCGCTCAAGCACCCACACGTAGTTACCCCTTCGTTCTTTACAAATAACGGCATGTGCGATACAAAAAGACTTGTTGGTCGACGTCATACCCACAACCTGGACAAATGCCATGTTGTAGAGGTTTGTTTTGTAGGTCGCGTCGATCAACATCACGTGCGGGAATGCACGCCACATAGTGATAGAATAAGGATGAACAAAGAAAATCTCTGTTACGACATCTGTTTTGGGTTCCTGTCGGGTGTCGTAAATGAATCGGTGGTCATGCAGCAGGCTTTCCAGTGCCTGCATAGGAGTCTTTCCGCCCATTATTGTCGCTCTAATTTTTTGTACCGCATTTTGCACGTCTTTCTGAACATGCAGGCTGTCGGGGAACTGCTTTCTTAGGGTTTGAAATATGATACGTGGCTCCATGTTTTGAGCAGTTAGTTGCTCCACTAGCTTGTATTCGGCTTTAGTAAATCTTCGCACAAAAGCGTGGCCCAACAGACTCGTCGTAGGTTCGTGGTTATGGTTCGCACAGTCCACTTTTAACTCCCACGTGTCATTCGTCACGTCCTGGATGGCGAGTAATGAAAATGGGCAACCGATTTTTTTGTTACCAGCTTTCCTAATTGTTGCTTTACTACGGTGCTCACCACTACGGTCGCACACAAGCCCTACCATCCCAGTAGTACCGCCAATATTTTTTGATCGGCGGGTAACAATTACGTAACCATACTCCTTTCCCGTTTCTTGTACCCAATTCTTCAAATCAATTAGAGACATGAAACGCTAAAAAAAAGTTACGTGAATAATTAATAATAATAATAATAATAATAATAACAACAATTATAATTATAGTATTCTAACAATAATAACAATAATAATAATTATAATTGTAATATTTTTAACAATAATAATAATAATTATAATTATAATATTTTTAACAATAATAATAATAATAATAACATTAATAATAATAATAATAATAATTATTATTATTATAATTATAATATTTTTAACAATAATAATAATTATTATAATTATAATATTTTTAACAATAATAATAATAATAATAATAACAATAATAATAATAATAATAACAATAATAATAATAATAACAATAATAATAATAACAATAATAATAATAATAATAACAATAATAATAATAATAATTCTTTTAATATGATACCTCATTTATTTGAAACGGATTGCCCGGGGTAGATGGTTCATAAAGTGATGTGTTACGGGGCTCATAACCATATCCACCATGTTCTTCGTATCCACCGTAGCCTCCGTATCCACCTTCACCCCCAGATCTATCATATCCACTGTATCCACATTCACCACCGTATCGACTGTAACCACCATCACCCCCATATCTATCGTATCCACTGGATCCACCTTCACCCCCGTATCCACTGTATCCACCTTCACCCCCGTATCCACCTTCACCCCCGTATCCACTGTAACATCCGCATCCACCTTCACCCCCGTATACCCCGTAACCCGGATTCGATTGCTGCGTCGGGTAATATGGTTCATCAACAGGTGCATTCTCAGCACCGTATCCATTTTGTTGCACGTACGGAGATTCATACCCGTATCCGTAATCCGGATACACTTGATGCGCCGGGTAATTTGGTTCATCAACAGGTAGAGTAGGAGTCTTGTTCAAGTCTGGCAACTGTGTTTTTTGATCAACAGGGACTCCAGACACAACATCCTCCTCCTCATTGGCATCATTTGCTCCCCATGCGTCGTTAGAATAGCGATTACCGAAATAATTCTCGTTCCAAAATGATGACATTTTAACAAGATTGAACAAGATGTTTACTGAAGAAGAAGATGAAAAAGAAAGCAGAGGAGATGAACTCGAAGTGAACAGAGATGCATGGATAAATAGAATTTCAAATTTACTTAAATACGCAGCGTATAGCTCTCTACTCCCCGTATTACTTTATTCACGTGCCTAGACAACATCGTATCAGTGTCAAATCAGTCTGACATATACGCTACGTATTGGTCAATACGCAGCGTATACTGTTAACCCTATACGCTGCGTATTGGTCAATACGCAGCGTAGATCTGACTGATTTGACATGGTACTAGGTTTGACTGTCTGGTCGTGTACCTGCCCCTTACATACGCTGCGTAGAGGTCAATACGCAGCGTATAGGGTAACCCTATACGCTGCGTATTGACCTCTACGCAGCGTATGTAAACCCTAAGTGTGTAGATAGCCTGCCAAGGTGTGCAAATAGTGAGGGCCTAAAATATTGATTAGGATTTTCAAATACATTTTTACTGTTGTATTTTTGTATAATTTTATATCCACTAGATTTAGAAATATAAAAAATAGTGAATAACCCATTTTACATTTTTTTTAACAAAAGTATGTGAAGTGGGATTTCTACTTAAAAAGAAAAAAAATATATACAAAACACTCTCTTTAGAGTGTAATGTTTGATTTAGTTTATTATCAATGTTTTCACGGCGGGTCAGATCGAGACCGGCTAGTCGACCATGGATTTACAATGTCACCATGCATGCAGGTCTTCCAGTTCTCTGTATGCACAATGAACCCTAAATCGCTCACATATAAACCTTTTCTTGAAACCGTTGGACCCTAAACTCAATCTTCATTCGTGATTGTCATCTAAAACCAAAGAGCCCTAAGTCTAACCACTCTCCGAAAGCCTGTTATCCATCCACGATCGTGAACACAGACGGCGTCGGTGCCTAGCCCCTCACCATTCTAGAGGAAACCTATCGCCTAGAGGCCCACTGTGATAAAACCCTCGCTCAGCCTAGACTCGAACCCATGACCTTTACTTTGGAAGATCGTGAGGCTGCCAATGCACCAAAAGACCATTTTACAAATCCTAGAATAGATAGGAGCCTAACAAACCAGACCAAAGAATACTTTGAATGTGTGTACGTATTACCTTAGTTAGTTATAACACTTTAATTTGATATATGTCGTCGGTAATGTTATCTTTTTGTGTCCGATTATTTATCTTCTCGGTAAACTTGTAATTAAAAAAATATAAATATTAATTAAAATGTAATTAAATAATATGAGTACTAAATTAAATTGTAATTAAAAAATTATAGATACTAAATTAACAATAAAATAGAGCCATTTAAGGAGATGATAACAAAGTTATTTGCTTACCCAAGTGTTTAAACCAGCCCAAGCTTTCCCTGTTTATTCATGTCTCTGTGTTCCACCGCATTCGTTGGCTCACAAAAACCTTTTCCTTATATCATGACATAGGTACCTTCATGCTTTGGATTTACACCGTCAGTCTGCCACCATGCATGAAGGTCTTCCGGTTCTCTGTATGCACAATGAACCCTAAATCGTTCAGATAAAAGTCTTTCTTGAAATTGTATGACCCTAAATTAAATCTTCATTCGTGATTGTCACCTAAACCGAAGAGCCCTAAGTCTAACCACGCTCAAAATTCAAAAGCCTGTTAATCCTTCACAATTGGAAGCTGCATTAGTTTTGTTGTGGTTTGCATGCTTTGAGGTGAGATATCATGTAAGCCCTAGATAATTTAATATGATGTGTTTGCATTATACAATCAAGTAGAAAATTTATTGCTATTATCATGTTTAAACACCTACACAAAAATGTGACATCCCCAGGGGCGGCCCTGGAGGTGGGCGGGGAGGACCACCGGCCAGGGTCCGAGTTTCCGAAGGGCACGTTTTTTTAAAAAAAAAATCTTGTATATGTTATAATTCTTTTTTAAGAGTATACCAATATAATTAGATGAATGGCTTAGTGGTTAAGTTCTCTGTTTCCAAACTTGAAAGCCTGAGTTCGAGTCATGCTTGCTGTTATTTTTTTTGAAGGGTTTCATTTTATTTTTTGAAGTTTTTTTTAATCTAAAATAGATGATATTAGTTTTGATCTGTGAATTGATTTTGGTGTGGATTGTGCTCACAAAAGTAAACCACATTTAGAGAAATAGGAAATGTATTTGCTACTTTCATTTTTTCTTATTGTATCGTGTTTTTTATTATGTGATAAACCTTATTTGGCCCGAATCGTTGAACTGACCCTAAACACATGGCCGCAGTATCTCTGTTTGGTCTGAGCAAATACTATGATTTAGTGAACAGTTATATAAAAAACTAGTTTACATTTATATATTTCGTTAAAGCCGAAGGACACATTTTTTCGAGCTTGAACAGGGCACACGGATTCCTAGGACCGGCCCTGGACATCCCTATCAACTCAGTGCGACCATGAAATTATCCAGAATTTTTTTTAACTTTTTTTTTAACAAAAGTACGTAAAGTGGTTTGCATGCTTCGGTCGCCAACCTCCGCCACCGAACACCGGCGCCACCACCGTCGAACACCACCATCCTCCACTAAATGTTTAGGGTAGGGTTGTTCATGAGCCGAGCCGAGCTTGGGCAAGCTCGGATCGGCTCGATTGTAAACCGAGCTGGCTCGGCTCGGATTTGAAACCGAGCTGAAAATCTAAGCTCGGGCTCGGCTTAGTTTTAAACCGAGCTGGCTCGGCTCGGTTTGGTTTGGCTCGATTTTAAAAATAAAAATTAATACATAGCTCTCAAAATGCAGTATTCTAAAATATTATTCAATACCTCAAAAGAACGTATTCAAAATAAGTTCAACCCAATACATTACAAGCCAAAATCACGTTCAACAACGCAAAATAAGTTTTATATTTCAAGTAAATAAAATATATTATAAGTAAAATAATTCGAGCTAAGCTGAGCCGAGCTACCAAGCGAGCTAAACCGAGCCAATTTGGCTCGTCACAAGCCAAGCCAAGCTAGGCTCGCTTTCTAACCGAGCCATATCAAGTGAGCTTTTTCCGAGCTAAATCCGAGCGAGCTCCGAGCCGCGAGCTTTTTGGACAGCCCTAGTTTAGGGTCTCGAAAGTCTATTACTGGGTTCTGTGTTTTTTTACGATATAATCTTGTCTCATGGAAAAGTAAAAAGCAGTCCACCGTTTCACGATCTTCTGCTGAAGCAGAATATCGTTTGATGCATGCTGCGACATGTGAAGTTATGTGGATTTCCAACTTGTTAAAGGAATTAAAGGTCGACGTTAATCTGTCCATTCAGTTATTTTGTGATAACTCGGCTGCTATATCTATAGCAGCCAATCCTGTCTTTCATGAGTGCACAAAACACTTTGAAATAGATCTTTATTTCTTAAGGGAAAAAATCGCTAAAGGAGTTATTCAAACTTTGGGTATCAAATTAGAGGATCAAACTGCCGATACTCTCACAAAAGGTCTGTCTACTGGTTCGCATGAAAAGGTTTGTTCTCTCCTTAACATGTTTGATTGTTTTAAGTATTGAATTGAGGGGGGGGGTGTTAAAATATATAAATTATTATATACTTTCCAATTCAATTATCTCATTCTTTATAGCTTTTTTGGTGTGTTTGTTGAGGTTCGTTTGGGCTTTTTTATGGAATGGGTTGCTTCTAAAGGCTGGGCCGCTTGGGCTGTTGTTGGTCGCTTCTTGGGCTCGTTTTAGGGTTCTCTCGCCCTATTTATCTATGCCGCTCCTCAGTTGTTTTATCATCGACAATTGCAGCCTCTCTTCACCTGCTCTCTAGAACATTATCTCAAAGCCTAGGCTCCTTCATGCTGTTCGAGTGCTCTTGTGTTACTACTGCTGATCTTATTAAAGCAGAATCATCAGTTGATGATCTCTATAACATTATCTCAAAGCCTAGGCTCCTTCACGCTGTTCGAGTGCTCTTGTGTTACTACTGCTAATCTTATTAAAGCAGAATCATCAGTTGATGATCTGCTCTGTTTTTAGTAGATTGTAAACGATGGTTCTACCGTGTTTGATTCCTGTTAGCTTAAAGCTTTGTTCCTCTTGATTCGGTTTATAAAAGATATATTGTTTTCACAGTTTGCATATTATTTATTTATTATTATTATTTATTTTTTTTAATTGTTTTGGGGGTGCCCCCGGGGTTGAGAAACATTTGATGTTGTCGTGTAGAAGGGGAAATGAGGAGCTAAATCTTATATTATAGTTTGAACATTAATTTTTTTAAATTATATATATATATATATATATATTAAGACCATTAAGTCTAACTGTTTTTCAAATCATTTTCCACCATTAGATTTTGCTGAGATGAAATCTAAGCCACTTAAACTCCCAAAAATAACTTCCATGATGGAAGTTCTTTGCAGTTTTTTCAACAGGTGGTTACCACCATCTTTTTCTGCCCACTATCTCCGCAATTCAAGCCTCCTACAACATATGGTTAGAAGCAGCAGTTGAGTCTCATATAAACTCCCGCGTTCTCCCCCACCCCGTATCTTTTGCTGGTAACCACCCATATTTCTGGAAATAAAAACCCTCCTCACGCCGCCAGAATACCCTCTTCTCGTGTTTATCCACCAATCTTCTCCTTCATCCTATCTCCGTAGTATCGCCATCTCTCTTAAGGTATGTTGAACTGAAGAGTTTTTCATCGATTTATACACTTTGCTTGTGTATTCATCATAGTTATAGGATTTACCCCAAATCGAAGAGTTTTTATTGATCAATTTTCAGTTGATTTATGTATCTAGCGTTTTGATTTTTGTAGTTCAATGATATCGATTATTCATTAATCATATCTCTGAAGCCTAGCGCACAGACTGAAGTCCGACAGAACCTTTACAAAGTGTTAGCCGTTCATAATCATCACTGGTAACCATAATCCATTACTGTTTTTTAATTCAGTTATTGTTCCTAACAAATTGCAAATTGCAATGAGCTTAAAGCAAATATATTTTTGAAACTCACTGGATATTGTCTATTTTAAATTGCAATTTGGCTTGAGTTTCACAGAAAATTGGGCTTGAGTTTTGAAGAACAAATGGGTAATCTGTGCAATTTGGCTTGAGTTTTGAACAAATGGGTTCAGTACAAAAACAATGCAAACCCAAACTTTATGCAGGCCAAATGAATTACCAGTCCATCCTGTCAAACCCGCCATACCCGGAACCGACCCAGTTCCGGCTCACCATTCAGTAAGTTTTTACATGTTATGTTACTTCCTTTTGATTGATAACATGTGCAATGCTTATTTATATACTATGTTAATGGCCTGTTTAATTAAATTTGATAGGTAAGATCCAAAATTTCACATGTTTTGAGTATAAGGAATGAACATAAGACTTTTTATTAGGTAAAAGTTAACATTAAGAAACAAAGTTTAGCTAGCTATCTAGATCATATGTTATACCAATTTATTGGGTTTTTTTTTTTTTTTTAATTCCAATTTGAGATAAATTTGTCATCTAAAAAGACATAACATGTATTTGTTTGAACTTTTGGCATAAATTATTCTTCCTTTTCAATCAAAGATTTATAATACTATTTGTTTTAACATTGCATTGTAAACGCAACTAAACACATTGGTTATTTATGAATGTTCAAAATAAGGTTAGTGGGTCAATCATCAACACGATCTTTTCTTTGAAGTAAACTAATTTTCTAGTGTTTTTGGCACAATTTGCTGCAGAAGCCTCCCTTCAAAGAGTTTGTGCGGATGAGAAAGGTGATGAGATGCCCCCTATTTAGGCCATTATTGCTTCAGTGGAGGCAGAACTCAAGTTGGTTAGAATGGAGGTAAGGACGCTAAACTTAAACCCACCATACAATTGATTTTAGACGGCACATTAAGAAAGAAAATTTTCAATTATGATTGGAGGCAATTTGCACACATGAAACGTTTTTCAGTTGACAATTTTATTCTTACACGTAACTATTTTGCTGGACTATTTCTGTGATGCGAGGCTAAAATTGTGGAAAAAAAAAAGTTTTGTTCTAAATTTTACCTTATTTTAAGTAACCAACTTTTTAGGAAAGAAAAAGTCATCAGTTTCAACAATTCTAATACAAGGTAACAAACTTTCTGAAGCTTGGATTTAAGGTAATATGATCTGGTAACTAACAATTTTGATGGATAGGTAATTTGTCTATAACAAAAGGTGATATTACACAATAAATGTGAAAAAAATGTATCATTTATTGCGTAAAATCACTTTTTGTTATGGACAAATTACCTCTCCATAAAAATTGTTAGTTATCGGATCATATTACCTTAAATCCAAGCTTCAGAAAGTTTGTTACCTTGTATCAGAATTGTTGAAACTAATGATTTTTTTCTTTCCGAAAAAAGTTGGTTACTTAAATCCAAGCTTCAGAAAGTTTGTTACCTTGTATCATATTGAAGAATATTGACCTTCTTTGGATTTTGTTTCATCTAGTTTGTTGTACAAGTCAATATTAACTGTTTGATCATCTAGTACGTCCTAAAGAAATGAGTGGGTGTTTATTATTATTTTATTAAATGGTTTTGAGAAACAAAATGAATGAATGATGTGGTTGATTTGCTTTGGATTATTGTCACTTGGGGATTGAAGCTCTGAATTCACAGCATTCTTTTGTTGAGAAATTTGTTTTGTTAACCATTAATGATGAGCTCTTAATTAATTCACATTTGTTTTGACACCATGGAATGGGAGAAAGCCCAACTGTAAAATTTCAAACCATAAAATGGATACATAGAGTAAATCAATGATCAAAAGGTTTTATTTGAACCCAAAGTAGTGTGATTAGGCTACGTGTAACCTAGTTGCCGTTATAAACCGCCTCTTGGGCCAATTTGGCTGCACGAGGAACATAATATTGTTGTTGTATATTCAGTCCCATACACGAGGAACAAAACTGAAACAGACATGCAAAATACCACATACAATCTTGGTTCTGATGATATTTGTTGAATTCCCATGGACATCACTGTCCCCCATTAATTAGTTCTTTTCATTTCAGTTTTTTGTTTTCCATCATGTACGTGTCGCTTTATTTTGTTTTGTCCTTGTGTATTTTCTTTAACTTGACCAATGCGTGTTTATAGATCATGGGTCATTCGTCGTTTGTTCCAAAAAACCTATATTTATATATATATACGAGTGGATGATATGAAACCGAAAAACAAAAAGACAGATGATTGTGAGAAGAAAATTAACATGTGTGTTAATGTATCTCGTTTGTGTGTCTTTCCCGGTCATGGGTTCATCACGGGTTTAGGCCCAGATACGGGGCTAATTAATAAACGGATTGGTTTGAGAAAATGAGGCCGGCTAGGGATAAAGACCCGACACCATGATCACCGTGAAATGTTGTTGCCTGCCGGACGGCATCATACGGGTGCATGGAACTTAATAGTTATAGCTAAATTATTTATATAATTATAATTCATGATAATATTAAATTGTATTGTATTATTCTAAAATATAAAATTATTACACAAGGTCACAAAGCTTCAAATTATTTATATTATCTACTGGAAATGGGAGATGTTAGCAGAATATATCTTTATGTTTGCAGGCGGACTCATTTAATGACATTCATTGTGATGGTGGAATATATTGTTGTTTACAACGCAACCTATCATGGGACGTTTTTAAAAATCTAATCACTAGACTCAAAGTAGTTAATTCCTTTTCTAGACTTCAAGCTTTACTGTGATAATTAAGTTGTCATTAGTATTCCGTTTCTAAACCATTGAAACTTTACTACATCTAAAAGTAGTGGTAAGAGGCTTGGGTTCTCTAGTGGAGACCAAAGTTCGATCCCCACTTGTGTTACTTTTAGTGGATTAAGGCAATACAAGATTTGAGCTAGACCTTATGCGAGGTTGTCAGTTTGAATCCTGAGCAAACCAGGGTTTTCCTCCCACCGTGTGTTATGCCAGAGAGTTCTGCTCTTTTGGTGACACAACGACCATCAAGTGGCAGCCGGCGGTATGGTTTCTCGAGGGAATGCCCAAGCCACACTCAGAAGTCAGCGTGGACCCCGTTAAGACAACATAGTTTGACCTAGGGATGAGCAAAGGGTATAAAATACCGTCCCGATCCCGAAATCCAGATCCCGATCCGTTTTCGGTACCGGAAACGGTATCCACTTTTGTGATTTTTCGGTATCGGTACGGTATCGGTAAAATACCGACTTTTACCCTTAAAATACGGATACCGTACCGAACCGACGTATTTCGGTACCGGTATCGGTACCAAGTTTACACAAAATTCAGGATCGGTATTGGTCGGGATCGGGACGGTATTGGGACGATATCGGTATTTGCTCATCCCTATTTTGACCGAGTGTGATGGCCTAACACAAGAAATTCGTCATTTCAAAAAATCTAAAAGTTAAGTAAAGGCCATAACCAAATTTACCATTATGCCCTTCAATGGAGTAATTTAACTAACCTCTTCTCATTTATACAGCTCTTCTTCCCTGTCATTCTACGATTTGGACTTTCGATTCCGCGTGAAGCAGACGACTTTCAACGCGGAATTCGAAAGATTCACCAATCAAAATTCATCAAAAACAATAGAATTTCAAGTTTCATACTCATCAAAATTCGACAAAAATCGGTTTTTGGAAGTCATGGGCACACCGGCGTTCCCAGATCTCGGCAAACATTGCTCCGTTGACGATTGTAAACTCATCGATTTTCTTCCTTTCACCTGTGATTGTTGCAACAAGGTTCTATTTTTACTCCTTACATTTTTATTGTTTTCCGATTTGTTAATTGTTATGATTTTGTTTTAGTTAAATTTGTTGAGAACGATCGAGTTTGTGTATTTGCATGGAGTTTTGTACTTCGTGAGTTATAATTTTGTAGTTTTTAGTTGTTGAATTTGATAATTGTGTACTGTTCTTTGTATTCAGTTGATTTCCCCCTTTTTGGCAGATTTTAGGGTTTTAAAATATATATTTCAGCTGAATCATATTAATATTTTAGATTTAGGTTTAAGTGTTTGGTGTCATTAGTGATTTAGTGTTGTGGATGGCTTGTTGAACGTGAACACGCCATATATGTTAAAGACAACTCTGATACAGACACACTTAAAACCGTGTAACCCAAACGCGGTGGTTTTAAGACATTTATCTAAAAGAGTCAAACATGGTTTAAGTAGGTTATAGTCAAGTTGTAAATGTGTTAAACGGGCTGAGGGAGGGAGGGAGGGGTAGTAATAATTGGATTAAATAGGCGGTCGAGGTGTTTGATTAAACGGCTCATGACTTGTTTAAAACATTGATTTAAACGAGTCAAACGTGTTGTAACCAGGTTATAATCAAGTTATAAATGTGTTAAACGACTGATGGGATGTAATAATTGGGTTGAATTACCTTTAATGATTAGCAGGCTGACCTGTTTAATTGAACGGGTCACAATGTGATTAATACATGTATCTAAAATGCCAAAACATGTTGTAAGTAGTTTATAATCAAGCTGTAAATATGTTAAACGTGCTGACAGGTTGTAAAACATGGGTTTACCGAGCGTTAGCGTTTAGCAGGTCGACATGTTTAACTAAACGGGTTAAACATGTCAACCCGAACATGAAACATGTCAAGCTGAACACGAATGTAAATTGATTATTTGACCCTCAATAATCAAAACCTTTAAAACTGAATATATGGTTTGTTCCAAATAATCTATTTTGTCAAAAGATTTTAATCCTTATTTATTTAAACTTTTGCAGGTATTCTGTCTAGAACATCGAAGTTATATCACACACAACTGTCCAAAAGCCAACAAAAACGACCGAACCGTAGTCATATGCCCGCTATGTGCAAAAGGGGTTCATCTAATACCCAACCAAGACCCAAACATAACATGGGAATCTCATGTTAACACAGATTGCGACCCATCAAATTACGAAAAGGCCACCAAGAAAAAGAAATGTCCTGTACGCGGTTGTAGAGAAATCCTCACATTTTCCAACTCGATCAAGTGTCGCGACTGCACCATTGACCATTGCCTTAAACATCGGTTAGGGCTCGACCATGGTTGCCCTGGACCAAAAAAACCCGAACCCACTTTCCCATTTTGGGGATTTTCGAGTCTCACAAAACAAGACCAACCGCCACCACGGACCAGTTCGGCTAATGCACCCGCGTCATCATCATCATCATCATCATCATCAAGCTGGACTACAAGTTTGCTCAATGCGGTTTCGTCTCTTATTATTAGTGACGATAAGAGTGGTCAGAATGGCGGTTTGGGTAGCCGTGGTGGTGGTTCGGGTGGTCAAGTGGAGGAGTGTCCGATTTGTAATATGAAGTTTTCTAAGGTTTCGGGGTTGATTGATCATGTTCAAATGGTTCATGAAAAGAAGGGTGTGATGAAGGTGACAGTTGATGTGTGTCCAAAATGTAGCAAAGGGTTTAAGGATCCGGTAGCTTTGGTGGAACATGTTGAAAAAGAACATAGAGGTGTGTCTAAATCTTAAAAAATATATATTGATTTGTCCCCTCTTGTTTGTTATAATTCTTTTCCAATTTATTGTTGTCAAATTGGGTTGTAAATGTTACATGGATTTTGATATTGAATCTCAACACATTGTAAATCCAATTTTATTAACACAATGTGTATATTGTTGGATTTGATTTACTTTGTTTTTATGTTTTTATGTTGGATATGAACGGTACTATCTTTGTGTTAGTTCGTTTTACTTTAACTGAACATATAAATGAAAATGAATACAAACGAACATATTTTATTGTCTGTGTTCTATTATTTAAAGAAATGAAGATGCTTGTGTTCATTAATGTTCATTCGTCAATAGTTTAGCTGCACATATATGGGAAAATATTAAAAGAAGTATAAATGAAGAGATAGGGGCAAGGACTTGACAATTGGCGGATCGGGTACACATCAATAGCAACGGGTGTTTGGACGTGATCTATGCTGATGTGGGAAAAAATCACACAAGTAGCATGGTAATGTAACCACCAATAAAAAAAGAGATGTCAACATCAGTTGGTTATACTATAGCTGGTACCAAACCTACATACTATGAAAGTGACACATAATCATTCTAGTAAACCAATACTTATTGTCACGCTAAAGGTGGTCACAAGGAGAACTTCCTTCCCGTGGTGAGGCTAACGACATTTTTGTTTTACGTATTTAGTTTCTCAAGAAAGTCCTACGATACTCATATTACTAGTTAAAGTATCGGCCCTCAAGCGTTAGGATCCGGGTCTTGCTTTTAAGTAAACAAACACAAATTTGATGTATAAATCGAACATCTTTAAAACAATATCCAAATTAGAGTTTAAAACGTTAAATAGTATAAGATGATTAAAAAACAAATTCAAATACATGCTTAAGTTTTTTTATACAAATTCCAATTCTTCAAATCACCACTGACTATCCATGATATGATATTGATCAACCATTCAATGTCTATATTTAATCCTGAAATGATAAATAAATTAAATCCATAAGATTGAATTTGTAGTTCAAATGTCAATACTAAAATAAAAGGGCTAAGATGCAAAACTTAGATAGGCATGTATGTATGGTTATTCACTTATTCTTAGCATCTTGCTAGTTTGATATAAAATTGCCGATAAAAAAAACTAGAATAATAAATCAAAACACCACACGAAATAAGTTTAATAAAGCTCAATGCATACAATATTCTTGTCTTTTTTACAATTATTAATAAAATAAATACTAATAAAAATAAGCAAACAATAAGAAATATAGTTAGAAAAATAAGGAATTTACTTTCTTTTCTTTTTGTGTATTTACTGTAGTGACGCTGTCACTAAGCTCCACAATACACTATACAAAATAATTTGGAGGCTGTTTGGCAACATCTGAATGGTTAAGTGTTGAACCAGTAAGAGGGCTGAACCATTAAGTGCTGAACCAGTAAGAGGACTAAACCACTAAGAGTCTATATAATGCTTAACCGTTCAGAGGCAAATGACTGACCAATTCAGATTAGAGGTCTTAACCATTCAGACTGTGTATAATGCTTAACCATTCAGAGGCAAATGTCTGAACCATTCAGACATCTGCTCATGAAACAAACAGTCTGAACCATTAAGTGCTGAACCAATAAGAGATCTGAACCATTAAGAGCCTCATTAAGAGGTAAACAAACAGCCCCTTGGTCTTTATATGTGTCTCGACGTACTCTTGAAAAACATCTAAAGTGTTGCGAACAATTTGAAATTGTTTTGCAAACCTCTTATTTGAAGTTTCTTTATTTTCTCTTCTCTCGAGTGATTACCTAATAAAAAGCAATAGTCTATATCTGGGTAAAAAAAACGTACAAAAAATTGGGCTTAATGAACCAATAAGTAGATCAATATAAGTGGAAGTAGCAAAACTTGAGTATGAACCGTGAAGATTAAATCGATAGATATCAAAGACACAATCGAAGAATGTTTGGTGAAGCTAATAAAACACAATTTTAACCGGTATTGTAAGAACAGGATCACAAACACTACCGTTGTACCAATTGATGTTGCTAAAGCAAGCAACATCATACGAAATTAAAAAAAAACGTATAATAACTAAAAAAAATCACTAACTGCTATAACATTGACTCACAACTCAAAACATAAGGTCAATATTTGCGCCTGGAGAGTGTTGGGTAATCATTTGCCTACTAGATCTAATTTGAACAATAAAGGTATCGACATTCTGTTTCCGACAGGAAGATTGTGGAATCTTATAGCGGCTTGAGTAGACTTGCGGCTTCCTATCATTCTGTTTCCGGATGATTTGTTGGAACGGATCAAATGGTATTTCCTTTCTCAAAAAAAAAAAAGATCGTGAATGTCATTTGTTTTATTGCTTGGTGGGTCATTTGGAAAGGAAGGAATGATGCACTCTTCTCGAACCCTAGAAAGAATGGTGTGACTTGGTTTGCTAAGGTGGTTCATTTTTCTTATGTTTGGGTGAGTAGTAGGATGAGTAAGTGTAATCTTTCTTTTATTTGATTCAGTGGCTAAAAAATCCACTTTTGTATTTGTAATTTTTTACTAGCCACTTGCTAGTCTTTTTTTATATATTTGTGCCGCCGTTAACAAAAATAATAAACTCTAATGATCTATGGTTAGTTTAATTACATCAACAACACAATATTAAAAGATATTGAATGCTAAAGTTATAGAACAATCTAAGGTATCCATCCGGAAAAGAAAATGTTACTTAAGAATATACATTGTTCATTTAATGTTTCATATATTTTCAAATTTCAATATATCAACAAATATCTGGATTTTCAATATATCAACTGGGCCTCTTTTGATGTGGTCGTAACGGCATTTAATTTTGTTCCCATGGTTTGAGTTTTAGGATTTGGTCAATACATATTGGCTTTACGTCTTCCACGTTCCAATTGGACATGCTAACCAATAACACTAGTCTAGAACTTTTTAATAGTTTATAAAAAGACGTGTTTAAATCCAATACCGGCTTTATTTTTTACAAGTGAAAGATTAAAATATGGTTTCTCTTTTTTATTTTAGAGAAAAGACTAGGGCCCTTATTTAACAAAGAAAAAGATAAATGATAAGTTTATGGAGATTAAAAATAAATAAGTTATACGTCAAAATTTGAACCATCTCGTTTAAGTTTCCCCGTTATTTTAATAAAGTGGATTGGTAAAAATATCTCTTAAAACGGATTGAATAATAAAAATACTAATTGTCACAATAGTGGCAAAACTGGAACGAGAGATCACACTCCAAAATGAAGTTTCATTTGTGGAAGTTTGGTGTTTAAGAATTCACAATCGAACCTTGGGAATTTATCTTATTAAACACCTTCTCGAATGTCATATTTTAAGCTTCAATGTCTTGTTCGTGTTTTATTGCGGTCATCAACTATTTTACTAGTTGCAAACATGCTAAGTGCAAGCTTAATCATTGGCATAACAAAGATTAAGGTTCTCAGTTTATCAAAATCGATAACGACATATGTTAAGTGAAACCAACAATTGTGTTAAACCAGAGACGTTGGAACCCAACCCTATACCCATATTTCAAGCTCAAGTCGATACACAACTTCGTGCGACTATTTTATTAATAAGAACTTCAAGAGAACTGATTACAATTGTACATAAAACCTAGACCTCAACATGAATATTTATACTACCTCACTATCTTGCAAAACTAGTAAATGGGTTGTTTGACAACTTCTGAATAGGTAAATGCCGAATCAGTAAGATGTATGAACCATTAATAGCAAGTATAATCAAAGGCAAATGTCTGACCAATTCAGATAAGAGGTCTTAACCATTCAGAATCAGTATAATGCTTAACCATTCCGAGACAATGTCTGAACCATTCAGACATCTGCTCACGAAATAAACAGTCTGAACCAGTAAGAAGTCTGAACCATTAAGAGTCAATTAAGAACTAAAACAAAGAGCCCCTAAGTCGAAATCAACTCAAACACTTAAAACATTAGGAGCTAAACAATAAATAAACTCTATCCTATTCTAACTTTTACTCTGACTGAAATACGTATATTTTCATACCAAGAATCTACAACTATATTAGACCTGATAAACTCTTAAATGCAATGACTTGCTATATTCTATGCCCCCCCCCCCCCCCCCCCCAACATCATCAAGATCTAAATATTTTAACTTACAAACCAAACATCATCTAGATGTACAAGTTTTAAATATGTTAACTTACAAACCAAACATAGGCCACAAATTTATACTACCCTTAATTTATAACTTGAGTTAATTGTCCGGATGGTCCTTGTGGTTTCACGTTTTTTCACGTTTAGTTCCAACCTTTTGAAAATAGCATGTATGCTCCATATGGTTTGTTATTTTGTTACTCGGATAATCCCCTAAGTAGATTTCAGTTTGTTTGGAAATAACATGTATGCTCCATATGGTTTGTCATTTTGTTACTCGGATAGTCCCCTGTGTGGTGTTTACTCGTTCCAAAAAATATACCATTTCTTACCTTTCAAAAGTTTTAAATTTAAAGTTTCAATTTTGAAAAGTCCCAACGTTCTAAAATTTTAAATTTAAAGTCGTCCCAAACATGCCAAGGGGGAGAAATCTTGAAAATGAAAAGCAAACTTTTTTTATTTTTTATTAAAAAAAAACCCGGTCTAGCTGGCCAGCCGGTCACAAAACCAAAAATAACGAAAAAAAATAATTTCAAAATACATGATACAAGTATACAACAGCTAAAATTGGGTCCCACAAAATCATCCCACTGAAACAGCGACATTACCGGCAACATGATTACAATTCAAACCCATTTACTCAATAATAATACTCATTCCATTATTATTATTATAATTATTGTTATTATTAAAATTACAATTACAATTTAATAATAAATTTGATAATAATAAGTTGGGTGACCGGCGGATATGTAACAAATCATATATACAGAACAGGAAGAGAAACGAAAAGAGAGAGAAAACAGATTGAATTTGGGGCAAAATCTGGAGGTTCCATAAGTTTGTTCAACAATTTTCACGTGATCACAAACCCTCCCAGCCTTCCAGCCTCAATGCTCTTACAGGCATCGACTTGAAGGTCAATTCTCATTCTTTTCTGATTCTTTATGTTTGCATTTTCATTTCTGTTCAATTTATTTTCGGTCCAATTGAATTGGGTGTTTATCCACACCACCTGTTTGATCCAGATTGTACAATGTTGTGGGGTTTTTGAGGTGGGTATTTATGCAAACCACCTGTTTGATGAAATGTTTGATCCAGTTTGGATGATGTGCTCTGGGGTTTTTGAGGTAGATTTTTATGCACACCACCTGTTTGATTAAATGTTTGATCCAAATTGGATGGTGATGTGATAGGGTTTTGAGGTTGATATTTATGTATACCACCTGTTTGATGGAATGTTTGAACCAGATTTGATGATGTAAAGGGCTTTTTGAGGTGGGATTGATGTTGAATTCTTGTGTTTTTTGTTGTAGGCTGGTCGGATAATTGTTGAAGTGCCCGGGTTTTTGGAATTTGGTAGCTTTTCTTTCCCTTCCATGTTATTAAAATGGTTGCATTTAAGAAGGGAAGAAAGCTCGAAGAACAGTTTTGAAGAAAGTGGGGAGATATTTATTGAATTATTATCATTATTGTTGTTGTTGTTATAACTTAGTGTCATTCTGTATAAATTGTTGTACAAAATGAATGCTGTTTCTGGGCTAGTGTCAAGGCAAGTTTTACCAGTTTGTGGTAGCCTTTGTTTCTTCTGCCCAGCGTTGGCCACAAGGTCTAGACAGCCCGTGAAGCGGTACAAGAAGCTGATCTCAGATATTTTCCCGAAAAATCCGGTTAGTTTCTTAATATATATATATTTTTTTTTATAATTTCTGAATACTTACATGATAGTTGTAAGAAAAAAAGACACTATTTCTAGTTAAGATAACATGTTAGGTACATTACTAGACGATTTTTATTTTTTTTATTTGTGATATGAAAAAGGGTGAAGAACCAAATGATAGGAAGATTGCAAAGCTTTGCGAATATGCTGGGAGAAATCCTTTACGTGTTCCAAAGGTACATTTTGTGTTTCTATGTAATTGATGTCATTTTTATTATTTTATTAATTAGTTTATCTTACCTCCAGATCACAAGTACTCTTGAGCATCGCTTTTATAAGGAATTAAGAAATGAGAATTTTCAGGCTGCAAAAATCGTTATGTTAATTTACAGAAAGTTGTTGATTTCGTGCAAAGACCAAATGTGAGTTCATTGATACATACTTCATCGATATGTATTATTTTGGGCATTTAGCATTATTAATAGACATTAATTTGTCTCGTTGGCAGGCCGTTATTTGCAAATAGTTTGCTAAGTATCATGCAAACGCTGCTGGATGAAACAAGACATGATGAAATGTTAATTATAGGATGCCAAACACTCTTTGATTTTATAAATTGTCAGGTTGGTGTTGTTACATGTTCTTGGTAAAGACAATAAATTCAACCTATTTATACGGAAACGGGTCAATTCAGGTTGTATTACTACATTAGTGACGGGTCAAATTCAGAGAATTAGCTAGAAGTGAAACATGTGAAATGGGTTGAACGGGTCAAAGTCGCCTCACGAGAATTGAAATGCGTACAATGTCCTAAATGTTTCAATTATAAAAGAATTAGCTTATTTAATTTTTATCGAGTTTCTGTTATTATATCTAATCAAATAGTAATTACAATATACGTGAAGTTTGACCGAAACCTGTTACCCAACCCACCTATTTGCCGTTCCTAATTTTTGAATAATCGTTTTGACTTTCAAAACCGTATATTGCAGAAAGATGGAACTCATATGTTTAATTTGGAAGGATTTATTCCAAAACTTTGTCAATTAGCTCAAGAAGTTGGTGAAGATGAGCGAGTTGCGCCACTTCGTTCAGCTGGCTTGCAAGCTCTTTCTTCAATGGTATTTTTATCGTCGCCTAAACTAATTGTCGTATATATGAATTTGTATGATCCGTCAACCCTTTAGTTTATTTGATTTTATCGTTTTGTATTATAGGTGTGGTTCATGGGTAGATATTCCCATATATCAGCAGAGTTTGACAATGTAAGCATATATTAGTACCTTCTCATGATTAGAATTAACTATTAAATTCAATATTATATTAATTTATTCATCTTTTCTCCGTTACATAGATTGTTTCGGTAGTTTTGGAAAATTATGGATCTCTGATCAACGAGTCTGAAAACCCTAATGAAAATCGATGGGTTCAAGAAGTACTGAAAAACGAGCATCATGTGCCATCAGAGGCTTTGATGAAGGTTCCTTCTTGGAGTACAATTGTAAATGAGAAAGGCGAATTAAATGTGTCGGCGTAAGTTACATTTCCAAAATCTTCAAATTCTTATTTTACATTTTTACCGTTACTTTTGAGTCATAATCAGTTTCACAGTAGCTGTTAAAATTTATCATCTTTTTTCATCCAAACACTCAAAACCCAAAATTTTCCAAACTTTTAAAAAATGCAATAAACGAATAAACTATATTAATATAAAAACCCAAAATTTTCCAAACTTTTGTTTTGAGTAAAATGCCATTTTCGTTCCTGAGGTTTGGCCAATTTTGCAACTTTTGTTCAAAGGTTTGTTTTTCCGCATCTGGATCTAAAAGGTTTGAAATCTCGCCATTTTCATCCGGCTCGTTAACTCCATCCATTATTCTCCATTAAGTCAGGGGTATTTCTGTCTTTTTTGTTAACTTAAATGGGTATTTCCATCTTTTTGAATACTTGTACATTATGCTAAATGTTTGTACATATAGTGAAAAAGGCTAAATTGCCCTTTCAGTTAACAAAAAAGACGAAAATACCCTTGACATAACGGAGAGAAATGGATGGATTTAACAAGCCGGATGAAAATGGCATTTTACTCTTTTGTTTTTCTCAAATTTCTTAAGAAAATGTAATTTTGATTATATTATCTATAAGTTTCTTGTAGTAATCAAATTTAGCACTCAAACTTCTAATTATCTTATTATTATAACAGTGGAAACACGTCCAAACACTATTTTTTGCACTTAGTTTCACTTGTATACAGTATACGTAAATTGTTTTCGTTTTCGTTTTTGTAGGGTTGATGCTAAAAACCCAAACTTTTGGTCGCGTGTGTGCCTTCATAATATGGCTAATCTGGGCAAGGAAGCTACAACCATGCGGCGTGTTCTCGAATCGTTATTCCGTTATTTCGATTCCGAAAATTTATGGCCGTTTCCTCAAGGAGTTGCCTACCCTGTTCTTAAAGACATGCAGATTATAATGGATGAATCCGGACACAATACACATTTTCTTCTTTCAATATTAGTAAAGCATCTCGATCACAAAAACGTCCTTAAAAAACCCGACATGCAAGTCGACATTATAGAAGTTACCACCTCACTCGCACATGAAACGAAAAAAGAAGCTTCGGTTGCAATAGTTGGAGCAATTGCTGACGTCATCCGACATCTTAGAAAAAGCGTACACCTGGCACTAGATGATGCTGACCTTGGTGCTGATGTCATCAAATGGAACAATAAGTTTCATGAAGTTGTTGATGAATGCCTTGTGGAGTTATCCTCTAAGGTCTCCTTCATTTTCCTTATTGTACACCAGATTTTTTTTATTTTTTATTTTTTACTGCTGAAATGTTCTGAGTCAAACTTGGTCAAACAGGTTGGTGATGCGAGTCCTATATTTGATATTATGGCGGGAATGATGGAGAA
Organism: Helianthus tuberosus; assembly: GCA_030545235.1. Lineage (NCBI taxonomy): Eukaryota > Viridiplantae > Streptophyta > Magnoliopsida > Asterales > Asteraceae > Helianthus > Helianthus tuberosus. The sequence goes on along the minus strand of CM060354.1, from coordinate 150,237,784 downwards.
TCTTTCAAGTATTACCGTTATAGCAAGAACTACAGTTGCTGCTGTTTACCGTACTGCTCAAATTGTAGCTTCATTGCCTAATATGGCCTACAACAATAAGGCAAGTATACATACATATATGTAATTATATATAAAGGAGTAAAATGCCAATTTAGGGCATGTTTGGGATTGCTTTTTGAAACAACTTATTGACTTATTAAAAAGTCAATAAGGAGAAATAGTGTTTGGATAAATGAAAAGGACTTTTAGAATAGCTTTTTGTATAAGGGGGAAAAGTCATTTTGAAAAATAAGGAAATCCTGACTTTTTAAAACTCCTTTTAACTTCTGAAGAAACAATTACAAAAATGCCCTAACCTAACCCTTTTACATGAATAAGCTAAGCCAAACACCTTTTATAAAAACAACTTATTGACTTATTGATTTTTCCGACCACATAAGCTAATCCAAACACTTTTTTAAAAACTCCTTTTGAATAAGTCATAAGTCAATTAGTCCTTTTGCCAAAAAGTCCTTTTTGAGTAAATAAGCAATCCCAAACACCCCTTTAGTCCCTAAGGTTTGGTCAGTTTTGCGACTTTTGTCCAAAGGTTTGTTTTTCCGCATCTAGATCCAAAAGGTTTGAAACCTTGTCATTTTCATCCGGCTCGTTAACTCCATCCATTTTTCTCCGTTAAGCTAGAGGTATTTCCGTCCTTTTTGTTCACTTAAAAGGGCAGTTCGGTCTTTTTCATTTTATGTAAAAAGACCGAACTACCCTTTAAGTTAACAAAAAAGACGGAAATACCTCTGACTTAACGGAGAAAAATGGATGGAGTTAACGAGCCGGATAAAAATGGCAAGATCTCAAACCTTTAGGATTCAGATGCGGAAAAACAAACCTTTGGACGAAAGTCGCAAAACTGGCCAAACCTCGGGGTCGAAAATGACATTTTTCTCTATATCCTATTATATATAAAGTTACAAATTGTGCCGTTGAAGTTATTATATATGATTTTTTTGGTTAGGCATTTCCAGAAGCATTATTTCATCAATTACTTCCTGCAATGGTGCATCAAGATCATGAAACACGAGTTGGATCACATAGAATATTTTCTGTTGTTCTTGTGCCATCTTCTGTTTGCCCTCAATCTTCAAGCCTTGTGCCAGCTGGTGCTGATCCCAATAAAGAGATGGTCCCACGGTCACTATCAAGAACTGTTTCCGTGTTTTCTTCTTCAGCTGCCCTTTTTGGGAAAATGAAAAAAGGCGGGCCTTTAATGACCAATAATGTTAGTAAGCAAAAATCAAATAATAACAATGGAGCAATTAACAGAATGAAGTCGAGTTATAGCCGAACTTATTCAATAAAAATCGATGCAAATACTGCAAGTAACCTTACCAAAGATGGGGTAGGTTTTTTTGGCACTCTTTATTGGTAATATATATGGTCTCTCTCTCTCTATATATATATATGTATTTTTAATTTATTTTGTATTTTAAACCTCAGGAGGCAGTTACCCTTCGGCTCAGTTCTCACCAGATATCACTCCTGTTGTCTTCAATTTGGGCACAATCCATTTCACCTGAAAACACACCTGAAAATTATGAAGCAATTGCTCACACTTACAGCCTCGTGTTGTTATTCTCTCGAGCAAAGGTAATGTCTACTTCTAGAGTTAAAAGAAAACGTGTCGAATGGCTTGAATCAGTCAATTATGAAACATTAGTTATTTACTAAGCAGTTAATGCGGTAAAAAAAATCAGATATCGGTCAAGGTCCGATGTTTGAGATATAGGTTATCGCAGTGGGATATTGGTAATTTTAACATTAACAATTCAGTATACTCTCCTACCATTAACAAATTAACCTTTTGCAACTTGCAAAACACTAGCAATTGTAGCAAGTAGGAACTCATTAAGACTTAAAACACTAACATTTAACACTAACAATTAACAATTAAGACTTGAAACACTAATAGCAACAATAAGAAGAAAGACAAATTGTAGAACTAAGAAGAAATGTACTGATATCGGGAAAATCAGTGATATATTGGTCCAATATTGCCGATAATATTGGTACCAATATTCTGACCGACATTTGACACCGAAATTTTACATGGGGACCGATAACCGATATATCTGTGATATATCACCGATATTAACTGCATAGTTCTTGTTATTGAATCAGTAAAGTTATGGAATCTGTGCAGAATTCGGGTCGTGAGGCGTTAGTTCGAAGTTTCCAGCTGGCATTTTCATTGCTTGATATTGCTCTTGCTGAAGGAGGTATGCCTGAAAACTATTATTATTATTATTATTAAACAAATAGCTCTAGATATGAATCGTGTAATTGTTAATACCGTTATGATTATGGCAGGAGCGTTGCCACCATCACGTAGGAGGTCTCTTTACACGTTGGCAACCACTATGATAATCATTTCGGGAAAAGCGTTTAGTATTGTTCCTCTTGTTCCAGTTGCAAAGGCAACACTTGCTAATAATATGGTAAATTGATTATAATTTTCACTATTTATGTTGGTGTTAATATTTTAATGAGTAAAATGCCATTTTTGTCCCTGAGGTTTTGCCAGTTTTGCGACTTTCGTCCAAAGGTTTGTTTTTTCGCATCTGGATCCAAAAGGTTTGAAATCTTGTCATTTTTATCCTGCTCGTTAACTCCATCCATTTTCTTCGTTAAGTTGGGAGTATTTATGTCTTTTTTGTTAATTTAAAGGGCAATTTGATCTTTTCCAGGGGTATTCGGTCCTTTTACATAAAGTGAAAAAGACCGATTTGTCCTTAAGTTAACCAAAAAGACGGAAATACCCCTGACTTAACGGAGAAAAATGGATGGAGTTAACGAGCCGGATGACAATGGCAAGATTTCAAACCTTTGGGATCCAGATGCGGAAAGACAAACCTTTGAACGGAAGTCCCAGAGCTGGCCAAACTTAAGGGACAAAAATGGCATTTTACTCTGTTTAATAACTTTTCCTTCTATTTAGTTGTAAAAAATATGTTATTTTGTTATATGGTACCAGGTGGATCCATACTTGACCTTGATTGATGATTGTAAGCTGACTGTGGGGCCCGGATCGGGTAACATTAGTTTCGGGTCAAAGGAAGATGACAAGTCAGCTCTAAAATCACTATCGGGAGTAAAGTTTTCAGAGGAACAATCATTGGCTTCTACAATCGTGAAGCATTTGGAATCAGTTTCTGAGGTAAAAAGGGTCCTGTTGGGTGTATGTAACCGATCAATGTCTTATCGTGCCAAAATGGTTAACTTTGGGCCTGATCAAAACGGGTTTGGTTGGGGATGACCGGAAACACTTAATGTCCAAATTTTGTTTTGAGTAATTAGTGTTAAATATAATTGCAGAGATAATATTAATTCAGTAATACTAATAAAACAAGATGTCAAGATCTTGAAAATAAATAAATAAATAAATGACTTTAGAAGTTTTATGCATTAAAAATATACCTTGGGTGCCGTTAGACACATTTCCTTTTAATCTATTTTTTATATCATACCATTTTGACCTGTTGGAGATAAAACATAATCCGAATCGACTGATTCATAATTAATGGGTCAATTTTTTTGGTATAAGTCGGGTCAGTAAGGGTTTGATTAAATTTGCAAAATATTTTGTTTTTTTTTTATAAATATGGAGTGTCAAATATTATTACAATTTTTGTTTATGTCATAGTCTAAAATAACATTTGTTGGTCAATCTTGTGCGCACGTCAAAACATGTATTTTTTTCCGTACAAGCCGGGTCAGAAAGGGTTGATTTGAAACACTTTTTGTCAAAATATATTCTTTTTTATAAATAGACGGTGTCAAATAGTATTACAAAAAAATTATTATGTCATCGATAATCTAAATATATCAACACTTTCGGTGACTTCCAACGCGGTTGACCCGTATTCTTTTAAGTTATGTTTTTATGTTCTACCTGGTTCAAATGTTCAATCCATTACCGAATCAACTCATTTTAAATATTTGAAAGTAACAATAAAAATATTATTCGTGCAGTCTGAAATATCGAGCATTAAGGAACAATTACTAAACAGATTTGTGCCTGATGATGATGTGTGTCCTATTGGCTCCCCATGTGCAAATCCACCACAAAAGAATTCCGAACATCGTAAATCTATGGAGGAGGAGGTAAATAAGAACTTTCAAAAATCATCATTAGAGGTGACCAATTTAGCGCGTTGGCCCAAAATATAACCTCTAATCAGGATTATACCGAAATGGACTGGATAAAATTTCTTCTTTTTTGTGTAGGATGCTCCACTTTTTTTTATGGATGATGATTTTCATGGAGATCCGTTTGAAAGTACAAACCGGCTTTCACTAGCAACAACTGAGACTAATGATCTCTTGAGTGTTAATCAACTTTTGGATTCAGTAAGTTTTTTGGGCATTTTATTATGTCATTTATCGATCACAGTTGAGAAGAATGTACATGAAAAATTATTAAAAATATTAGTTAATAACAAGAATAATTTGATAGAAACCATATATTGTGAACAGGTTTTGGAGTCTGCACAACAAGTCGGAAGAATGTCTATAAGTGTTGCACCTGAGATGTCTTATAAAGAAATGACCAATCAATGTGAAGCTAATGGAAGGAGGATGAAAATGACGAATTTAATGAGTATACAAAGGCCCGCAAGCCGCAATGATGGCGAAATAAACATGCACAAAAATGACACAAGCTTCCAATCGGTATACTTTTCTTTTAGCACATTATTGGCATAAAAATACGTATATTCATTGTGTTGCGTTCATGTTGGCGGGTTCATTTAACCCAATATAAACCGGACATGGCTAGTAACTCGTTTATCTTAATGGGTTGACATGCCGGATTTCTAGGTTTTAATATTTAACTTCAAAATTACAAATATGACCCCGACCCTAACACCATTTACTTTGTTTTGGGTTTGTGTCTTGTTTTTGTGTCGTATCCTTGGTTTAAAAGGCGCTCATGATCATGCATCAAGGTACAAAAAGGCATGTGCCATGCAGTTCTTGGTCAAAATTAGGGTCTTAAGGAGGTTTACACGTAAAAACAACCAAAGGGGTGAAGAAACTATAAAAAGTTTACTTGATAAATAGTTTGATATTAAAAGAGAGGAGAGACGGAGTAAAGCTTATATGGTTGTGCATAGCTGCGCGCCTCACATATGTGATGCACACGCCTTGGCTTTTGGGACCAAAACTCTTTAGAGCGTGTGAAGAAACACGGAACCACCACCGGGATGGTTGGACCGGTTTCTCTGAGAGGGTGAGAATCACGCCTTGCTTCCTTCACTTCCTATCCAGATCTGCAAAGAAGTAGAGAGAAAAGTGGAGCTGTAGAGATTGCCGGTAGGAGAAGATTCTCCTGTTTCCAGCTACAAAAAGTGTGGCGGCTCCATATGTTCTGCCCTATTCAAGAGGTGAAGACCTCTTTATATAGGGGGATATGGGCCTCCCCTAACCTCAATGGGCCAGGCCCAGTTAGGGGTTATCTCTACAAGCCCCGGCCCAAAGTAGTGTAAACTACATCGCGTTGGGCCTCGCGGTTGGGTTAGTAGCAACAACAATAATAAATAATTAATATAAAAACAGTACGTAACGGGAAGTCTGACCGCTCGGGTCGGGTTTAATACCGTACCCCATCAAGTCCCCCAGTCTAGTGCTGCTCCGCGTGCAAGCGTGGTAGGAGTACTAGACTTGTTAGGAGTGCTCGAAAGTAAAGATTGAGTTTTAGGCTTACCAGTCGCCCAGATGCGGGAAAGTTGTTGTCCATGCTTGTTGCGTCTGTCTTTCACTGTGAGTAGAGATAAATGGGATAATGAATATCCCCTGGTTGTTCATCGTGGAAATTGATTGGGCAAACCTGGCGCACGCTGTTTGATTGCGGGTAGTGGCTATTGGCGCACTGCCATGAGCTTGTCAAGGTTGCGCGTACGTAACTAGTTTTGGGTTTATTTGTTGGGTTTATGTTTCGACCATAAGGGTTAATCTTCTTAATCCTTCCTGAGCTTAGCTACGGTCCTTCCTGTGTATGAAGGACCCTATCTTTAGTCGGAGTGGTTTAGAAGGAGATGGGCTGATGAGCCTTGGGCCTGAAGACGACGACAAAGAATATCCGCTCTGTCCCTTTGGTGCCAACCGTTTGTGTCTTCTAGAAGATCTTTGGTGCTGGCGCACCTTGATTGGAACCACGTAGGCGTCCTTGCGTTCCTTCTGCCTCACGCCCGATTGTTAATCATGGAGCGCGATAGAATACAACCTGTTGGACGCTGATTGGCTTGCTCTTCTGCCACTCGTACCTTTCATGCTTCCTGAAATGAACCTGCGCCGCCACCCTTGCACGGCCTTTGGTGTGTGTCCGACCAGCTGGCGCAAGGCTTAGGGATTGAGGGCCTTCATTCAGGATGCTAAGTGCTGAATCTGATCTTCAATCCTGTTTGAACCTCGCGCTTGGCTTAGGTTTTGTCCAAGCAGCCCGCGCGTGGTCTGTAGATTAGCTTGATTAACGTATAAGGAGTATGGTCTGCGCGGCTTTTTGGGACCATACCCCTTTAAGTCCCCCCAGTCCAGTGCTGCTTCCATGCGCGAAGTGAATGGTTGGAGCTCTGGACTCAGGAAAAAGAGAAAGGAAAAGCGTGCTGGTCTTTAAAGAATTTGCTAGGTCTTGGTAGCTGGCGCGCGTGTAAGTGTTTGTTAATTACTACGGCGCGGCTACCAGGCTTGTTAATTGATACCTGTTGCTTTTGAGAGCTGGCGCGCATGATCATTGGTTGATGAAGCATGCGGCGCAACCCTTGCTAACTTCAACTTGCAGTTTCGTTGTGATTTTAGGCGAGAAATTTCTCGAAATTTAAATTCCGACAGGGTGCGAATGTCGTTGTTGGTGACCCTTGAGTTGGCTGCTGACACGGCGATCATTATGTTGTCACTGACGGTTCGCCTTTGTCAGGTGAGTGTGGCCCAGCTTTAGCGGTGCGCACACAGTCGTGTGGCTATTGTAAAATATTCACCCTATGGTGTGACTTCTGTTGGTTAGCGCAAGGTGTGCGCGCGTCTTAAGCCATGGAGCGTATGTATTTATAGTGTTTGAATCTTTGTAAACTGCTGTCTACAATAGTTGCACGTGTTAATCCACTTTGAACAGGTTATCGTGAATGAGAATTGGCATAAAGTTGCGTCAGGAATAATGAAGTGGAGACCAGAGCCTGCGCTAATCCTCTGGTGTGACACAACAACAATGTGGCATGAAGCAAGGAGATGTGGCTTGTCTTGAAGATTGTAGGTGTAAGCGAAACTTTATTTCAGCCAATGTGTTTTTGCGTATACCCAAAGTGGTGCGTGCATTTGTAGCACAGTTTACGTTTTGTAAGCGTTTTCATATATGGCTAAGCATGCGCGCGCGGGCGACACACACGCTCGTATGTAAAGCAACATGGTCGCGTGGAGATTAGCGTGCTTACATGTGTAGCAGCAAGACTCGCATGGAGGCTGAGATGATCGTATGTAGAACAACAGACTCGTAAGTAATGGAGTATGCGCGCGAGGCGACTAATGGGCTCGTATGTAGAGGAGCATGCGCGCTTGGCGACTTACGTGCTCGTATGTAAAAGAGCATGCGCCAGCCGGCGACTTACGTGCTCATAAGTAAAGGAGCATGCGCGCTTGGCGACTTACGTGCTCGTATGTAAAAGAGCATGCGCCAGCCGGCGACTTACGTGCTCGTATGTAAAAGAGCTTGCGCCAGCCGGCGACTTACGTGCTCATATGTAAAAGAGCATGCGCCAGCCGGCGACTTACGTGCTCATATGTAAAAGAGCATGCGCCAGCCGGCGACTTATGTGCTCTTATGTAAGAGAGCATGCGCCAGCCGGCGACTTATGTGCTTGTGTGTAAAGGAGCATGCGCGCGGATGGCGACTTACGTGCTCGTCGTATGTAGGGCACCAGGCTCGCAAGGAGACTGGTGTGCTCGTATGTAAAAGACGCTTTTAGGCTTTCATCGGCGTGCGTGAGGATCACTCGTTGCGTTTTACCGATTGAATGTATTGCCAGTCCTGTTGTGAATCTCTTTGGATGTAGATTTTGATACGATGGGCGCCAATGAAGAAACACGGAACCACCACCGGGATGGTTGGACCGGTTTCTCTGAGAGGGTGAGAATCACGCCTTGCTTCCTTCACTTCCTATCCAGATCTGCAAAGAAGTAGAGAGAAAAGTGGAGCTGTAGAGATTGCCGGTAGGAGAAGATTCTCCTGTTTCCAGCTACAAAAAGTGTGGCGGCTCCATATGTTCTGCCCTATTCAAGAGGTGAAGACCTCTTTATATAGGGGGATATGGGCCTCCCCTAACCTCAATGGGTCAGGCCCAGTTAGGGGTTATCTCTACAAGCCCCGGCCCAAAGTAGTGTAAACTACATCGCGTTGGGCCTCGCGGTTGGGTTAGTAGCAACAACAATAATAAATAATTAATATAAAAACAGTACGTAACGGGAAGTCTGACCGCTCGGGTCGGGTTTAATACACGTAAAAACAACCAAAGGGGTGAAGAAACTATAAAAAGTTTACTTGATAAATAGTTTGATATTAAAAGAGAGGAGAGACGGAGTAAAGCTTATATGGTTGTGCATAGCTGCGCGCCTCACATATGTGATGCACACGCCTTGGCTTTTGGGACCAAAACTCTTTTGAGCGTGTTATATATATATAGGCCTATAGGGTTAGGAGCATGCGAGAAGCATTCTAGACCACACATTTTTCCTAAGCAAAAATGCAAAAAAAAAAAGATGCAACTTTTTTTTATTATTATAGACGTGTATATTGTCAATTTTAATTATACATTTGTGTTTAATAATATACACATGTATAATTTAAAAATTGTAAATATAAACATGTGCAGAATTCCAAAAAGAAAAAAACCTTAAAAAGGTGCGCTTAGTATTTCTCTTAGGATCCCTAACCTATATATATAGGCTCGTTTTGACCGAGTTCTCTAAGCTCTCTCAACTTGCAGGAGTTTTTATTTTACCCTAACCCTATATGTATAAAGTGGTGTTCTAGAGTGAACACTAGTGTATTTGTGAACTGAGTGAACAAATCCTGGCCATTGATTTACATCATCAAATCGTAAAATACACTAGTGTATTTTCATCATCAAATCCTGGCCATTGATTTACACTTGTGTATTGATAATCAAGGGCTAGGATTAGTTCACACAGTTCACTATCAAGGAACCGTTCACAAATGAACTTAACCCTATATGTATATATATGTATGTATGTATATATATATAGAGAGAGAGAGATTGATCAAACCATTAGACACCATTTGCTCAAGTAGAGAGATGTTTACAACTGAATTAGCAAAGTAACTAACTACTAGCCTTGCTTGCTATCACAACCTTCTACTTTTATATTGACATTTTACACCTTTCTACTATTCTTCACATAACAGAGCGCCTCACATTTTTTTTAAACCAACGCCGTGTCAAGAATTGGCCATCCCAAAAAAATCAAAATAGAAGACCACTAGTCAAAATTGCATTTTTTTTTTTTTTCGTATAATCATTTCTATATGTTGATGGTATAGATTATACTCAACAAGGTTTCTTCATAGTTCCTATATAGGGAGCATTCAATACAGAACTGGTTTTTAAGTAGAGAACTATGAGAATCACACAAGTATATGTTAAGATTTTTAGTGTTTTTTTGTTCAACCCCATTAGTTTATATTCATATTTTATTAATATTCTGGCATTTGACAATCTTTATTTTTATATTTTATTTATCTGTTTTCAGCAAGCTGGCCATCCTTTTTTGGAACAAAACGCACCTCCTGCGACGAATGGACCAGTACGAACATCATGCGCAACAGAATATCAACACATACCCCAATCATTCAGGCTACCTGCATCGAGTCCATATGATAATTTCTTAAAAGCTGCTAGAAGTTAGTTAAACCAACCAATCTTTTGGAACCATAACATCACGCGCCCTTAAAATTTGCACAAAAGATATGGTTTTGAAGATCAGTCGGTCCCGAGACATTGTGCTTGCATGCTGCATAATTAGAGATGGTGAATACTTATGTTTGTGATCGAATCGCGACTGCTTATTACAGTTCCTTCTCCGACAAAATTCATTCGTTTTAAATTTGTTTGTGTTTATGTATAGAACTGCGAGGCATGGGGATGGCCTAAAGGGCTGATCTTTAAGCATTATGAGAGTTTATTTTGTAATTAGAAAAGTGAACTGTAATTTGTTGAGGGGTTAAGTATTCTTTTTCACCCTTGAGTTGAAGGTGAATGTTAACATTGTATTTGTAAATTGTTAGCCTGAAAATTTCATTGTTAGCTGTGAAAATTGTAGTTTTATACAACAAAAGGTTATTCTTGTTACATGTATTAATGCCTTTAGTTAAGAACTATTTCAGAATGAAAGAGGGTGTTAAGATTATATATGTGCATTGTGTTTGGATTATGTTTATTAAGTTTGAATTTGTTGTCGGAAGTGACTTAACATATATACCATGTACATATGTTATCAGTGGCGGAGCCAGAAATTTTTTCTTATGGTGTCATTTTTTATGGATACCCCTGTTTATAGTAACCCGGAGTCGAACTTTTTTGGATCGGTTCGGATCTAGTCGGGTCAAATCACATAATAAAAGCAAATATCACAGTAAAAGTACAATGTTATTGAATTAAAACACATAATAAAATTACAAAGTCATTTGAAATATATAATAAAATGCTTTTAATAGTTGCTCTGTACGCATTTTCATGTTTTGAAAACGATTCATAATGTTTTCAATGGCAACTTGAAAAAAAAAAACCTCTTTTTCATTATAACAAATAAGTGCACGCATCATTCAAATTATCATCAAACATCTTGTTAGGTTAAACAATTGAAACAAAACCAATTAGACATAGAGCTATAATGCTTACTGGATTAGAAAAAATAAAAAATTAAGGATGGACCTTTAATGATTTAAAGTATACTAATTAAATTCAAGTAACTGGGCTTAATTCTTGAAATAGAAATTTGTTTATTATGTAATTGTTTTAGAAGAAAACAAAACAATGGTGTCATTTGTAAAAACACAATGGTGTCGCTCGTAAAAAACAATGGTGTCGCTCGAATTTTTCCTATTATACGTTGTATTTGCTACACAAAATTCAATGGTGTCGGACGACACCATTGTTCAAAGTGTGGCTCCGCCACTGTATGTTATGTAATGTATATGTGTGGGCGCCATGCTTGCGGTATGCTCATATAATGTGTATGTGTGGGCGCACGGGAGCAAAAGTGAAAGTGCACTAATTTTAACATTGTTTTACTAATTTCGTGAAAATAACGTTAATAGAGGGGGATGGTTAATCATGCATCATATGGTGGCATTTATAGCCGAAAGACAAGGGTTACATGCACTAATCGGCATTTGTCTCAATTGTTGAGTGTTATGTGCCTTATGTCCAAGGCTTGATGCAAAACTACTATCGAGCTGGGGGTCTCATTGGAAGCGGTCTCTCTATTCCTACGTGGTAGAGGTAAGCCTGTCTACATCTTACTCTCCTCAGACCCTACCTTAGCTTTGCTATTGGTGGGATATACTGAGTATGATGATGATGATGATGATGATGATGATGATGATGATATGCATAGAGATTGCAAAAATTCCGGAATCTGATGTGAAAACCCGAAACATTCACGGGTATTCAAATGTGGGATCAGGATGAGGATTAATTTCAAATTTCGGGTTAGAGACGAGTATGGTATTAGGTGATACATGTCCGATTACCCAAAACTGATCGCATACCCGTTTACCTGCATCGAACAAACATATTAACATGTTATATATTTTTGAAAAATGTAATAAATATTCTTTTAAAATCGTCATAAACTTAGAAATTAATAAACACATAGTATCGTTAGAAGTGTAGTATTTGATGATTTAAATCAGTTTTTAGAATGAGCTTAAAATCGAGTTTTGAGTAATAGGTATCCAAGAGGTATTTTATAACCACGTAATATCATAAATGGGTATACTTTGTAGCCGTGCGAAGCCTGCAAACCCGAGGTGTAATAACCAATAAGTAACATGAATCGGGTATGGGATAAAAATTAGCACGTCCCACCCCTAACCCACTCCATGTATTATGGTATTTTATTCCATATATAATATTATAATGTTCTTTACTTTGGATTAAACCTGGAAATCCATTAGATGTACGCTCCATATTAAAATTGTATATCAAGAGATTATTATACTTACATGTGCTTTAAATTTATCAATTTCACTTGTGTATTGATTTTGTAGTTTATCACATAATTTGTGTATCCTGTAATCATGCCAACGGATTAAAAAAAAGGTATAAATCTTTTAGAGTAAATTGCTATTTTGGCCCTAGAGGTTTAGTTAGTTTAATTCCATCGGCCCCAAAAATGGATCTTTTGACACATTAGGCCCTGAGGTTGCATTTTGTAATGGTTTTAGCCCTTAACACTAACTCTGTTACTTTTTTCTGTTAAGTGTAAGAGTATTTGTGTAATTGTATATTTAAAACATGTTTTATTAAATAATAATTGTAAAATACCAATAAAAAGGTTAAAAAAAACAAACAAATGCATTTTTTTAATATATAAAAAAAAATCATTTTACAGAGAAAAAAGAATGGGTTGTGGTTTGGTTTTTGCTAATTTGAGTAATTACATAAATAACCCATTAAATATTAAAAAAACTTTATAGTTTATATAAACAACCCTTGAAGTGTAAAAGAACCAAAATACCCTTAAACTTAACAGAGAAAAGTAACATTGTTAGTAATAAAATATGGGAAAAAAGAATGGAGAATGAATAATGAATACCTAAATACAACGAATGCCCCTAAACTAATTTTTTATTGAGGGACACTTATCAATTATGTGTTGGTTCTTACGGTTCTTACAAACATAAGTGTTTGTATTTGATCCCATTCCCTTGAGTTATCATTTATCAATTAATAACTTGTTCAATAAACTAAACTAAAGGGAATACTTTGTTTGTAAGAAATATGAATCCCGTAAATATCGGGATATCTATCCCGTAACTTCGTTATAATTTATATTTTCGTTACCCTTGACCACTTGCACGCACCTTTCCTAAGCCATCAGTCTACACCACTGTTACCTAACTCTGCCACCATGTCGGACCACCACTCGCCGACGGGCTTGAAGTAAGTTAACAAAAAGAAGACCATGGAACAACCCTTGATATAACTATTTGTAACTTTATCGAAGCATGGTGTTATGGTATTATTAATTGTCATCTCACCTATAAATACAACAATAAACACAAACTATACGAATGGTCATATTTTTTAACTAACAACCGGATTGAATAAAGCGAGTCGGACAGATCCAATGATTCGGTCCGGTGGTCAATTCCATACATATGATTTAGTTGCAATGGAGAACTCAGGGGCTAAAATGAAAAATATCCCTGATTATAACCTGGTTTTTAGACAAAGTTAGGCAATGTGATCAAAATGGCAAGAAAAAGGAAAAGTCAGGGACCCAGAGGAGAAAAAAAAACTATTTGGACTAAAATGACAATTTGAACAAAAACTCAGGGGCTAAAATGAAAATTTACTCTTTACAAGCAGTTATTTCAAGGTTGTTCCATCGGTCTTTCTTTTTTGTTTTTAACTTGACATTAGTAATGAGAGAGACAATTTTACACGGTTTGGCCCTCAGTCCACACACACATTACACGGTCACTATTACATGTCTAGACCGTTGCGCACCCCTTTATATTTGTTTGTATTGCTTTAGTGTTTTTAGGTACGTAGATTAGCCCGTTTGACCTGTTTCCTTTTTACTTGCATTTGTTCGTTAGATGTATTTAACCATTTCCATTATTACTAAAAAAACAAATGGGCTTTGTATACATCCAATTCTTCAAAGTTGATACAACATATACAAAACCCGAAACTCCCCACAACTTCTATCATACAAAACTCATCTAAACGTTTCAAAACCTTCATACTTTTCACTTACTTTCCGTAATAATTTCTTGAAGCATTTCAACCACTTTCTTCATCTTCGGTCTCTTTGCGGGTGTAGTGTCTGTGCAGAGTAGAGCCACTTTTAACGCCGAAAGCATTTCTTTTCTCCATGAAAACGACACTGTACTTAGCTTTGCGTCTAGTATTTGCTCTGGGGTTTCACCTCTTGTGGGTGCACCCTGGACCCATTTCACCAAATCTACACCTTCCCCGAATTCTTCGTCTACCGGGACCCGTGTTGTGAGAATTTCGAGTAAAACGACGCCGAAACTGTACACGTTTCCTGGAGCTGTTACTTGCATTGTGTAGGCGTACTCTGTTTTCAAACAAAATGTTCATATAGAGGTGAAGATTTTGACCCGTTTAGTTGTGAAAGTGTCAAATGGGTTGATCGAGTCAAACAGGTTGAAAGTTGTCCAAAATGCATCTTTATATTTTTATATATAGATTATTATAATAATCAAAAATATTTTAATCCTAATTGACAACCTAATTATATTAAAAACAATTTCTACTTTTTTTGAATAAATAGTGTTTTGGGTCAACCCAACCCGTTTCAACATGCGCTCAAAAAAACTAGCCCTTTTGACCGGCCCATTTTTCCACATATAGTTCATAACACAAAGAGTAAAGTACACGGATGGTCCCTATGATTTACCAAAATTTTGGATTTAGTTCCTAGCTTTCCAAAAGTTCACAGATAGTCCCTATGATTTGCACTTTGTAACACATTTAGTCCCTAGCTTTTTTCAAAAGTACACGGATGGTCTTGTGGTTTGCATTTTGGAATGCATTTAGTCCCTAACTTAGGCATGCTTAAACCTTTGGGTTTGTTGGCTGGGGGCTGAATGCATTACAAAGTGCGAACCACAGGGACCATCCGTGTACTTTTACTCTAACACAAAACTACAAAAGTCGAGATGGCAAGTTCGACGTTGACCATATACTTGTAAATGTGTTTATCTGGGTTGTGTTTTATTTCAAACGGGTTAAATAGAAAAATCATGTATAAAGCAGATTTAAAAGTTGGATAAAAAGGGTATGTTGAAAACCCAACTTTACCCAACCCAACCCGTTTTGACTCATAATAAAAAGTACCCATTCCATTTTGACCCGTTACCCAACCCACCAGCCCATCTTGCCACTTGGACACAAGTAAAAAACACAAAAACCGGGTTTAAATTATACCTGGAGGAATGTAACCAAATGAGCCCGCAACAGCACTGATACTAGCAGTGCCGCGTGACGGATCTAAAAGCTTCGAAATTTCAACTTCACCAACCAACGGCTTAAAATTCGAATCGAGAAAAATATTCCCAGAAGAAATATCAAGATGAATGATAGCCAAATGATGCAAAAACGCCAACCCTTCTGCAACACCAACAGCTATCGAAAGCCTAACGGGCCAATCGGGTTTGTACGCCTCTTCTTTACTAGACTCGTGAAGAAACCGGGCCAAAGACCCATTTGGTAAAAACTGGTGCAGTAAAAGCGCCACGTCATCATAAATAGCAAACCCGATTGGTCTAATCAAATTATCATGACAAAGATTACTAAGTCTCTCGAGTTCTCGAATCATCTTGCTTTGTTGATGAAGTATCGTTTTATCAACCGATTTTAACCGTTTGACCGATAAAGTCAAACCCGAAGGCATTTCAGCTTTGTAGATTGTACTAAACGTCCCGCTACTGATTTTGTTCGAATCTTTTAACGTTGCTTTGACCACAGCATCAAAGTCAATAGCTTGTTTTAGATTCTCAACGAACACGTTTCCAAGAATCACCAACGGTTTATTGTTATCTTCAATTTCTTCATCTTCTTTTCCAACGGTTTTCGCCACTTTCTCTTGTTTCTCTCTCATCATGAACAGAACAACAACGATTGTAACCGACAGGAATACTAATAAGCCCGACCCGATAACCGCCAACACGATTCTGTAAGAAACCTTGTGATGAAACGACTCGGGCCCGTCTGAATTTCCACAAAACGAATTCAACGGGTACCCGCAAAGACCTGTGTTCTTCTCAAAACTCGAATTCGGGCTCTTTTGAAACGGTGCAAATGTCGGTATCGGGCCTGTGAGATGATTATTTGCGAAGTTTACATCGATTAAACTTAACATACCCTTTAACGCCGAAGGAATATTACCCGTGAGTTCATTATTCGAAAGATCTAACGACACCAACTTATCGAGTTTTCCTAAATCGGGTGGTAACTGTCCATGAAGATGATTAAAACTCAAATTCAAAGCAATCTGCAAGTTCTTGATTCTACCGATTTCGGGTGGAATCGTTCCGGTGAGACGATTACCACCGAGCTGCAGCTCCAGCAGCTTCACACAGTTCCCGACTTCACTCGGGATTTCTCCGATCAACGAATTTTGACCCAATAACAAGTACTGTAATCGTGAAGAATTACAGACGTTTTCGGGTATGCTTCCATTGAATCGATTGTTACTCAAATCAATCTTGTTAAGATTCTTGTTACCAAGAACAGAAGCTGGAATTTCACCGGAAAGATTGTTTCCCGAAACAATCAGTTCTTGCAGATTCATCATGTCACCGAAAACCGGTGGTATGATCCCACTAAACCCATTCGAAGCCAAATTTAACAGCGTTAAATTCGAACATTGCGCAAATTCTTTCACAATCTCACCCGAAAGATTGTTGTTATCGGCTTCAAAATAAGTAAGACTACTAAGATTACCGATTTCTTTCGGTATATTCCCGATTAAATCATTATCCCCAATTCGAATACTCGAAAGATCTTTACACTTTCCTACCGAGTCAGGTAACTCACCACTGAGTTTGTTTTGAGTCAAAACCAAGAACTGTAACTTCCCATTAGCAAACACACTCTTTGGGATTGATCCTTGTAGATAGTTTGAATGAAGGTTTAACAATAAAAGTTCCGAAAAAGCCCCTAAAGTTTCGGGTATTTTACCTCTTAACTCGTTCTCATAAGCTGTAAAAACTCTAAGATTGGTTAAGTTTCCCACCCAATTTGGTATACTTCCATTCAAATGATTAGTGTAAAGTTGTAAATCTTGTAACTTTACAAGCCCTTGAAGCTCATTGGGTATTGATCCTATGAGTAAGTTGTTTGAAAGGTTTAAAGATTTGAGGTTTTTAAGTTGACCCAATTCAACTGGAATCGACCCATCAAACTTGTTGTAAGATAGATCAAGAAACTCAAGATCAGATAAGTTACCAAAAGAGTGAGGGATTGAGCCATGAAAAGTGTTGTATGACAAATCTAGCCATTTTAATGATTTTAATTCAGAGAGTAATGTGAGGTTACCTTGTAGAGTTTGATGAGAAAGAACAAGTTTTTCAACAGATTGAGTTGGGCTACAAGTAATGTGAGGCCAAAAACAGTAGTTTGAAGTGTTCTTGAGCCCATTTTCATCCCACTCAAGTAACTTAAGCTCTTTACCAATGGCTACCAGAGTGAAAAGATCTTCATGATCACCATTAATGAGCTCTGAATTCACAGTCCATGAAAGAAACCCAACTGTTAAAACCAAAAACAACCACAAATTCCACATTTTTTATATGTTTCTTCCACACCCACAAAACAAAACCTAAAAAAAAAATCCAATCTTTTTCCCCTTATCTTGAATCTTGATGAAACCCCACTACTTTTTCAGTGGCAAATTATGCTTCAAAACACTAAAAAGATGCTAAATTTTCACCACCCAGATGACCGTTTTTAGAATTTTGGTCCAAACAAGCTTGAAAATAAAGAAAATATTAGGGTTTTTCAAGATTTTTGGATAAAAATTGAGGGGGTGAAGTAAGAAGGGTTTATGATCAAAACCCAGAACCCAAAATGGGTATAGTTAGTTAGTATATGAGTGATGAAAAGAAATGGAATAAGGGTTTGAAGGTTATGGATAAAAAATGTGTGAAGAAGTGAACAAATATTTGGGTAGAAATGGATGTTTTAGAAGGAACATAGTATATTCTGCAGATATGTATTCAATGACTTTACAGAAGGTAAGAGATGATAGGAGGAGGCCAAGACCATAAATGAGCAGTCACGACTCTCACGAGTAGCCCATATACGTTGCAAAGAAAATAGTGTTTACGTTAATGTTGTGATATGATAATAGATATAGGAAAGTAGGAAACTGTAAAATATGTAAATAATAATTATAATATCATTTTCAAGTAATAAATATCAGTCTTTAAAATATTTTATTATTTGAACCTTTTTTATACTAACTAGTTGTTTACGATGCGCGCCCGTTGCGGTGCGCTAAATCAAATCGTTCTATAAGAATGACAAAACATGTCAAATAACAAAAAGTAGCTCGAACTAAAACGTCACGTATTTTTGGTACCGGTTCGGCACCGGTATTCACCGATTTTTACCCTCAAATACCGGTGCTGTACCAGTACCAACCGGTACCGAACCGTACCGTACCAGGTATATTCGGTACCGGTACATACTTTTGGGGATTTCGGTAACGGTATTTTCGGTACCGGTTGGTACCGAGCTCATCAAATCCTGTAGCAACGTAACAATGTAAGTAATTGCACGGTTTAGATTACCTTTTATACACACAGTAAGTAAACTGACCGACATCATTCTTCAAACGATTCGAGATAAACGATGCGTAACCAGCCATATCCGGCATCGTGGAGTGCATTAAAAAGGGGGCAATTGGACGATTGGATACTGGGCTAGGTGTTTCTTGGAATGCCCACGGATTGTTCGGGTAAAGACCACGATTATGAGGATTCATTTTTTGTATTGTGATTGGATGAGAATTTTTTTTTAAAATAAGATAGAGATCATTATAGAAGAGGTGGAGTAGTTGTGGTAAAAAATGAATAGAAGTGTTAGTATTTATAGTGAATAGATACATTTTTTTTAAACACATAGCCGTTGGCCAACGGCTAGCCCAAACGACAACTTGTCTTGGCCAATGAGATCCTGCCATGTCATCTTGATAGCCCCGCCCAACGCCCGGGCTGAAACCCCCGCGCAAGGGGCCACGCGGAAACCCAAGCCCACCCGGGGTGGTGACTTGGGCGCTTGTACCCAACCCACGCCACAACCCCCGCCCCATACCCCCATATTCTAATATTTCCTAGATCTTTTTTTTTAAACACATAGCCGTTGGCCAACAACTAGCCCAAACGGCTACTTGTCTTGGCCAATGAGATCCCGTCATGCCATCTTGATAGCCCCGCCCAACGGCCGGGCTGAAACCCCCGCCCAAGGGGCCACGCCGAAACCCAAGCCCACCCGGGGTGGTGACTTGGGCGTTTGTACCCAACCCACGCCACAACCCCCGCCCCATACCCCATATTCTAATATTTCCTAGATCTTTTTTTTTAAACACATAGCCGTTGGCCAACGGCTAGCCTAAACGGCTACTTGTCTTGGCCAATGAGATCCCGCCATGTCATCTTGATAGCCCCGCCCAACGCCCGGACTGAAACCCCCGCCTAAGGGGCCACGCCGAAACCCAAGCCCACTCGGGGTGGTGACTTGGGCGTTTGTACCCAACCCACGCCACAACCCCCGCCCCATACCCCATATTCTAATATTTCCTAGATCTTTTTTTTTTAAACACATAGCCGTTGGCCAACGGCTAGCCTAAACGGCTACTTGTCTTGGCCAATGAGATCCCGCCATGTCATCTTGATAGCCCCGCCCAACGCCCGGACTGAAACCCCCGCCCAAGGGGCCACGCCGAAACCCAAGCCCACCCGGGGTGGTGACTTAGGCGTTTGTACCAAACCCACGTCACAACCCCCGCCCCATCCCCCATATTCTTATATTTCCTAAATCACAATCACTATTCAAATCACTATTTATTGAATAAATAATAAATCACTATTCATTCAGTTTCTTTTTTATTAGTATATAATATTCACATATATTTTATTTTATAAATATTAGTAAACTTATGATCTTTGACGTATATATGATTTCCTGAATACTAATTTCTTTATGATTTAACATGTCTGAGTACTCCTCTAGTACTCTTAGCCTAGGCTGAGTACTCGCGACTCCTTAGTCGGCCGACTAGGAGCGGCTAGCGACTTCTGCAACCATGTTAATATTTATAACAAATGCGTGAATATCAATATGCAACAACAACCATACCCAGTAAATCCCGCAATTAACAAAGCTAATGGTAGGGTCTGGGGAGAGTAGGATGTAGACAAACCTTACCCCTATCGTTGAGTATAGAGAGGCTGCTTCCAGAGAGACCCTCAGCTCTATAACAACAAACACTAAAAGAGTACTAGAACTACCCGAGACAAAAGCGATGGTGAAAGCAAAAAGCAGGATTTAAAAATTTGATACTCATTTTTTTAATATGATAGACATAAGAATTATGTTTTATTGTTTTAAGTAAGACTCGGCCCAAGTTAACCTATTAGATCCTATTATGGTCGAGGTTTTTGATCAATTCCGAATAATTAGGCGGAGTTGAAGAAAGTCGTCTCGGCAGTCTATCTTGTAGCGATTATCCGGAAATAACTTGGCCTCCGAGACCTTGTTTTACAACATTTATTGTAGGTTGCAGCATGATGTTTTATTTTGCAACTAATAAACGGTACATGATGTTTTATTTTGCAGGTTAAAAGGGTACATGATGTTTTTGTTTTGCAGTTAAATTTTGTTTTATCAATATTAGACTAATTATTTGAATTACTATT
This sequence comes from Helianthus tuberosus, assembly GCA_030545235.1. NCBI lineage: Eukaryota > Viridiplantae > Streptophyta > Magnoliopsida > Asterales > Asteraceae > Helianthus > Helianthus tuberosus. The sequence continues at coordinate 150,217,050 of CM060354.1, read as the reverse complement.
GTACCATTCGCTCTTAATTATAATAATTGTCATTTATCCCAATTCCTATAGCCCGGTTCTTAATTCGAACAAGTTCCTTCAAGAACCGGTTTTTGGCTTCACTGATCAAATCAAACCAGAAATCGGTATGAGCCAAAACCCCGGTTTTATGCACCTCTACCCAAATATGATATAGAAAAAAGAGTCAATTTAAGCCGATAGAAAGAAAAATCTACAATGTACGTTCGATAATCCTTTGAACGTTTGTTTTCTTACAATATTTTTAAGGTTTGTTAGTTTAGTTAACACATGGGTTTCACTACATATTGAACGTCAATTTTGACCCAAAATATGGCAATCTTGTCTTTTCATTCACAATCTTTTGGTTCTAGTTCATGAAATCCTGTAAGCGAATTAAAAGATTTCTATCAATGAACGGATTGTCTGGATCTAAAATGTAAATTATTAATGATTTATTGTTGTCAATCAAGAAATACAATGTAAATATGTAATAGTAAGGCGTTTCTTTTCTATTCTAGTATTCTAAAGATGAAAGGTTAAGGTCCTTCAAAAGAGAATACAGTAGTTAACAGAACTATGTTAGTTTGTCGTTAAAAAAATATGACTTATTAATATAAAGTCTTAATATTAAAAAAAAAAAAAGAATTCTTGCATAATCATAATACTCCAAAACAAGAAGTTGTTATCAGTCATTAGATTTAGAGTTTATTGACAAATTAGCCGGCAAAAAAGAGACGTGGGACCACGTAGTGATGGTGTGGACTTCGAAGGGTGGCAAAAATCATCATATATCCTTTACGGTTTTCCTTTTTCAAAGTCAAAAAGATGCTACACCTTCTTCTTTTTAATTTAATATAAATATAATTATATATATTCTTTTAACAATTATATTATGATCTTGCAAACTAATTAATTATGACGTTATAATACACAAATAAAACACATTGTAACCTTTTGAAGTCATGGCTTCAAATCAAAACTATAATAGTGTTTCTCACTAGATAACTTAACGTTTCATATCATGTTAAACCCGAACACAACTCAGTTATTTTTTTTATAAAGTTCGAGCTTATCTATAAGTAATTTTATATTATATAACTAAGTTAAGCCGATCTGTGCTTTCACGGTGCGTGACTTGTTGATTCATAATTAAGATGGGATGCAAAAAGAACAAAGTGATTTAAGGTGTGATTATGATGGCTTGTTGCCGTATATGGAAATCGAAGAACGGGCAAGTCTTTACGAACCACGCAGCTCTGGCGACGAAACGGTGGAAGATATTAAATCTCTCTCGTACCTTTGGATTAAGAATCGGTCCCTGTTTAGAACGATCTCATGGAAAGATTGGTGTAACTTCTTGTTGTACTATGTCTTGTTGTGTTTCTCTAGCGTCTTGCTAGTTGTTTTAATGATAGTTGCTTTTAAAAAAAACATAATTGTGATACTTGTCACCTACCATAATTATAAGTTTTATAACTCGATTAATAATATTAATTAAGATTCATGGTACTATTTATTTATATTATTCTAGAATATAAAATTATTACATTTGCATAGCTTTTGTATGCAGCCTTTGCTTCAGAATGGTCTAATCATTAAACTTAAAAAAGCGAACGTTAATTGTGGCGGGAATCCAGGGTTTTGCTTAAATTAAAGGTATTTATCGTATAGTAAGGCCATGTGTAGTCATAACGCCCCTTTGTGAGCGTTATGCGACACGTGGCGCGCCACGTCAGCGTGGGGCGTTATGGGGCCTTATGCATTTTAAGCCCGTAGTCATAAAGCCCCCGTCTAATCATTACTCAATTATTAATTTCTAATTTTTTATAATTATTTTCTAACTTTATAAAATTAAAATTCATTTCATTAAATTAAAAAACATTACACTAAAATAAAAAAAAAACATTACACATAAAAAAAATACAGTAACATAAAAAAAAAACGGTTCCAAAAAAAAAAAAAAATTGGACTAAAAAAATAAAAAAAACAACACTTCAAAGATTAATCTTCTTCGTCTTCGTTCTCTCCTTCTTCCTCTTCGTTTTCTCCAGCATCCAAACCTACGTCTTCAAAGTTCCCGTCTTCGAATTCCTCAACCTCTTCTTCCTCGGAATCTTCTTCGTCTTCATTGTTGTATCGAATTGGGCGAATCGCCCAAGCATGCTCAACCAAATCTGCCTTCAACGTGTTATGTATGTCCCTAGATCGCAATAGTTGAGCATTTGCGAGTCTCTCTTCCATTGTTGCTTGGGTTCCTTCGACTAAATCTTCCGGAATGTAGTTTTGGCATATCGCTTTTCCATCATCCTCAATGATCATATTATGCAAAATGATGCAAGCATACATGGTCATTCGTATTTTATCCTTATGCCACATGCGACAAGGATTTCTGATAAAATGCCATCGTTGCTGTAGAATCCCAAAACACCTCTCGATATCCTTTCTTGAAGACTCTTGTAATTTTTTAAAATAATTTCTTTTCTCATCGAACGTTTCAGAAAACGTTTTAACAATAATCGAATACTCCGGGTATATACCATCGCCCAAATAGTAGCCATGCTCGTAGTCGTTCCCGTTCGCATGAAAACCGGCCTTTGGTATAGTTCCAGAAATGTAGCTCTCTATTAATGGTGAAGCCTCTAACGTATTAATATCGTTAAAACACCCGGCTACACCAAAGAAGGCCGACCAAACCCAAAGGTCGTATGACGCAACAGCTTGTAATACCATAGTTGGCCCTTTTTGATCACCCCGTGTATGTTGACCTCGCCATGCGGTTGGACAATTGTACCAACGCCATTGACGACAATCCAAGCTACCAATCATGCCGGGTATTCCATGCTTTTCTAGATGCACCTCATATATTTGTTGAAGGTCGTTCCAAGTGGGATTTCTCAAATAACGTTTTCCATATAACTGGCATATACCTAAAATATAATTTAATATATAAAAGTTTTACTAGTAAGGTACTAAAAAATCAATATATAAAAGTAAGTAAATAAATAAATAAAAGTCAATAAAAAATACCATAGCAAAAATGTTCCACGCAATCTCGGGTTGTTTTCTCCGCCATCTTCAAGTACTCGTCGTTGATGTCGTACGTGTTTCCGTATGCTAATATGCGTAACGCGGATGTAACCTTTTGAATTGAGGTGAAGCCTAAATATCCTCGCGCGTCCATTCTTTGCTTAAAGAAATCATACTTATTTTCCAAATCATTAGAAATGCGCAAAAATAACCTTTGGCTCATACGAAAACGCCGTCTAAAAACATTGGGTCCGTGAACCGGTGTCGCATCAAAATAGTCTCTCATCAAACGCGCGTTCGCGGCTTCACGATCTCGCAAGATATAGGTGCGCCGCAAGATGGGTCGTGGAGGGGGAGTAGGCCAAACGTGCTCAAGTGCTTGTATCATAAAAGTACACACACTCGTAACCGCTTCTTCCTCCTCCGCATCTTCTTCGGGTGAAAAAAATCTTCGGTAAATATCGGTGAACGAGTCTTCCGACGGGGAACCCATTTTTTTTTAATAGGATGGGAGTAGCTTCAAAACTTTTTAAAAAATATATAGAGAAGATGAGGGTATTTGAGTATGATTTGTAAAAAAAATGGAAGAGTAGGAGTTATTTATAGAGTGAAAATTAAAAAAATGAATTTTTTTTATTGGATATGACCGTTTTGTAACGGTCAAAATTATTAAATAACATTTCCTCAACGCGCTATACACATCGCGCCTCCTCCATTTTTCCGCTCGATGGCGCCCTCCGTGGCGGTGTTCCGGCGCTATGCCGGCGCTATGAGGGCATACCGCCCCTCACATGCCGCCCACTACACATACCCTAATATTTTTAAAAATGTTATTGAAACATACTCATTTCGTTATAATAAACACTATAATCTAATATTGATAAAAAACAAACCTAGGTATATTTCCCTATAGAGTAAATTACGTTTTTGGCCCCTGTGGTTATATCAGTTTTACTATATTAGCCAAAAATAAGATTTTTTAACATATGTGCCCCCATGGTCTCTATAACTAACTATTTTGGCCCATGAGTCTAACTCAACCCCAAACCCTGGTGATTATATCAGTTTTTTCGGAAATGAAGTGTTTGAACTGCTATTGCTATTTCAAAATCCATTGATTGGATAGATATTTGGTAATTCTGTTCAGATCTGTGATAAAATACCTGTAATGTGTAGCTCTTGGGGATTAATTTTTTTTTTTTTGGGGGATTTGGATTACTGTCAAGAGTTGAATAGAGATGAGATTTTTTGACCGAATACAGGTACCTTATGGATGTTGTACCGGTACTTTATTATACCAGTACCGACGGAACGTTCCCGATATTTGTTTTCGACTATTTTAGTGATGTGTTCTTGAAGATTTGGGTTTGAAGATGATGTGTTCTTGAAGATGATGATGGGTTCTTGAAGATTTGGGTTAGAAGATGATGATGTGTAGATGATAATTATTGTTTTATTTTTTTATAAAGTCAGTAAAAGTAAAGAGGAGGACAAATTACCAATTTACCCATCATGTGCATGTCATATGATTAATAATTAACCAGTGTTTGAGGTTGAGTTAGACTTAGGGGCCAAAATAGTTAGTTATAGAGACCATGTGGGCACATATGTTAAAAAATCTTATTTTGGGCTAATATAGTAAAACTGATATAACCACAAGGGCCAAAAACGTAATTTACTCTTCCCTATATAAATGTTATAAAAACGTTTTTAATAATACATGTATGACAGCATTTTATTGATCAATCATGTTTAGTCTTTACAAAACTAATGACTCATTGGTAAGATTCATAACTGAAATTTAGATGCATCATTTTCCATGTATTTAAGAATAAATAAGTTCATTTTGTAAGATTAAATATTTATTTATTTATATTTAATCTAGTAGCCATCATTATCATTTATATAATATAGATCAAAATATATTAATAACCTATTAATAATTAGTTGGTAATTATTGATGGACCATATTACCCTTATTAACTAATTAGGTTTCCTCTTGGGTGTATATATAAGGAGATTATTAGAGAGGTAAAAGGTTAGACACACAATCTAACAACATAACATCACAATTTCGTCCCTCTCTCTCCCTAACCGAAATCAACCCTACTTTCGGTTCATCACCATCATCACTTTACACCTTAAGGAGGAACCAGATCAAGCTGACAATCATGTCAAACTCTGTTGCTGCGTCTCCATCTGGATTCTCTGCTAGCCTGTGCTGATGCAATCAAAGGTATGTTATTCATGTTTTCCATTATGTTTAATCAGAACTGATCAACATGTAGTATCAGAGCATATGTTGATAAATCAGTTCTGGTTTCGTATCCATTATTCTGGGATCATTATAAGGAAAACAGAAATTTTAAAGCCTTAATATCATGGCTGTTTTCGTTTTTTTTAATGTCACCGAAATCACTGTTAATTCGGAAAAGGATGGTAAATCATGTAACTCGAAACCAATATGGGTAAACTAATATCCGAAATCTGTATATAAAGCTTTAAAACTCAGTTTCGGATCTCAGAATTACGGTTTTTGTTTTTTTTAGGGTTCATCGTTTGTTCTTAATAAAACTCGAAAATTCCCTAAGATTTGGAATATAATTTGGATTAGTGGATGTTTTTCATGATTTTGATCTTAATTTTATCTATTAAAATTTCGAAAACTGTTAATAGATTTTCAGTTATTATTTTCGAAATCTTTTGATAAGTTTAGATCAGAAATAAAATAGGAAATACTATCCCAAAATCCCTTAAATTTCGAGTTTCAGTTATTATCACAATAAACAGCTGTTAACAGAGGATTCGAGACCATCAGACTACGACTCGAGACCATCAGATCTCGACTCGAGACTACAAGGTCTCGACTCGAGACTACAAGGTCTCGACTCGAAATCATAAAGGTCATCAAATCTTTACAACTCGAGACCAGAAGCTTACAACTCGAAACCATCAGGTCTCGACTCGAGACTACAAGGTCTCGACTCGAGATCATAAGGGATCAAAACTTCACAACTCGAGACAACAGTCTCGACTCGAGATCACTGCGTTTTCGACTAAAGGCTTCATTCTTCGCCACTCGAGACCATGGTTGCGACTCGAGATCTCAGTATGGACTCGAGATCTCATAAAACACACTAGTCAAGACCATGATTACGAATCGAGACCAAGGTTGCGACTCGAGATCTCATAACTTAGTCGAGACCCAACTCGAAACCTCATTATTTTTTTATGTTGTTTAAGGTTGCGACTCGAGATCTCATAACTTAGTCGATCCGCGCTAACAGGTGGTTTGCTATTAAATACTTGGTTTTGTTTATACTTAATTAATTAATAAGGATCAAATAATGTTTTACAAAACCAAACTAGCTTAACTTGAATGAGCTTCTGATGTATCATTTCTGGCCAAAGCTGATTTAATACATCTATTTATTGTTCAGGTATTATAAAAAGCTATGTTGAGTATGCATTACACACGTGAAATGTCTTAATTCTGGCCAAAGCTGATTTAATTCATTTATGTTTAGCATGCTTGACAAGAGCATAACTAAAGTGATTGTCTCATTTCTGGCCAAAGCTGATTTGTCACGATTACTTTGCACACATACTTAAATGATTACACTTCTGGCCAAAGCTGATTTGTCTTTGTTTAAGTAGAATTTTACTAAGTCTATTATTTTGATGTTAGTAATAGACATATCACAATCTCTTCACATAATGATCCTTAATTAATTTTATGATCATTTCGTCTGTCTTATTCTTAGTACCCATAATTTTACTCACTATAATTTTCTTCTACATATATCTCATCCACTCTAATTCCTAAACCTAAAATGTTTGCTTTATTTAAAGTTTCTATTAGAATTAGCTCTTAAATTAAATCCTTGATTATTTCTTACGACATGATAATCCTATTGCTCTCTTCTGATAAAGATTATAAAGAAGAAAAATAGAGCATGATGATTAGGACAAATCAAGCATGATGTCTCTTATGATAATCAAGAACTCTCTAACATAATGCTATCACTAAAGTTATTTCAGATCAAGTCTTTCCTAAGGCTAATCTCTTATATATATGGAATAATCACTAGAACTCCTAAGATGCATGCCTTTTTTAAAACTCTAAACTATAAAATTAAGTGGTATATGTGAATACATAATAATGTACAATACCATGACCCATAAAGTTAAGGGCTTACGCATGGAAATAAGTACATTTTCCAGTACATTACATATTAAGATTTTCACTTGTACAATTTGATGCCTTATAAATCAACTATAACACTCAAAAATACCAAAGTATAATGAGTGTGTTGATAAGCAACATATGTACAAAGAAATAAATGTTTGAAGCTGGAAAAATAAGTTGTTACTCATCTTACAACCACTTAAAACCTTAAAAGAGGATTGTTCTAAGGTCCATAGACAAATTACAACTGTTAATTCCACCTCTAAGGTTCTTCAAGGGAAAATCTCACTGCATAATTATGTCATTAGACTAGACATAAGCAACGAGACTATCCATTATTCTAAAGAACAGTTGGATGAATTAATTAGATAGTCACTTATTAAAGATATTTAAGTCTACTAATTATAATATTCCTATTAACACATGATTAGTTGACTCTAGTTTTTTAAACGTTTTCTTACCAGAAGTTAACAAATAACTAACATGGGAGTTAGTGACAAAATTAAATGTTAAGGCTATAAGAACAATAATAAGCAGTCTTCTAACAACGTTTTTCGATACCGTACATATATTCTGAGTTTTAATCGAAATATAGTATCATAATTAAGCAATGTTATGAAGGTTGTGAGGTTTGCATAGTCAACATAAAGTCACACTTATCTTAAACTCTCATCTTATTTGTTCTAAATATCTGGATTGAAACATTATTAAGATAAAACTAGATGATACCTTACACTTTCACATTTTTTGTCATCATGCAAATGAAAAATTTGACAAAAGGAAAATGAGACTTACAAATTTCATCCATTATAACCAAAATTCATGAGAAATCATGACATGGTTAATGAGGATGATTTCTTATCTATTCTCATTCTAAGTGATTTTAAATCATGACGTTATAGCCCTAAATATTACTTGGCTTAAGGAATAAGTATGGGTCCATCATAAGTCATTCATTGACATTCGTGGAACTTATTCCAAAATGGAATATTCAGACATAATTTATTTATTTAAAGACTATCTACTTGTATCTAAATTTTGTCATATATGGCCCACGGTCTTAGAAGAAATTTATTCATATACATACTTTATAAGATTTCTATTAAACATGTCCCTAAAGTTTCTTATGATTTCTGGACATTAAAGAAATCAAATAAAGTCTAATGTATATGTGATAGGTTCCCACGTCACGTAGCTCATTGAAACTTCTCTTGTAGCATTCTAGAGATATTAAAGATCAGTGGGAGCATTAAGTGTCTTAATGATAACTTGCAATAGTTGCAAGAGGTGGGGAGTGAAAACTTTATATTACTTCAATTTACACCTCTTGTACAAGACACTGCTCCATCTTGACACTGTTCTATCATAACTTGTCTCCTTAAAATCTACTGCTACTCTTACAAAAGTTTCATTGTTGCTTAATTGTGGGCACACTTAGATTTCTTATCTAAACTAACATAATCCTCAACAAGAGAAACTACAATGACTAATGTCATTAATATGTTCATTAATATGTTTTCTCTATTAGAATTTGTTTGGTCGTTAAATATTGACCCTAAGCATGCTGAGTTCCTAAAGTTTTCTAAGGTTAGTGGGAGCAGTCAAAGTCCTTATAATGACTTGCAAGGAATACAAGAGGCGGGGGGAAGAGTGTCATTAAATTTCACTCCGAATTTAACTCCGATTACACCTCTTGTACACCATACTGCACCAACTCTTACAAACTTAGAATCCTGAAAATGATAGCAACCTAATCAAGAGCTAATCCATAAAACTGAAACTTCTAACAAACCCTATAATCAACTCAGGAGGTCATCTAGGTTTAAAACCTACTAACTTTGATGATTACATAACCTCCCTAATTTGGAGTTGAAATGGATTTTGGAAAATTTTACTGATCCTATCTCTTCTAATTAAGCCATTAGTGTCAATCAATCTTCTGAATGGAATAAAACAGTTTTCTAGTAAAACTGATTTTATGTGTTCGCATAACGTTTGGGATTTGATTGAATAACCTAAGAATGTTCATAACTAAACCAAATCCTGATATAAACGTTAAGACACAAAGAAGCATGATTGATCGTCAAAGGTTGTACTCAGGAAGAGATAAATTATTAAAGAATCTTTATTATATATCTAACAAAAGATTTCTTTTAGGATCATCACTGTTCTAGTAGCTTATAATATTTTTGAGCTACATTAGATGAACATTAAAACAATTTTCCCTAACAACTGGCTGACATATTTACATGTTCATAAAACAACCTGAAAGTTCTAAACTTAAGGTTAAAGAACACTTTATTTGTAAGCCAATAAAATCCATGTATGGGTTAATGCAAACATCGTAATGTGATGAAATCTTAACGCAATTATTTTCATCAACAACCAAGTGGAATAATGTACCTACCTCAAGATGAGTGGGAGCAACTAAGATAAACTTGTCTATATAGATGATATTCTTTTGACAAGTAGATGTTACATAAGTCAAAGCATTGTTAACACAAACTTTGATATAATAGATCTCAGAGATATCTCTTACATAATAGATATCATAACATGTTGAGATAGACCAAATGGGACATTACTTCCGTTCCATAAGTTTAACATTAAATGGGTCCTTACATATGTAACAAACATTAATGTTCTCATTTAGAGGATAATAGGATAAACGAGATTATTTACTTATGCTTCATTAATTAGAAGCCTTATGTAAGTTCAAGTCTATACTCGTTTAGATATTACTCATATTGCAACACACTAGATATGTCTAGATTAATGTGAAGCATTTAATAGAGTATTACAATATCTTTAAAAGAAACGAGAGGCTATAATTTAAAGAAGAAGTGAGAACTCAAACCGGTTTATTACTCTAACTTTGTAATATTCAAAGATGACAAAATGTAATTTTGGGTATATCTTTATGTCAGCAGACAAAACCTATCTCATGGAGGAGTCATAATGGACTGATATCAACAACCTAAGTTATAACGACATAATATAGTCACTAAATGTTGTTGGAAATTTATCAGTGGACTCATGACTTTATTAACTCCATATAATTAATATATTGAAGACTTGTTGTGATAAAGTCAGCTACCATGTCTCCTTGAACAGTAACAGTTCGAGAGGTGCTGCATTAAATTTCGATACGCAATTAATTATTCGTTTATGAACGAATTGAGGAAACTAAATCTTTGTATCGAATGCATTCGTGATATGCTTAAGGATCCTATAACTAAAGGTCTATTACCCATAAGTCTTATTAAGAGTGCTCATAAAAGAGACGGGTTTTAGTTGATGACCATGTACAACTGCATATCGTACTATGAATGACTAACTATTAATTAATTTTCCTCATCAGTTTGATTTTGTATGTCTCTTACATATGTTCTGCCGGTGTAATGACATATAGACAACTATAAATACAAATCAAACGTTAAAGGGCTTACATATTTTGATCATAACTGTTAGGTTTTAAATTAAGGCTATAGTACGACTAATGGGGGTCCTGAGTCGCATAATGATTCAACGGCTGTATTTCTCTGCTATAGTACTTGTTTAAGGCTAAAATGAGTATTAACTTCTGATCAGACTTATCTAATGCTCATGATAAATGATTATTCGGCTAAGTGGGAGAATGTAAGATTAAATATTTATTTATTTATATTTAATCTAGTAGCCATCATTATCATTTATATAATATAGATCAAAATATATTAATAACCTATTAATAATTAGTTGGTAATTGTTGATGGACCTTGTATAGATGAAATGTTACACATCTATTGTTAGGACAATAGATTGGTAAATCCAATTATCAGGATCTGAAAGTTGTATTGGAAACAACAAATAAGGTCACGCAAATTCATAATCATCTAAAAGATGCCAGTATTCGGCAGAAAATTAAGAATTAATGTTAGTAGCAACCTTCCTCAGTTCTTGTTAAAGAATAAGGTTCAACAAAAGATATCACCCTGAAAGGGTGTGCCAATTGGTTAAATTATCAGGCTAGTTAAGCTCTGAATATATAAAAATCATTCGATGAAAATCGAATGTATCAAGATTAAATAGCTTACGAGCTAAGACCTAATTAAGAAGCTGTGTGGAACGTGCAATGTGACCCACACTAATGATTTAAGGACGTGTCACCAATAAGTCGAAAAGCACTATCACATAATGATATGCAGATTTATGAAAAGATGAGCAACCTATGTCGATTGAGGATCGACAGGTTAAGAAGCTTCGAAGGAAGCATGTACCGATTGTAAAGGTCAAATGGAATGCCCGTAGAGGTCCCGAATATACGTGGGAGGTTGAGTCCACTATGAAAGAGAAATACCCTCATTTGTTTCAGTAAATCTCGAGGTCGAGATTTCTTTTAAGGGGGTGAGGATGTAACACCTCGAAAATTTACGTCCTATAATGTGTTGACACGTGTCATAGGTTTGAACGTGTGAAAGAATGTTCTTGAAGGACTAAAGTTGACAAACAATGAAACTATGTATATATAAGGGTTCAAAGTGTCAACAATGAATAAATATACTTTACAATAGTCCTACATGATGTTTATAACCCTAAACGAATGGATCATGGATCATACGAAGCGAATTGTGAAAGAAAGTGAGAGATTACAAACTACAGGGGTTAAATGTGTCAACATGTTAAGATATACCTCTGAGTGACCTTTCAGCAAACCCGAAGCCTTGTAACGATTAATTATGCTCACTAGAATACACCATAAAAATTTCACCAAGTTTCGTTATCGTATGAGTAAGTTGTGATGAAATTCGTGTGGGAGGGTTAGAATCGTCAACATTGAAAGTTAGGGCTTTTCGGGTGATCACAAAGTTACCCGAGGACTTGACAAAGTGGGTATAAGTATTAAAGCCCCCATATGTCAAATATAAAGCCTCTTAATGCAAGAAACAACTTGAAAACGACCTTTCGGGGGACCAAGGACCAAAGTGCAATTAAAGAAAAATGTGAACTGATCAGGAGGGCCAGGCGGGCCGCGTAAGATCCTTAAGATCTTTACGCGGGCCGCGTGACAGCTACCAGCGACAGAAAGATGGACAGATGGCTGTTTTGGCCTGTTAACCGACTTTGGTTGATATTATCTGCATTTGTGAGCGTCCCCTACATGTTTTATAGCCCCTAGGACACATGTTGATGATCTATGAACATTTGTAGAGTGATTTGTCAAGTTTTCAAGCCTTTAAAATTACTATAAAAGCCCTTCATGGTTACATTCATTCCCCATTCATCATCTGAACGTTTCTGGAGCATAAGGACCATTCTCAAGCTTCCTAATCATCCATTAGACACGTGTAAGTACCCTTGACCCTTCTTAATTAAGTTTTGGTTAGTTTATAGCTTAAAAGTCAAACCGTCGTAATTACGGTTTGACTTAACGATAAAACACAAACGGTCCAGTGTTTTGTCGAATTGAAAGTTGTTATAAGTTGGTAATTATGTGGGCGATTAACCCTTAAAAGGGCACCCTCTGATTCCCGATCTAACTAGGTCATTTATCGAGTCAAAGATGTCTTGAAAAAGTCAACAGAACCATTAAACGCGTAATTAGCGATATAGAAGGCGTGTAACCTGTTTTATCATTCATATAACTTGGTAATAAGTGTACGGACTTGTCTAAACTTGTTCGACTCGACAACTTTCAGTTTTGAACCGGTTCGGAACCGAAAGTCGCGAAACTTTGACTTTTGCTTTGACTTTAGTTCTGACCCGATTTAGATGAGTTTAGAAATGCATTAGAGCTTCATTAGGATCGGGTTACATATTAGTATAACCCTCTGTACCTGTTTCGTTGATTATCCGATTCATTCGTACGTTTCCGTTAATCGCTTAAAATTGACCATAATGCCCTTTCGACCATAAAACGAGATTTTTGATAAACTGAGTAGGCGAAGACCTCGGCTACTGATTTATAAACTTGCCCTCAAAATTTGACATCATTTTGAGGTCTAGATTAGGAGATATGCGCATTAGCGTAAACGATAAGCTTTTTATTAATTAATCGGCGCGATTAGCGCATAACCTATCTAAACCCGATTTTTGACACCAAACCTTTTACCCACTGATTTTAAATAATATTTTAGGATTTTTGAAGATTTTTGAAGATTTTTAATTATTTTTAAATTGATCCTAAATTAGATTTATCGCCTTGATTCGGTAAATACCGAATTTACCCTTTTAGGCGATAAAATGAGTTTTACAAATCCTTTTAACGCCAATCCAATTGCTACTGATTTTAAATAATAAATGAAGTGTTTTGAACCTGTTTAACTGATCAGAAAACTCAGAATCCTATTTTAAACCGTACGTCGCTTAAAACGGCGTTATACGCGTATTATACGCGTAGTTTGAGTTTAAAACCATTTTGCCTCTCGAGACTTATTATCAAATGATGTAACCTGTTAAATTAAGTTATTTTTCTGATTTATTCAGACCCGGATCACAGAAGCTTAATTGATCTCTTTTATAATCTTTAAAATGACCAAAATACCCCTACGGGGCTTAATATGAGATTAAACTCGTTATGGGCATAATGGAAGGTATCCTACTGATATCAAAACATATTTAAGGCATGTTAACTTAGGAAACCTGTTTAGGACTCTTATGGTTACCCGTTACGCTTCATACGCGTTCGGTTCGGTTTATGTAACTAGTTTACATAAATTAGCCGAAACGGGTCAAACCTTATCGTTTTATCTCAAATCCAGAATGTGTATAATATACCCATATTATACAAGTCTCCGAACTTGTCGGGTCTAAATCACATTCTATTCCGGTCTTCGCCTTATCATGCGTTTGAACCGTATCTTCCTTTTGAAAACTAACCGGTCTAAGTCAAGACTTAATTAAAGACCCGTTAGGATTCTAATAGGTTGTTAAAAACCTTCGTTCCAGATTTAGGAGCCCAGTAAAAGCTATCTGTGCTTGCTGATTTGATACGGCTGGGATTGAATTTATATTTAGCTCAGGTAAATACTTTTAACTTATTTCCCTATACGGGCTTGGGGTACGGTATATAAAATACCGCTTGGTCGGACATTGAATCTTTAATTGTATGATGGTTAAAGTATTGAGATGTTTCGTTTAAATTGTTTTGTTTGCTTAAAGCCTTTGGGGGTTAATGACCGTGTCCCGGATATCCCTGGCATCATTTTACGAAATGGCCACGACCTTAGCACTCAGGTGTAGGCGTACACCTGTCAGTGTCTCATTTAAATAAAGTGGTGTGTCTATTGATCTTTAACCCGGCTCGATCCGGGCTACTGAACGCATAAGGAACATGTAAATCCTTTACAAGTTTATATAATTAAATAAGTAACCCAAGTTATAAAATATTATTTGTGCCATGTGCATTCAAACCCATTATTTATTAAACCTTTTCAAAATGAGTCGGTTGATAGTATTTACCAGTGTAAACTGACGTATTTTCTCAAAGAGGCTAAGTGCAGGTACTAATCGGAATGGGCTGGCTACTCCTAGCATCAATAAAGAGTCTCGCAAGCTTAGATGCCTAAAGTCTGTTGAACAGTGTTATTTTTATGTTTGATCCGCCTGTGGATCCTTTACTTCCGTTGAAATACTTGGATGTTACATTATTTCGGATTGTAATATATTTATCCTTTTGCTTCCGCTGTGCATTTATATATTGTGTTGTTTGACTATGATGTTGCCAACCACGTCACGTTACTCCCCTACTGGGCCCACCGGTAAAGTGTGGAAATATCGGGGTGTGACAGGTTGGTATCAGAGCCAACATTGAGTGAATTAAACACTATCTTTTTGTGTTTAATCTCAATGACACATTAGCACATTCCTTGACCTTCTGAGTCTAGACTTAACATAGGAATATTCTCAATCCTCATCTGGAAATTTTGCTTCCAATTTTTATATATCGGATACGTCGCCAAGCGAAGAAGCCGTAATAGGAATTCTCCACACCCGGAGCCTTAAATTGCTGTCCTTCATACAGCGGCTAGGACGAAACATGCGACCAAGGAGAAAGCATTCAGAAATAAGATGAAGAAGAAACTTCTTTTGCTAAAGATTGTTTCCTTAATAGTCCTTCTAAGGACATATTTATTTTTCAGTCCCTTCTAGGACAACATTATTCCCTTCAAAGTCCCGCTTAGAGCAACTCTATACTGTTATTTTCTTATAGTGGATTGATTAAATTTAAGTTTTCATTCTAAACATGAAATATGAAATAAATGGGAAATAACATTCCTTTTATAAGATCTACCATTATAATAAAATAGCAAAATCTAAAAAGGGACAAGACCTAGCCTCGTGTCATTATTAAGACCTGGCCAAGATGGCAGTTCCTCAATTAGATTCAGATCCTTATTAATATTTCGATTTAGAAATTGTTCTGCGTTAGTTATTAAAAAGAATCTTAAAGGTAAACCTAGCCTATATTACAAGGCCAAGATGGTAGAACCTATTTAAGAGATTCAAATCCCTGTTAACACCTGCAACATGTTAACATTCCTGGCAGACGTGGTTCGATAAAACCGCATGAGTCATCCTTAAATTGGATTACTCCACTTTTCCTTATTAAAATAATCATCCCTTAAGAGGGAAGTGCCCACGGGCTATAATTAACGTCCTCTGAGACTAAAGACAGTGGTAGCCTACAACTCCCTGTCAAGAAAAGGTAATGAACTTGGACTCAGACCTTAATGCCACGATTCTCTGAAATCATGGCTTATAAATTAAACTTGTCTACACGACTAGGCCATTTGTGCTATTATTAACTTGTAAATCAGGATTTATGATAGAAATCCTGAATAAAATAAATATCATTCCTTTCTTGCCAGTATAAATATTAAAAGAGAATTTTAAAAGGTTTGACCTAGCTTGAATGTCATTAAAGACCTAGCTAAGATGGTAAAACCTGTTTAAAAAGGAGATTCAGATCCTCGTTAACATCTGAAAATGTGTTAACACTCCCGACAACTGTGATACGATAAAATCACACTTGTCATCTTTATATTAGGAATTTTCCACATCCCTTATTTAGCGTAAATGATCAATAGGAATCATGGCTGATAAACGTCGAGCATGATGTACGCATCAACACATCCATTTGGGATGTATACCTACGAGAAAAGGTGTATACATGAAAAGATAGTTTTATTTCATAAATTCTTGTCAAGACAATGAACTATGGAATTTTCCGATCCAAAGGAATCATCGATTATGTTTTAGATTTTTCCCTAGTGACAAGGCCCTGTGCCATCAAGAGTCCTTGGGAACAAGCTCTTGTGCTATATAAAATGTCAGTACGACATTGACAGTCATGATTATGTCCCCTGTCTAATAAATATGAAGGATTATATTCTGTTACACGCCAAGGATGGTTTATTTAAAAAAAACCTAGGCAGAACATAATCAATTAACTTAAATACTATCTTTTGGCCTATATGGTTTATTTACACCATAACTATTTAATCAACAAATTCGACAATTCACCATGTAATTAAATCAATTATTACTACTTGGTTTGTAGCCTTCAAAGCTTCCCCATGGTTGATTCCTCTGAAGCTCACAATCGTCCAGTTGATCAGAATGATGATGTAAGACTGAACTTAACAAGCACCGAGTTACAGGCTATGTTAGATACAGCCATAAATAACGCTGTGGATCGTGTACTGAAGGATCACAAGCGAAAGTGCAATAATACCCCAAATCAAGGTTGTAAAAAGGGTAAGACCGGTTCAAACTATAACCAGTCCAAGCCAAAGGAGGCAAAACCCGAATGTAAAACCTGCAAGAAGAAGCACTTCGGAAAATGCTTCTATGATCAGATCAGGGGATGTGTCATCTGTAAAAAGATGGATCACAAGACCCATGAATGCAAGGACTTGAAGAACAACCAACAGTCGGGTGAAAAACCCAGATGTAAGGTCTGCAGGAAGCAACATGTTGGAAAATGCACAATCGACCCACGTGCTAAATTATGTGGAATTTGCAAAACCAAGGGTCACAAGACCTTGGATTGCAAGAAATTGGAAGATGCGACCTGTCATGGTTGCGGCAAAAAGGGCCACATCAGTACTAATTGCCCTAAGACTGCCAAGGGAAAAGCAACTAAGTCTGGGAAGGATTTGAAGGACAGACAGCAGACCGGTGAAAAGATCAAATGCAAAACCTGTAAGAAATATCACCTCGGGAAATGCAGATATGAATCTCAGCCTCTACCCTGTGGAATCTGCAAGTCCAAGGAGCATAAGACATTGGATTGTAAGAGATTGGGAGACGCAACCTGCTATGGTTGCAATGAAAGAGGGCACATTAAGACCAACTGCCCTAAATACGCTAAAAAGCTTGAGGAAGTTAAAAAGATCAAAGCTGGAAGCTCTCAAATGGGTGCTCAAGAGACTGTTCAGGATAACAATGTCACAACAGGTACTTTCTTTACCAATAATGCTCACGCTAGAGTATTAATTGACTCAGGTTCAGATAAGTCTCTCGTAGACAATAGATATTGTAAATCATTAAATCTGCCTGTTAAAACTCTAAGCGTTAAGTATGAAGTAAAATTGGCCGATAGTACCTCAGAAACTGCTTCAGCAATATTAGATGGATGTTTTATATCCATTAGGAATCATTTTTCCAATGTCCTATTTTTCCGTTAAAATATAAGGACGCAATATAGTGATAAAAATCGATGGGTTGCCTTGAAAATCAAGCCCATATTATGGGTGATAAGAAGCAATTAATTATCAAGACTCTTTATGAGACAACCCTCATAATTACATGTATCCGTGCGATTAATTAATATTAAACATAAAAAAAATGGTGGAATCGGCCGTCCCCGGAATCGAACCTGGGTCTAGGCCACACCCTTTCGCGCGCCTAGCCAACCGAGCTAGGTGCCTAGTTTGTGAAATTTCCATTTTGATTTAATATAAGCACATGTACAATAACTTCCTTACTTCTTACTATAAGTCACCTACTTATCCTCCTTATGTTGACTAAGTATTAGAATCCAAGATTTTACCTCTATGTTTTAATTACTCTTGGCTTGCTTATGTTGACTAAACACTAGAAAGGATGAAGTAGAAACCATTAAGTATATCAGTGGTTATGCTAGAAAGGACATGGTAAGGTATACATCACAGTCATTTGATGGCAATACTCTTAATTAGTAAGGACATTAATGAAATCCTCAAGAAGGATCCTCTTATACATTGTGGAATGGTCCAAGTTTTAAGGACCTTATTAGAAAAAAAAAAAAAAAACCTAGTATCCGTTTCGCGAAAAGGGAAAAGACGGAATAAGAATTTTCTGACTCTCGCCATAAAAGTTCTAGACAGTCGACAGTAAGTCGCAAATTTTAATTCATTGGCTGAGATAGTACCCTATTCTGTATACCCAAAAATCTAAGTTTAAAGCACATAATTATTAGTGGTTAGCATTGGCAATAAGAGGGCACACTAAGGTTTAAAAACCTACTCATTAAAAATCCATTAGGGATCTACCTCAGCTACCCACGTTATAATAATTAAGAAGTAATCAGTCAAAGCTAAGACTGCCCTAAAAGTTGTTTAAGATTTTACAGCTAAGTTTAAAAAGGGTTAAGAATGGAGGCGTTTAACCCTCCTGATGAATAATTAGGGGTAGCTCACATTAAAAATGACACCAGATAAATCCCTTATTTTGACTGATTGCTAGAAGATACGTTTAGGATCAGGTGTTGCTAAGTCTCTCATAAGAACCTAAGCTTAGCAAACTTTTAGAAGTTTTCCCGTAAGAACTCCAGATATTAAGCGTAAGATAAAACTTACCTGCGAAATCATAAGAACCATTTCTTCTGTTCTTGTCAGAAACCTCCGAGTCATAGAAATTTTTTTTCCTCTCTCGAGAGGAAGTGCGTCAGCACATATAGTTGATATCCCTTTAATCTCTATCAATTCCAAATACCAAATGGTATGATAAAAGCATCATATGAGGATTGGTGTATCTTAATAAATTCCATAGATTTCTTCCATGCCTGATCAGTATGGAGGTTTAATACATGGGACCACAAAGATATTCCGATGGTCATAGAGTACTAAAGTCAGCTAATGGTATTCAAAGGAGATATCCAGGATGGAATTATCCAGGTGAATGTTCCAGATCAAGAAATTCGTGGACTCGTAACGTAAATGTGTCACTTAATTGACACAAGCAATGGTGGATGAATTGGAGCCTGAGATTTGTAAAAATCTCTGCAACCTCCTTGTACCTTGATTATCTTCTCCTAATATTACCCTGGTTGCCCCTGAGAGGCAGGTAGAGTTAAGGTTTATATCCCATGTAGGGTTGCATTATTATGAAATCTCCAAGACAGCTAGTACCATTTTTGGCAGAATAGAAAACCCTGGTCAAGTAAGTTTTAAGATATAGACTAATATAGCCTAACTCAATATCCAGAGAGTTCGGTATAGTTAATCATGAAAGACGGTTCATGTTGTTTATGCATTTTTACCGCAACCCAAATTAGGCAACGATTAAGAATTTGCCATCAGCTGCCCAGGACCGTCGATTTGTTCGACTCGCGACGAGGATTAGCTATTCCTTAAAATTAGTTAAGCAATGGTTGGAATAACCATATCACCTTAAGATGAGCTTTTCTATAATATTTGATATATAAGCATCAAGGCTGCTCCTTAGGAGACCTTGTATAGATGAAATGTTACACATCTATTGTTAGGACAATAGATTGGTAAATCCAATTATCAGGATCTGAAAGTTGTATTGGAAACAACAAATAAGGTCACGCAAATTCATAATCATCTAAAAGATGCCAGTATTCGGCAGAAAATTAAGAATTAATGTTAGTAGCAACCTTCCTCAGTTCTTGTTAAAGAATAAGGTTCAACAAAAGATATCACCCTGAAAGGGTGTGCCAATTGGTTAAATTATCAGGCTAGTTAAGCTCTGAATATATAAAAATCATTCGATGAAAATCGAATGTATCAAGATTAAATAGCTTACGAGCTAAGACCTAATTAAGAAGCTGTGTGGAACGTGCAATGTGACCCACACTAATGATTTAAGGACGTGTCACCAATAAGTCGAAAAGCACTATCACTTAATGATATGCAGATTTATGAAAAGATGAGCAACCTATGTCGATTGAGGATCGACAGGTTAAGAAGCTTCGAAGGAAGCATGTACCGATTGTAAAGGTCAAATGGAATGCCCGTAGAGGTCCCGAATATACGTGGGAGGTTGAGTCCACTATGAAAGAGAAATACCCTCATAGAGAAATACCCTCATTTGTTTCAGTAAATCTCGAGGTCGAGATTTCTTTTAAGGGGGTGAGGATGTAACACCTCAAAATTTTACGTCCTATAATGTGTTGACACGTGTCATAGGTTTGAACGTGTGAAAGAATGTTCTTGAAGGACTAAAGTTGACAAACAATGAAACTATGTATATATAAGGGTTCAAAGTGTCAACAATGAATACATATACTTTACAATAGTCCTACATGATGTTTATAACCCTAAACGAATGGATCATGGATCATACGAAGCGAATTGTGAAAGAAAGTGAGAGATTACAAACTACAGGGGTTAAATGTGTCAACATGTTAAGATATACCTCTGAGTGACCTTTCAGCAAACTCAAAGCCTTATAACGATTAATTATGCTCACTAGAATGCACCATAAAAATTTCACCAAGTTTCGTTATCTTATGAGTAAGTTGTGATGAAATTCGTGTGGGAGGGTTAGAATCGTCAACATTGAAAGTTAGGGCTTTTCGGGTGATCACAAAGTTACCCGAGGACTTGACAAAGTGGGTATAAGTATTAAAGCCCCCATATGTCAAATATAAATCCTCTTAATGCAAGAAACAACTTGAAAACGACCTTTCGGGGGACCAAGGACCAAAGTGCAATTAAAGAAAAATGTGAAACCTGATCAGGAGGGCCAGGCGGGCCGCGTAAGATCCTTAAGATCTTTACGCGGGCCGCGTGACAGCTACCAGCGACAGAAAGATGGACAGATGGCTGTTTTGGCCTGTTAACCGACTTTGGTTGATATTATCTGCATTTGTGCGCGTCCCCTACATGTTTTATAGCCCCTAGGACACATGTTGATGATCTATGAACATTTGTAGAGTGATTTGTCAAGTTTTCAAGCCTTTAAAATTACTATAAAAGCCCTTCATGGTTACATTCATTCCCCATTCATCATCTGAACGTTTCTGGAGCATAAGGACCATTCTCAAGCTTCCTAATCATCCATTAGACACGCGTAAGTACCCTTGACCCTTCTTAATTAAGTTTTGGTTAGTTTATAGCTTAAAAGTCAAACCGTCGTAATTACGGTTTGACTTAACGATAAAACACAAACGGTCCAGTTTTTTGTCGAATTGAAAGTTGTTATAAGTTGGTAATTATGTGGGCGATTAACCCTTAAAAGGGCACCCTCTGATTCCCGATCTAACTAGGTCATTTATCGAGTCAAAGATGTCTTGAAAAAGTCAACAGAACCATTAAACGCGTAATTAGCGATATAGAAGGTGTGTAACCTGTTTTATCATTCATATAACTTGGTAATAAGTGTACGGACTTGTCTAAACTTGTTCGACTCGACAACTTTCAGTTTTGAACCGGTTCGGAACCGAAAGTCGCGAAACTTTGACTTTTGCTTTGACTTCAGTTCTGACCCGATTTAGATGAGTTTAGAAATGCCTTAGAGCTTCATTAGGATCGGGTTACATATTAGTATAACCCTCTGTACCTGTTTCGTTGATTATCCGATTCATTCGTACGTTTTCGTTAATCGCTTAAAATTGACCATAATGCCCTTTCGACCATAAAACGAGATTTTTGATAAACTGAGTAGGCGAAGACCTCGGCTACTGATTTATAAACTTGCCCTCAAAATTTGACATCATTTTGAGGTCTAGATTAGGAGATATGCGCATTAGCGTAAACGATAAACTTTTTATTAATTAATCGGCGCGATTAGCGCATAACCTATCTAAACCCGATTTTTGACACCAAACCTTTTACCCACTGATGTTAAATAATATTTTAGGATTTTTGAAGATTTTTAATTATTTTTAAACTGATCCTAAATTAGATTTATCGCCTTGATTCGGTAAATACCGAATTTACCCTTTTAGGCGATAAAATGAGTTTTACAAATCCTTTTAACGCCAATCCAATTGCTACTGATTTTAAATAATAAATGAATTGTTTTGAACCTGTTTAACTAATCAGAAAACTCAGAATCCTATTTTAAACCGTACGTCGCTTAAAACGGCGTTATACGCGTATTATACGCGTAGTTTGAGTTTAAAACCATTTTGCCTCTCGAGACTTATTATCAAATGATGTAACCTGTTAAATTAAGTTATTTTTTTGATTTATTCAGACCCGGATCACAGAAGCTTAATTGATCTCTTTTATAATCTTTAAAATGACCAAAATACCCCTACGGGGCTTAATATGAGATTAAACTCGTTATGGGCATAATGGAAGGTATCCTACTGATATCAAAACATATTTAAGGCATGTTAACTTAGGAAACCTGTTTAGGACTCTTATGGTTACCCGTTACGCTTCATACGCGTTCGGTTCGGTTTATGTAACTAGTTTACATAAATTAGCCGAAACGGGTCAAACCTTATCGTTTTATCTCAAATCCAGAATGTGTATAATATACCCATATTATACAAGTCTCCGAACTTGTCGGGTCTAAATCACATTCTATTCCGGTCTTCGCCTTATCATGCGTTTGAACCGTATCTTCCTTTTGAAAACTAACCGGTCTAAGTCAAGACTTAATTAAAGACCCGTTAGGATTCTAATAGGTTGTTAAAAACCTTCGTTCTAGATTTAGGAGCCCAGTAAAAGCTATCTGTGCTTGCTGATTTGATACGGCTGGGATTGAATTTATATTTAGCTCAGGTAAATACTTTTAACTTATTTCCCTATACGGGCTTGGGGTACGGTATATAAAATACCGCTTGGTCGGACATTGAATCTTTAATTGTATGATGGTTAAAGTATTGAGATGTTTCGTTTAAATTGTTTTGTTTGCTTAAAGCCTTTGGGGGTTAATGACCGTGTCCCGGATATCCCTGGCATCATTTTACGAAATGGCCACGACCTTAGCACTCAGGTGTAGGCGTACACCTGTCAGTGTCTCATTTAAATAAAGTGGTGTGTCTATTGATCTTTAACCCGGCTCGATCCGGGCTACTGAACGCATAAGGAACATGTAAATCCTTTACAAGTTTATATAATTAAATAAGTAACCCAAGTTATAAAATATTATTTGTGCCATGTGCATTCAAACCCATTATTTATTAAACCTTTTCAAAATGAGTCGGTTGATAGTATTTACCAGTGTAAACTGACGTATTTTCTCAAAGAGGCTAAGTGCAGGTACTAATCGGAATGGGCTGGCTACTCCTAGCATCAATAAAGAGTCTCGCAAGCTTAGATGCCTAAAGTCTGTTGAACAGTGTTATTTTTATGTTTGATCCGCCTGTGGATCCTTTACTTCCGTTGAAATACTTGGATGTTACATTATTTCGGATTGTAATATATTTATCCTTTTGCTTCCGCTGTGCATTTATATATTGTGTTGTTTGACTATGATGTTGCCAACCACGTCACGTTACTCCCCTACTGGGCCCACCGGTAAAGTGTGGAAATATCGGGGTGTGACAGGTTGGTATCAGAGCCAACATTGAGTGAATTAAACACTATCTTTTTGTGTTTAATCTCAATGACACATTAGCACATTCCTTGACCTTCTGAGTCTAGACTTAACATAGGAATATTCTCAATCCTCATCTGGAAATTTTGTTTCCAATTTTTATATATCGGATACGTCGCCAAGCGAAGAAGCCGTAATAGGAATTCTCCACACCCGGAGCCTTAAATTGCTGTCCTTCATACAGCGGCTAGGACGAAACATGCGACCAAGGAGAAAGCATTCAGAAATAAGATGAAGAAGAAACTTCTTTTGCTAAAGATTGTTTCCTTAATAGTCCTTCTAAGGACATATTTATTTTTCAGTCCCTTCTAGGACAACATTATTCCCTTCAAAGTCCCGCTTAGAGCAACTCTATACTGTTATTTTCTTATAGTGGATTGATTAAATTTAAGTTTTCATTCTAAACATGAAATATGAAATAAATGGGAAATAACATTCCTTTTATAAGATCTACCATTATAATAAAATAGCAAAATCTAAAAAGGGACAAGACCTAGCCTCGTGTCATTATTAAGACCTGGCCAAGATGGCAGTTCCTCAATTAGATTCAGATCCTTATTAATATTTCGATTTAGAAATTGTTCTGCGTTAGTTATTAAAAAGAATCTTAAAGGTAAACCTAGCCTATATTACAAGGCCAAGATGGTAGAACCTATTTAAGAGATTCAAATCCCTGTTAACACCTGCAACATGTTAACATTCCTGGCAGACGTGGTTCGATAAAACCGCATGAGTCATCCTTAAATTGGATTACTCCACTTTTCCTTATTAAAATAATCATCCCTTAAGAGGGAAGTGCCCACGGGCTATAATTAACGTCCTCTGAGACTAAAGACAGTGGTAGCCTACAACTCCCTGTCAAGAAAAGGTAATGAACTTGGACTCAGACCTTAATGCCACGATTCTCTGAAATCATGGCTTATAAATTAAACTTGTCTACACGACTAGGCCATTTGTGCTATTATTAACTTGTAAATCAGGATTTATGATAGAAATCCTGAATAAAATAAATATCATTCCTTTCTTGCCAGTATAAATATTAAAAGAGAATTTTAAAAGGTTTGACCTAGCTTGAATGTCATTAAAGACCTAGCTAAGATGGTAAAACCTGTTTAAAAAGGAGATTCAGATCCTCGTTAACATCTGAAAATGTGTTAACACTCCCGACAACTGTGATACGATAAAATCACACTTGTCATCTTTATATTAGGAATTTTCCACATCCCTTATTTAGCGTAAATGATCAATAGGAATCATGGCTGATAAACGTCGAGCATGATGTACGCATCAACACATCCATTTGGGATGTATACCTACGAGAAAAGGTGTATACATGAAAAGATAGTTTTATTTCATAAATTCTTGTCAAGACAATGAACTATGGAATTTTCCGATCCAAAGGAATCATCGATTATGTTTTAGATTTTTCCCTAGTGACAAGGCCCTGTGCCATCAAGAGTCCTTGGGAACAAGCTCTTGTGCTATATAAAATGTCAGTACGACATTAACAGTCATGATTATGTCCCCTGTCTAATAAATATGAAGGATTATATTCTGTTACACGCCAAGGATGGTTTATTTAAAAAAAACCTAGGCAGAACATAATCAATTAACTTAAATACTATCTTTTGGCCTATATGGTTTATTTACACCATAACTATTTAATCAACAAATTCGACAATTCACCATGTAATTAAATCAATTATTACTACTTGGTTTGTAGCCTTCAAAGCTTCCCCATGGTTGATTCCTCTGAAGCTCACAATCGTCCAGTTGATCAGAATGATGATGTAAGACTGAACTTAACAAGCACCGAGTTACAGGCTATGTTAGATACAGCCATAAATAACGTTGTGGATCGTGTACTGAAGGATCACAAGCGAAAGTGCAATAATACCCCAAATCAAGGTTGTAAAAAGGGTAAGACTGGTTCAAACTATAACCAGTCCAAGCCAAAGGAGGCAAAACCCGAATGTAAAACCTGCAAGAAGAAGCACTTCGGAAAATGCTTCTATGATCAGATCAGGGGATGTGTCATCTGTAAAAAGATGGATCACAAGACCCATGAATGCAAGGACTTGAAGAACAACCAACAGTCGGGTGAAAAACCCAGATGTAAGGTCTGCAGGAAGCAACATGTTGGAAAATGCACAATCGACCCACGTGCTAAATTATGTGGAATTTGCAAAACCAAGGGTCACAAGACCTTGGATTGCAAGAAATTGGAAGATGCGACCTGTCATGGTTGCGGCAAAAAGGGCCACATCAGTACTAATTGCCCTAAGACTGCCAAGGGAAAAGCAACTAAGTCTGGGAAGGATTTGAAGGACAGACAGCAGACCGGTGAAAAGATCAAATGCAAAACCTGTAAGAAATATCACCTCGGGAAATGCAGATATGAATCTCAGCCTCTACCCTGTGGAATCTGCAAGTCCAAGGAGCATAAGACATTGGATTGTAAGAGATTGGGAGACGCAACCTGCTATGGTTGCAATGAAAGAGGGCACATTAAGACCAACTGCCCTAAATACGCTAAAAAGCTTGAGGAAGTTAAAAAGATCAAAGCTGGAAGCTCTCAAATGGGTGCTCAAGAGACTGTTCAGGATAACAATGTCACAACAGGTACTTTCTTTACCAATAATGCTCACGCTAGAGTATTAATTGACTCAGGTTCAGATAAGTCTCTCGTAGACAATAGATATTGTAAATCATTAAATCTGCCTGTTAAAACTCTAAGCGTTAAGTATGAAGTAAAATTGGCCGATAGTACCTCAGAAACTGCTTCAGCAATATTAGATGGATGTTTTATATCCATTAGGAATCATTTTTCCAATGTCCTATTTTTCCGTTAAAATATAAGGACGCAATATAGTGATAAAAATCGATGGGTTGCCTTGAAAATCAAGCCCATATTATGGGTGATAAGAAGCAATTAATTATCAAGACTCTTTATGAGACAACCCTCATAATTACATGTATCCGTGCGATTAATTAATATTAAACATAAAAAAAATGGTGGAATCGGCCGTCCCCGGAATCGAACCTGGGTCTAGGCCACACCCTTTCGCGCGCCTAGCCAACCGAGCTAGGTGCCTAGTTTGTGAAATTTCCATTTTGATTTAATATAAGCACATGTACAATAACTTCCTTACTTCTTACTATAAGTCACCTACTTATCCTCCTTATGTTGACTAAGTATTAGAATCCAAGATTTTACCTCTATGTTTTAATTACTCTTGGCTTGCTTATGTTGACTAAACACTAGAAAGGATGAAGTAGAAACCATTAAGTATATCAGTGGTTATGCTAGAAAGGACATGGTAAGGTATACATCACAGTCATTTGATGGCAATACTCTTAATTAGTAAGGACATTAATGAAATCCTCAAGAAGGATCCTCTTATACATTGTGGAATGGTCCAAGTTTTAAGGACCTTATTAGAAAAAAAAAAAAAAAAACCTAGTATCCGTTTCGCGAAAAGGGAAAAGACGGAATAAGAATTTTCTGACTCTCGCCATAAAAGTTCTAGACAGTCGACAGTAAGTCGCAAATTTTAATTCATTGGCTGAGATAGTACCCTATTCTGTATACCCAAAAATCTAAGTTTAAAGCACATAATTATTAGTGGTTAGCATTGGCAATAAGAGGGCACACTAAGGTTTAAAAACCTACTCATTAAAAATCCATTAGGGATCTACCTCAGCTACCCACGTTATAATAATTAAGAAGTAATCAGTCAAAGCTAAGACTGCCCTAAAAGTTGTTTAAGATTTTACAGCTAAGTTTAAAAAGGGTTAAGAATGGAGGCGTTTAACCCTCCTGATGAATAATTAGGGGTAGCTCACATTAAAAATGACACCAGATAAATCCCTTATTTTGACTGATTGCTAGAAGATACGTTTAGGATCAGGTGTTGCTAAGTCTCTCATAAGAACCTAAGCTTAGCAAACTTTTAGAAGTTTTCCCGTAAGAACTCCAGATATTAAGCGTAAGATAAAACTTACCTGCGAAATCATAAGAACCATTTCTTCTGTTCTTGTCAGAAACCTCCGAGTCATAGAAATTTTTTTTCCTCTCTCGAGAGGAAGTGCGTCAGCACATATAGTTGATATCCCTTTAATCTCTATCAATTCCGAATACCAAATGGTATGATAAAAGCATCATATGAGGATTGGTGTATCTTAATAAATTCCATAGATTTCTTCCATGCCTGATCAGTATGGAGGTTTAATACATGGGACCACAAAGATATTCCGATGGTCATAGAGTACTAAAGTCAGCTAATGGTATTCAAAGGAGATATCCAGGATGGAATTATCCAGGTGAATGTTCCAGATCAAGAAATTCGTGGACTCGTAACGTAAATGTGTCACTTAATTGACACAAGCAATGGTGGATGAATTGGAGCCTGAGATTTGTAAAAATCTCTGCAACCTCCTTGTACCTTGATTATCTTCTCCTAATATTACCCTGGTTGCCCCTGAGAGGCAGGTAGAGTTAAGGTTTATATCCCATGTAGGGTTGCATTATTATGAAATCTCCAAGACAGCTAGTACCATTTTTGGCAGAATAGAAAACCCTGGTCAAGTAAGTTTTAAGATATAGACTAATATAGCCTAACTCAATATCCAGAGAGTTCGGTATAGTTAATCATGAAAGACGGTTCATGTTGTTTATGCATTTTTACCGCAACCCAAATTAGGCAACGATTAAGAATTTGCCATCAGCTGCCCAGGACCGTCGATTTGTTCGACTCGCGACGAGGATTAGCTATTCCTTAAAATTAGTTAAGCAATGGTTGGAATAACCATATCACCTTAAGATGAGCTTTTCTATAATATTTGATATATAAGCATCAAGGCTGCTCCTTAGGAGACCTTGTATAGATGAAATGTTACACATCTATTGTTAGGACAATAGATTGGTAAATCCAATTATCAGGATCTGAAAGTTGTATTGGAAACAACAAATAAGGTCACGCAAATTCATAATCATCTAAAAGATGCCAGTATTCGGCAGAAAATTAAGAATTAATGTTAGTAGCAACCTTCCTCAGTTCTTGTTAAAGAATAAGGTTCAACAAAAGATATCACCCTGAAAGGGTGTGCCAATTGGTTAAATTATCAGGCTAGTTAAGCTCTGAATATATAAAAATCATTCGATGAAAATCGAATGTATCAAGATTAAATAGCTTACGAGCTAAGACCTAATTAAGAAGCTGTGTGGAACGTGCAATGTGACCCACACTAATGATTTAAGGACGTGTCACCAATAAGTCGAAAAGCACTATCACTTAATGATATGCAGATTTATGAAAAGATGAGCAACCTATGTCGATTGAGGATCGACAGGTTAAGAAGCTTCGAAGGAAGCATGTACCGATTGTAAAGGTCAAATGGAATGCCCGTAGAGGTCCCGAATATACGTGGGAGGTTGAGTCCACTATGAAAGAGAAATACCCTCATAGAGAAATACCCTCATTTGTTTCAGTAAATCTCGAGGTCGAGATTTCTTTTAAGGGGGTGAGGATGTAACACCTCAAAATTTTACGTCCTATAATGTGTTGACACGTGTCATAGGTTTGAACGTGTGAAAGAATGTTCTTGAAGGACTAAAGTTGACAAACAATGAAACTATGTATATATAAGGGTTCAAAGTGTCAACAATGAATACATATACTTTACAATAGTCCTACATGATGTTTATAACCCTAAACGAATGGATCATGGATCATACGAAGCGAATTGTGAAAGAAAGTGAGAGATTACAAACTACAGGGGTTAAATGTGTCAACATGTTAAGATATACCTCTGAGTGACCTTTCAGCAAACTCAAAGCCTTATAACGATTAATTATGCTCACTAGAATGCACCATAAAAATTTCACCAAGTTTCGTTATCTTATGAGTAAGTTGTGATGAAATTCGTGTGGGAGGGTTAGAATCGTCAACATTGAAAGTTAGGGCTTTTCGGGTGATCACAAAGTTACCCGAGGACTTGACAAAGTGGGTATAAGTATTAAAGCCCCCATATGTCAAATATAAATCCTCTTAATGCAAGAAACAACTTGAAAACGACCTTTCGGGGGACCAAGGACCAAAGTGCAATTAAAGAAAAATGTGAAACCTGATCAGGAGGGCCAGGCGGGCCGCGTGACAGCTACCAGCGACAGAAAGATGGACAGATGGCTGTTTTGGCCTGTTAACCGACTTTGGTTGATATTATCTGCATTTGTGCGCGTCCCCTACATGTTTTATAGCCCCTAGGACACATGTTGATGATCTATGAACATTTGTAGAGTGATTTGTCAAGTTTTCAAGCCTTTAAAATTACTATAAAAGCCCTTCATGGTTACATTCATTCCCCATTCATCATCTGAACGTTTCTGGAGCATAAGGACCATTCTCAAGCTTCCTAATCATCCATTAGACACGCGTAAGTACCCTTGACCCTTCTTAATTAAGTTTTGGTTAGTTTATAGCTTAAAAGTCAAACCGTCGTAATTACGGTTTGACTTAACGATAAAACACAAACGGTCCAGTTTTTTGTCGAATTGAAAGTTGTTATAAGTTGGTAATTATGTGGGCGATTAACCCTTAAAAGGGCACCCTCTGATTCCCGATCTAACTAGGTCATTTATCGAGTCAAAGATGTCTTGAAAAAGTCAACAGAACCATTAAACGCGTAATTAGCGATATAGAAGGTGTGTAACCTGTTTTATCATTCATATAACTTGGTAATAAGTGTACGGACTTGTCTAAACTTGTTCGACTCGACAACTTTCAGTTTTGAACCGGTTCGGAACCGAAAGTCGCGAAACTTTGACTTTTGCTTTGACTTCAGTTCTGACCCGATTTAGATGAGTTTAGAAATGCCTTAGAGCTTCATTAGGATCGGGTTACATATTAGTATAACCCTCTGTACCTGTTTCGTTGATTATCCGATTCATTCGTACGTTTTCGTTAATCGCTTAAAATTGACCATAATGCCCTTTCGACCATAAAACGAGATTTTTGATAAACTGAGTAGGCGAAGACCTCGGCTACTGATTTATAAACTTGCCCTCAAAATTTGACATCATTTTGAGGTCTAGATTAGGAGATATGCGCATTAGCGTAAACGATAAACTTTTTATTAATTAATCGGCGCGATTAGCGCATAACCTATCTAAACCCGATTTTTGACACCAAACCTTTTATCCACTGATGTTAAATAATATTTTAGGATTTTTGAAGATTTTTAATTATTTTTAAACTGATCCTAAATTAGATTTATCGCCTTGATTCGGTAAATACCGAATTTACCCTTTTAGGCGATAAAATGAGTTTTACAAATCCTTTTAACGCCAATCCAATTGCTACTGATTTTAAATAATAAATGAATTGTTTTGAACCTGTTTAACTAATCAGAAAACTCAGAATCCTATTTTAAACCGTACGTCGCTTAAAACGGCGTTATACGCGTATTATACGCGTAGTTTGAGTTTAAAACCATTTTGCCTCTCGAGACTTATTATCAAATGATGTAACCTGTTAAATTAAGTTATTTTTTTGATTTATTCAGACCCGGATCACAGAAGCTTAATTGATCTCTTTTATAATCTTTAAAATGACCAAAATACCCCTACGGGGCTTAATATGAGATTAAACTCGTTATGGGCATAATGGAAGGTATCCTATTGATATCAAAACATATTTAAGGCATGTTAACTTAGGAAACCTGTTTAGGACTCTTATGGTTACCCGTTACGCTTCATACGCGTTCGGTTCGGTTTATGTAACTAGTTTACATAAATTAGCCGAAACGGGTCAAACCTTATCGTTTTATCTCAAATCCAGAATGTGTATAATATACCCATATTATACAAGTCTCCGAACTTGTCGGGTCTAAATCACATTCTATTCCGGTCTTCGCCTTATCATGCGTTTGAACCGTATCTTCCTTTTGAAAACTAACCGGTCTAAGTCAAGACTTAATTAAAGACCCGTTAGGATTCTAATAGGTTGTTAAAAACCTTCGTTCTAGATTTAGGAGCCCAGTAAAAGCTATCTGTGCTTGCTGATTTGATACGGCTGGGATTGAATTTATATTTAGCTCAGGTAAATACTTTTAACTTATTTCCCTATACGGGCTTGGGGTACGGTATATAAAATACCGCTTGGTCGGACATTGAATCTTTAATTGTATGATGGTTAAAGTATTGAGATGTTTCGTTTAAATTGTTTTGTTTGCTTAAAGCCTTTGGGGGTTAATGACCGTGTCCCGGATATCCCTGGCATCATTTTACGAAATGGCCACGACCTTAGCACTCAGGTGTAGGCGTACACCTGTCAGTGTCTCATTTAAATAAAGTGGTGTGTCTATTGATCTTTAACCCGGCTCGATCCGGGCTACTGAACGCATAAGGAACATGTAAATCCTTTACAAGTTTATATAATTAAATAAGTAACCCAAGTTATAAAATATTATTTGTGCCATGTGCATTCAAACCCATTATTTATTAAACCTTTTTCAAAATGAGTCGGTTGATAGTATTTACCAGTGTAAACTGACGTATTTTCTCAAAGAGGCTAAGTGCAGGTACTAATCGGAATGGGCTGGCTACTCCTAGCATCAATAAAGAGTCTCGCAAGCTTAGATGCCTAAAGTCTGTTGAACAGTGTTATTTTTATGTTTGATCCGCCTGTGGATCCTTTACTTCCGTTGAAATACTTGGATGTTACATTATTTCGGATTGTAATATATTTATCCTTTTGCTTCCGCTGTGCATTTATATATTGTGTTGTTTGACTATGATGTTGCCAACCACGTCACGTTACTCCCCTACCGGGCCCACCGGTAAAGTGTGGAAATATCAGGGTGTGACACTTTACACCCTAAGGAGGAACCAGATCAAGCTGACAATCATGTCAAACTTTGTTGCTGCGTCTCCATCTGGATTCTCTGCTAGCCTGTGCTGATGCAATCAAAGGTATGTTATTCATGTTTTCCATTATGTTTAATCAGAACTGATCAACACATTTAGGTTATATTTAGGGTGAATAGATATAAAAACAATAGCAAAAAACTAGTCAAAATGTAAAATAAAAATATTCAAATTTGTTTAAACTAGATGTAACAACCGCCGCGTTGCGGCCGGGTTCACATTCACATTTCATAAAAGCCAAAAAGACTGTTCGGTATTGTTTGATTCGTTACAACATCAGCACTCGCTAGAGCACCAAAAGAGTAAACCCTAAATATAAACATCTGAGTCAAGCGTTGTAAGAAAAAAAGTACAAATTGCATTGTGACAACCCTCAAAATTTCAGGTACTGTACAAATTAATTAATCTTAATTACGTGCTTAATGACTGTGCTTGATTACAACTGATAATTTAAACTGCTCTATGATTTTATATCATATATACATGCATCATATTTTATACAGTCACTCCATTCATTACACACCTACATGAGTGACATACCTGATGCACTCAGCACAGTTGACACACTGAGCGGTTGATTCAGAAATAATGCTGACAATGCCAGCACTTAGACAGACAATATTATTATGGCCAGTATGAGCCAGGGATAGAGTACTACACTGGTTTGTAGTGTAGGGAAGTGAGGACCATAAGACTGCATCATTAGGTGATAGACATAGTGCCGGGAAGTGCCTAAAACATGCGTTAATTACAAAATTCTGCTTTCTTTTATTTAATTCAGCATTTTATTATTCCAATAGAATACACTACAATAGCAGAGTGGTCCTGTATACTTTCCTAAGTGCCAGGAATGTTTTCATTACAAAAAGATGCACAAAAGTCACTTTACGGTACAATTAAACGCTTTAATGGAACGATACGTAACCGAACAACCAGACAATACCCGAGACACGAAAATATTGTCAGAAATATTATTTTATCTTTCTTAATTAATTTCGGTCACAAAAATTCCCATACGCCATGTAAACATGGCATACACCCACTACACTTGGAAATACCCTTAACCTTCTAAGTTAATACCTATTAGTTACCAAAAATTTACATTTTACCCCCCCCCCCAACCGAAAATCTGCCATAATCATCAAAGATATTTGTTTTAGATATGGTGAAAAGAGAATCCTTGTTCTATTGGCCAAGAGTTTGGGTATGATTACCCTAGGAATCTAGAAATGCATGTTTCCAAGGTTGTTCATCATTTCCTCTAAACCCACACTCAACCTCCTCCCTCCTCCCTCTTATTTTCGGCTCACACCCCCCCCCCTCTCTCCATAACCGAAAATCACCATCACTATCACTAACTCACCTTCATCTTCTTCATCCAAGTCCTTTCCAAGCCTTGAAGATCATCCATAGTAGTTACAAGTTGAAGGACCCTCAAGGAAGCTTTGTTCAAGTCTCTAGCACCACCATCTCCATCATCTTTGCCCTAAGATTGTTACCCTAGCTTTGTGCTAGTAGTGAGTGTCTTCACACCCTTGTTCCATCTTGTTCTTGTTATGATTTGTTTAAATGTTATTGACACATACAAGTTAAAACACTAATTATATGAACATAAAATTCTGCATAAAAACCCTACATAAAAAGTTTGTTTGAAGTTGAAATCTGGTTAGTTTGGGTTTGGTAAATGCATGCATGATGTTTGAACATTTATCCTTCGATACACCATGGTTAGAGTCTTTGTTTATGCGTTTTTAGTCACTTCTACATATAAACAGCTTGCTGATTGAAATTTCCATCCTGCTTCAACGGGCTGTAACTGGTTCATTTTTAAGCGACAAACTGAATTTCTGTAGTCTAAATTGTGTAATTTTTAATAACCGAACAAATGAAACTGGAATCGTAATTTTTCGAGACCGTTTACTATTTTTAAAGAATTATTTTTAGACAGCAGCTCAAGCTGAAATATTTCTGCTGAAAAAGTGTGTTGTGATCAGAGTCAAAACTTAAAACCTGAGCAGGATCGGCTCGTGGGATTTTTACTGGAGATTTTCACGGTTGTTCCCGTGACCCTCCAACTGGAATTTCGTCGATCCGACTTACGGTTGATTTTTAGTGAATTTTTCCGTAAAACTGCAATCAGAAAGTATCAAATCTGATTGCAGTCGAGTAAAAGAATTTTTATGTAAAATTGGTAATGAACTGATATCCGAAATTTTTACACAATAAATCGTGGATTATATATGACCTTCTGTAAAAATTTTAGAATTTTTGGAAAAGGATAACTATTTTATTTAAATACTCGAAAACAGTCCTGTTTAGTGTAATAAATCTGAAAAGACGTAGTTAGGGCATTGCATGTAGATTTGTCGGGTTGGCTATGTGGGAACACTTTATGAGATATTTGTAAAAGAAAATGATATGTTTTTATGCATGGACACCTCTAATTGCAGAGGAGGCTATGGCGAAATTTTTCCGAAAATTATAACACTTAGTAAATATTTTCGGGACAAGCGTTTACTAGTATATTATAGACTATGTTTTTCAAGCATAAAACTCGCCATAATTTTTGTAACGAAATACAGAGTATAGGAGGTTGATTTTATACAGAAATATGGTTAAGTATGTATTCTCTAAAATGGGACTTAAAAATATAATTCCAATACGAACAGACACATGTAAAATATCCCATCCTTGGGAAGGAAATACGAATACACAAGCATGAGATGTATTATTACGAAAATATTGAAGACACTTTAAAACATAACTCAAAGGCACTAATCAATACTAAGACAAGGCACGACCCGTTCGTCTAATAGACGTTAGATCATTGTAGGTAGTCGTGTTTACTGAGGAGATTTGGGTTACGAGTACCGAAGACGCAATACAGTGAGTTCATGTCCCCCTTTTCTCTTAACTGCTTTCAGTTTTATACTTCGGGGGTGAAATACATGTTACAATTATTTACAGACATTACAGACATTTACAGACATTACAGACATTTATTTACATGGTATGGTTAGCTTAAGGAGGGTATACTACTTAGATCATGTGAGTGGGTAGGCCGAACTGAAGGCCATTAATCCTCGTTGTAGGACCGAGGGACATTAGTGATAGATCTATTTGGGTGTAGCGAGCCCCACTCTTGAGTCCGCCGAGTGGACCATGTGGTGACTAAGTGCCCGACGCACAAATCCGCTAGGGTTGAGTTTTCCTGCATCACTTCACACATATCATTGGCTTTGCAACCCGATGGTGATCTCTTTTTCCTTAATTGCTACATACCAGGGATTTTCATACTTACAGACATATTACAAAGGTTTATACATACTCACTTACACATGGACTCGCTCAACGTTATGTTGACTTTTCAAATTACATGTATTTCAGGAAACTAACGGATCTGGCACGGTATGCACGTATTTTCAAGCTGCGTTTGAATAAAGAAGTCATCCAGGGTTTAGAAGGTGTAACCTCTTCCTGGACGGGTTATATACA
The DNA here is from genome assembly GCA_030545235.1 of Helianthus tuberosus. Classification (NCBI taxonomy): domain Eukaryota; kingdom Viridiplantae; phylum Streptophyta; class Magnoliopsida; order Asterales; family Asteraceae; genus Helianthus; species Helianthus tuberosus. The sequence continues at coordinate 150,180,649 of CM060354.1, read as the reverse complement.
CCTAAATCTGGTTTTGTTTAAAGTCTTTTGCTAAGTCTTTATGAACTCAAATAAATCAAGTTAAGGTTTGTAAATTATTTTGTGATTGTTGAAAATGGAATGTTTCTATACTTTATTAATGAATGAATATCTCATGTTTTTAACATATAGCATTATTATGATTGATGCTATGGTATTAAGAAGTCACACCAAGTAAACCACGCTTCCGCAAAAGTCAGGGTGTGACAGCTTGGTATCAGAGCCTCAATCATAGCGAGCTATGATTCTTTCTCGAGTCTAGACTATGATCATCAGGGCTCTCACGAAAACGTTTTCAAACATTTTTTTTTGCATTGCATACACTAAACGTCCAGATCCAGGGCACAAACATTTTTATAAACAAAAGGCACAAATACACATTTCCAAATTTATATTTCAGTCTTAGAGACTGAGGGAGGATCAGTCTTAGAGGCTGAGGGAGGATCAGTCTTAGAGACTGAGGGAGGATCAGCCTTAGAGGCTGAGGGACGATCAGTCTTAGAGACTGAGGGAGGATCAGCCTTAGAGGCTGAGGAAGGAATTTAGTCTTAGAGACTGGGAGGTTGGTCTTAGAGACCAGGGATTTAGTCTTAGAGGCTAGGAAAGTTGGTCTTAGAGACCAGGGAGTTGGACTTAGAGACCAGGGAGTTTAGTCTGAGAGACTGGGTGGGATAGTCTGGGGAAGACTAGGATGATTACATGCTTACATTGTCATTACTTACACGCTTTACGTGCATATGTGGTGAGTATTTGCATAAACAAATTGTTATTAATTACTATGGGTATGCATGCTATGACTATTGTGAACCGGCACACACGTCACACTATTTAGAAGGCGAGTTATCAGACGTTGATAACACTACGGCCGCCGTCACAGATGATGAGACTGCATCTGTGCCAGAGACATTTACGTCAGACACTGAGAGTGATCCTGATATACTGACCAAGGACGAGGACAACTTCCAACCGTCCGCGCTACCAGATTTCGGGAGATACTTTACCCTTGCTGATGGTTTCGCTGACAAGGATCCTTCTGTCACTCTTGTTCCAGCCCATGACCACCTCATCACTGGGCACCCCGATAGTGAGCACACCATGACCCCGATCCTCGTCGATGCGTCTCCTATGGACTTTCATGCCAAAGGTTGGCTACGCGACGAGCAATTAATGATGACGTGGACATATTTATTGACGGTCCTTTTGCTGATGCATATGGTGATAGAAAGTTAGACAAGAACGTTGTTACTAATTCCACTTCTTAAGGCCCCTGTTAACAGGCCACCCTCTGATTCTAGAGTATATTCGAATTCAGACTCCCTTGAGTCTGTGACATTTACAGCCTTATAAACGGCCTGGTCACACCTTTCTACTACTGACACGGACAACGACGCTATTATGACTGCTGCACTAACACCTGCTCGAGGCACCACACCGTTACCCGACCCAGGGCCTGCTCCTGAGTTAGCTTCTGCACCTTTTGGGACAACTTGATGTTGCACCTACTGATCCTGCACCCTTACTTGATCATGACCCTATTTCTTTTGACTTACCAGACAATGCATCCCTTATACCCGACCCAGTACCTGCACCTAATGACCTTCTTATCCGTTGAGACGTTTGCACCTGCACCTTCACCCGCTGATGTTGCTCTTGTAAAGACCGATGTCCATTGCACCAACATGCCTATCACTTTCTTTCAAGACATACCTGCACTCCGGAAAGGTACTCCAAGTCGGCACCCGCGTGACGATCCCTATTACTGCTGCAGCATTTTCTACGATCTCACAGGCCGCAACGTTTACTACTTTCACCTCTACAGCGCTGGACGAGCCAATTTAATGGTTCCTACAATACACTATGCTAATTTTAGACCCTTACCATTCCTCACATTATGGAGGCCACACATGAGATGAGTTGCTCCTGTAACACCAACTACAGTTTGAGGATATCAGTCGCAGAACGTTGGAGAGCTGACACCACATTTGGTAACTTCAAATGCCAAACATTACATAACTAAAAGCATGATTTAAGTATTTACATCACAAGACAACATATTGTCTGAAAAGTTTATATAAGACACCACGTCCTCCACCCTGTTTATTGCCAGCATACTTTGATCCTCCACATTTATCAAGGTTCCTTTTGCGCTCTCAACCGTTACTACTACACTGTTCCCAGGATCCTGATGCTCATTTCGTTACTATCAAGCGGCAGAGCAGATATGTAACACCTCGCAAATTTCGGGTTTAATATTAAAACGACACGTGTCATGTCAAACAAAAAACGCGTTGAAAACCCGGATTTAATAAAGATGTTTTCGGTAGGATTTAAAGTGGCGTCATGTTAAATTATTACCTCTGAACACCTCAATTATAAATCCCAAGACCCGATTTAATATTTTACACATCTATGCACCCTCAATTCAGGGAATTATTGCCATTAATGGACTAGCAAAAGCATGACATGATCCCACGAAGGAAATGAATGATAAACCGTTGTTTTCGGGTCTTGTAATTGAAATTAATTGAAACAAAGGATAATGGTAGGGTAAGGAACTGTACTAGATCCATAATAGAGGCCCCTTGTTGCCAAAACAAAGTCCCAAAGTCGTGCAAGTTGATGCCCTTTCGAAACACCAACAAACAAAATCAAAAATCTGATTTATATGTCTCAGGCGGCCCGCCTGAGATTTGGTTAATCAGGCCGCGGGCCGCGTCCGGTCTGCAGATGCAGAAAAACAGGCTGCAACCTGTTGTGCGCATATGTGACCCTCTAATCCGGTTTCTCTTGCATGTGCATGGCCCCTAGACATCCCTACACACTAGTTACAAGTGTTGATCAATTGTGGATGGCCCTAGACTTTGTTGTCAACTTGTGGTGGTGCTTGAATCTTGTATATAAAGAAACCCATTCTTTCACAAACATTCCTCACATCATTTGCAAACAATCTGATCATCTAAGGAACATCCAAGCTGATCAAGAGCCTTCCTAAGCAACCATAAATCAGTTTGTAAGTCTCTAATCCCTTCTCAATTAATTCTAGCTTCATTATTAGCTTAAAAGTCAATATATCGCGCTTAACGTTTGACTTCGTGATTAAGTATCGATATCTCAGTCGTATGTCGAATTAAACGTACCGTTAGATAGGTAATTATATAGGTATTAAACCCTTATAAGGGCGCGTACCAATTCCAGACCTAACTAGGTCGTTTGTCGGGTCAAACGTTGACCGAAAAAGTCAACAGAATTACAAAATATGATTTAATGCACGATTAATGATCCGAGAGGTGTGTAACCTGTTTTAACCTTAATATAACATGGTAATAAGTATGAAAACTTGTCTACGCTTGCCCGACTCGACAAATTTCTGTTAAAACCCGGTTCGGAACCGAAAGGCGCAAAACCTTGACTTTTGCTTTGACTTCGGTTCTGACCCGTTTTAGTTTGATTCGAAGATGCCTTAGTGCTTCATTAGAGTAGGATTGCATGTTAGTATAAGTCTCTGTACTTGTTTCGTTGATTATCCGATGCATGCACACGTTTCCGTTAATCGCTTAAATTGGACCGTAATGCCCTTATGACCATACAACGAGAATTTTGAAAATGTGGAAGTACAATAATCTTAGTTACTGATTACTAAACATGTACGTAAATTTTCACGTCAATCGGAGGTCTAGATTAGGAGATATGAGCATTAGCGTAAATAATAAGCTTTTTATTAATTAAACGGCGCGATTAGCGCATAGCCTATCTAAACCCGATTTTCGGTACCAAAACTTTTACCCACTGATGTTAAATAATAATTTGGGATTTTTGAAGATTTTTAATTATTTTTAAACTGATCTTAAGCTAGGCTTATCGCATTGATTCGGTTAATACCGAATATGCCCTTTTAGGCCATAAAACGAGTTTTACGAATCCGTTTGATACCAATCCAATTGCCACTGATTTAAAATAATAAATAGAGTGTTTTGAGCCTGTTTTGCTGATCAGAAAACTCAGAATGGTATTTTAAACCGTACGTCGCTTAAAACGGCTTCATACGCGTATTAAACGCATAATTTGGGTTTAATACCATTTTGGGAAATGAGACTCTTCACCAACTGTTGTGGTCTGTTAAAATTAATAATTTTGTTGATTAAATCAGACCCGTATCTCAGAAGTATTATAAATCTCTTTTATAACCCTTAAAATGACCAAAATACCCCTACGGGGCGTATTTAGGGATTAAACTCGTTATGGGCATTATGGAAGATATCATAATGATATCACAACATATTTAAAGCGTATTAACTTAGGAAACCTGTTCGCGACCCTTTCGGTTACCCGTTATGCATTATACGCGTTCGGTACGGTTTATGTAACTAGTTTGCATAAACTAGCCGAAACGGGTCAAACGATATCATTTTTATCTCAAAATCCAGAATGTGAATAGTAAACCCATATTAAACAAGTCCTCAACTTGTCGGGTCTAAATCACATTCTATCCGGTCTTCGCTTAATCGTGCGTACGAACCGTATCGTTAAAACTAACCGGTCTAAGCTTAAGCTTAATTAAGGACCCGTTAGAATTCTAATAGGTTATATTTAACCTTCGTTCCAGATTAGGAGAAACAGTAAAAGCTACCTGCTATTTGATTATTGTGACTATACTTTGCATCAAGGTAAATACTTTTAACTTATTTTCCCTATACGGGCTTGGGTTACGGTACATAGCGTACCGCTTGATCGGGCATCAAATCTTCCACGCTTAGTGGTTAATTGAATAATTTGATCGGCTCGTTTTAAACAGATGTGTTTACTTTACAGCCTTTGGGAGGTTAATGACCATGTCCCGGATATCCTCGGCATTATCTTACGAGATAGCCACGACCTGAGCACGGGGTGTAGGCGTACTCCCGTGTATAACTCACTTAAAGTGGTGTGTCTATTGATCTTTAACCCGGATACATTCCGGGCTACTGAATGCATAAGTAACATGTAAATCGTTCACAAGATTATAATATTAAATAATTCTCCCAAGTTAATAAAAATGTTTATGCCATGTGCATCCAAACCAATTTTCAATCATTTTATAAAATGAGTCAGTTGAATGTATTTACCAGTGTAAACTGACGTATTTTCCCAAAAAGATTAAATGCAGGTACTAGGCGAAATAGGCTGGGATTCTCCTAAGCATCATTAGAAGTCTCGCAAGCTTTAGATGCCGAAGTCTGTTGAACCATAAACAATGTTTTTAATTCGATCCTACTGTGGATAAACACCGGATGATTGTGACCTTGTTTACAATAAATAAATTCGGTTGTATCTTATTTTAAATTTGCTTCCGCTGTGCATTATTATATTGTGTTGTTTGACTATTACGTTGCCAACCACGTCACGATACTCCCCCACCGGGCCCACCGGTGCCACGTGGAAAGCGGGTTGTGACAAGATAATTACTTCGACGTGTACACAAGCCCAAGGAGGAAGTCCACGCACGTTAAACAATTTACTTTTCTTTCCTCCTCCTCAGACACTAGTGTGATGATTTCTGGATTATGCGGATTACATTGCTTTCAAGTAAAGACACTAATGATAAGCCGGGTTGTGGAGACTTTTAAATACCACTTCAGACTATGTGATTTGGATACACTAATACATTTAATGGACAAGGGTAGGGTGACCCTGTGCCCCTATTGATGTGATACATTTTGGAAGGCAATACAATTGTGGTCAGGGAATAATTAGGGTCCAATCATTATAAAACATGCGACAATACTTTATGGCCAATGACCAACGAAACTCCGTCGCTATGTCTCCGTTAAGCACGTTATTAATCTATATGTGTGTACAATAATTATAACGCTACGTGCTTGCTTACTATACACTCATCAAACATAATTACCAAATTTCTTGGTTATACTATGACTATACTATGGCTTGATTGGTTGGTATGATAACCTAATATGTGTGTATACACACGATCTCTAAACAACTATATGCACTCCCCGAACGAATGAGACCTGACCTAACCAACCTTCTTCTCAGAAGATGTCGATACAAGGGAACGTCGATACCAACAACCCTCTGCCGACAACAGCAGAGACAGAACTGCAAGGGCGCATCTCGCAAGCCATCGCACAACTCGAGGCCCTTCGCTCCGAACACGGCGGAGGTACCTCAGGAAATAACCCATCCAGCGGCTGCACCTACGAGCAGTTCTTGAACCATAAACCTCGAGAATTCGACGGCACTGGGGATGCCTTAGCATTTGTGCGTTGGGTGGAAAAGACGAATTCTGTCTTACGATTGAGCAAATGCGCCCCAGAACATCAGGGTACGTACATAACGGGGCTATTTGTAGATGGGGCTCTATCATGGTGGAACCTGCAAATTCAAGCAATGGGCGAGACCGCAGCATATGCTATGACGTGGGACGAACTGAAGGAACTAATGCGCAAAAGATATTGCTCTAGGGCGGAAGTCCAGAAGTTGGAAACTGAATTGTGGAACTTGAGAATGGAAGGTCCAAAGATAGCTGAATATGTGCAGAGATTTGGCGAGTTATCACAAGTTGCATCGCGTTTGGTGGAACCAGAATCTAGGAAGATCGAACTTTTCATCAGGGGACTAGCACCGCAGATTCTAAGTCTGGTAACAACATCTAAGCCTTCAACAATTATCGAAGCAATCGACATGAGTGTGGCGCTCACTGAAGAAGCGATTAGACAAGGAAAATTTTCCACTCCGGAAGAGAAAAACGAGGCTCCTGTAGAGTCATCTGGGGATAGCAAGAGAAAACTCGTGAATTTCAAGAAGGTTACTCAGGTAAGTAACGAGAAGAAGGCCAAAAAGGGAAAGGACTACATGGGTATTCTACCTAAGTGCGACAATTGTCTACGCTATCATGTCGGGCGATGTAAATATGGAAAATGTGATAACTGTGGCAAGAGAGGGCATCCCAAGGAAACTTGTAGCCAAGGTACTGAAAGTAGAAATGGAGGTCAAGATGGTAGTGAGAATCACGGTGAAAACAACGACAATGACGAATACCAGGGTAGAACGAGTGACAAACAGAAACGTGCTCAAGGTTGTCTTAACTGTGGGAGCAAGAAGCATTTCAGAAAGTACTGCCCTAGGAAGAATCAAGCAAAGCTCAGTAGCAGAGCTATGGGAGCACGCCGGGATTCAAGTATCGGTACGTTCTATATTACCCAACGTTATGCATCTGTGTTGCAAGATACTATTGCAAATTCTAATCTTCGCACCTCTAGAGTTTGAGAGTGTACTTGGGTTAGTAGCAGTAGGTTAGATAACTCGCACTCGATGGAACTAGCTAGGTGAAGCTAGTGGAAGCCAACACAGTAACTAGGAACGGCAAGACAGAACCTGGAGAGCGTAAGTTACGCTTGATCTGCTGCCCGTTGAGTTGGGAACTTCAACGTGGTAATTAGGATGGATTAATTCCCATGTGATCGAGCGGAGTTTAATGTCCGCACCCCAATGGCGAATAAAGGAACGATCGTGACTCATGAAACAGGATACGCCCCTACAAATTACAAATTGCTGGAAGGCACGAAGAACATTGCATAAAGGATGTGTTGTCTTCCTGGCTTATGTTGGGGACAAGGGAGCCGAAGAACTAAAGCCCGAAGATACCCCCGTGATCAGAGGATATCCTGAAGTCTTCCTCGAAGACTTGCCAGAATCGTCTCCTCAACGATTAGTCGAATCTCGCAACGATTTAATTCCAGGCGCCATACCTGTAGTCGATGCACCGTAGCGACTTACATTTTCGGAGATGCAAGGATTGACAACATAGTTTCAGTAGTAATTAGAGAAGGAAGATAACAGACCAAAAATTCCCTTTTTGGGTAACCTCAGTTCCGCTCATCAAGAAAAAGGACGATGGCTTTCAAAGGATCGGAAGTCGGACGAGCTAGCCAACCAGGGTCGGTGGCTCTTGCTAAGGATTGACGAATTACTTATTTGACTGACGGTGAGGACCCGAATACTAATACACGACTGGTCGACGATCGAGTGTCGTTAGCGATGAATTCGGGAAGGAAGTTTACCGGGGAAATTGTGGGACAATAACTTGTTTTTAAACGTACACGAAATACGAAAACTGTGAGGATCTAGATAACATATACTTAAGACCTTTGGGAACCCGGGACCAAATACACCAAGGTTGTTACTTAGGAACCGCACCTGTTAACTCGATCAAACATCATTAACCTGACATACATGCCATTTCAGCTAACAAAAATAGAAAGTACTTAAATTTCTTTCGTTGAAACCGTCACTTTTGCTTCTAGCGAGTAGATGTTTGCATCTCTACTCCCCTTAATGGTAGTTGCATCACGTTGATTTTCTTCGCTAAGAGCGAACACCCTTTTGCTTCGAATATTTGGTCGTTTCTCCATTTTAGCAAACACTCATTGTTTCATTACTTGAAAACTCACATGTTACGCATGCACCATCTGCTACGCATGCGGTTTCATTCCAAACATTTCAGTGAAGTTCAGATATTATGTTGTTAAACCAAATTACTGGTCCGTAATCTGAATAACCTACATTATTGTAATTGTTGACTCTTTGCTATCAAGTCAACACACTCTCTTGAAACTTCTTTTGATCTCAAATTACATTCATGGTTTATTTTTGGTTACCATGCCGAGATTTCCTTTGTTGATACATACGTTTTCTATCGGGTTACGCTAAAACTAAGTTCAATTGCTTGAACTTATCCATTTTCACATGTTTGATTTGAGACGCTATATGATGTATTGGGAGCATCATATTCAAATATTTTTGCAAAGGTTCCTTCATTACAAGTCGTAGTAGATTCGGTTGGTCTACGACTCCACTAAATCGTTTGAATGATTTCAATACCTTGCGGTGATGTTTTCACAGAATTGAGCTTGCGCTAAGTTGGTTACTCATTTCATACACGGATTTGAATTATTTAATTGCTCTAAATCCGTCTCGTTTATCACGATTAAAGCAGTCTCAACACAGTTGTGTGTTAAGGCAATGGTACATATATTCATTTCATAAGTACAATGTACCTCCTAACGATTCTTTCGTTGTCAATCAAATGCCTTGCGATACTCATTACTTTTCATCTTCGATTGGAAACAGTGGTCCTTTGATGTTCCGTATTAAATTGGAAACTCTATAACATGGTACAAATCAAATCTTCAGATTGTCTCAGTGCACTTTCATTTGGTTTCAAACGCGGTGAACTTGTTCAATCACCACTATTATTGGATAATGCCATTACGACACCTTGTGGTGTCATCATAAACTTGTAGCTTGTGCTAATCATGGTTAACCGTTTCACACAAAACGACTTATACTTTTGTTTGACTTGTCACTTAAACATTTCTGATGCAACTACAAATTTAGACAATGATACACCAGATTCGCTTGTACTTCATTCGGTGTATTTTCGCAATTCGAGAATGTCAACACACAAATCCTTATCATTTACTTATTCGCCAGTTGGTAGACCATTTTCATCTCCAAGTTGTTGATTTTGAGTTCATATAGCAGATGCTATGGTTTGTGAAAATTTGCATACTATGACCAATCATTTGAAAACTCTATTGAACAAAACTCCACTTTTGTGGAACACTGCAAGCTGGATTACACTAGACTATACGTCAAATGCGTACTGTACCTTTGACATTAAATGCTTTAAGCACATACCTTTAACTATTGGAATTGTGATGTTATATATATATTCTAGACTCACTTGATGTGAATAAGGTTTGAATTGGTTTGATGAATATCTACCTCGGCACTATTCATACACATAAATGCATAACGAAACCCTAAGAAATTAGGAATTAAGGTAGTACAAATTTCGAGGACGAAATTTTCTTAACGGGGGGAGAATGTGACAACCCTCAAAATTTCAGGTACTGTACAAATTAATTAATCTTAATTACGTGCTTAATGACTGTGCTTGATTACAACTGATAATTTAAACTGCTCTATGATTTTATATCATATATACATGCATCATATTTTATACAGTCACTCCATTCATTACACACCTACATGAGTGACATACCTGATGCACTCAGCACAGTTGACACACTGAGCGGTTGATTCAGAAATAATGCTGACAATGCCAGCACTTAGACAGACAATATTATTATGGCCAGTATGAGCCAGGGATAGAGTACTACACTGGTTTGTAGTGTAGGGAAGTGAGGACCATAAGACTGCGTCATTAGGTGATAGACATAGTGCCGGGAAGTGCCTAAAACATGCGTTAATTACAAAATTCTGCTTTCTTTTATTTAATTCAGCATTTTATTATTCCAATAGAATACACTACAATAGCAGAGTGGTCCTGTATACTTTCCTAAGTGCCAGGAATGTTTTCATTACAAAAAGAAGCACAAAAGACACTTTACGGTACAATTAAACGCTTTAACGGAACGATACGTAACCGAACAACCAGACAATACCCGAGACACGAAAATATTGTCAGAAATATTATTTTATCTTTCTTAATTAATTTCGGTCACAAAAATTCCCATACGCCATGTAAACATGGCATACACCCACTACACTTGGAAATACCCTTAACCTTCTAAGTTAATACCTATTAGTTACCAAAAATTTACATTTTACCCCCCCCCCAACCGAAAATCTGCCATAATCATCAAAGATATTTTGTTTAGATATGGTGAAAAGAGAATCCTTGTTCTATTGGCCAAGAGTTTGGGTATGATTACCCTAGGAATCTAGAAATGCATGTTTCCAAGGTTGTTCATCATTTCCTCTAAACCCACACTCAACCTCCTCCCTCCTCCCTCTTATTTTCGGCTCACACCCCCCCCCCCCCTCTCTCCATAACCGAAAATCACCATCACCATCACTAACTCACCTTCATCTTCTTCATCCAAGTCCTTTCCAAGCCTTGAAGATCATCCATAGTAGTTACAAGTTGAAGGACCCTCAAGGAAGCTTTGTTCAAGTCTCTAGCACCACCATCTCCATCATCTTTGCCCTAAGATTGTTACCCTAGCTTTGTGCTAGTAGTGAGTGTCTTCACACCCTTGTTCCATCTTGTTCTTGTTATGATTTGTTTAAATGTTATTGACACATACAAGTTAAAACACTAATTATATGAACATAAAATTCTGCATAAAAACCCTACATAAAAAGTTTGTTTGAAGTTGAAATCTGGTTAGTTTGGGTTTGGTAAATGCATGCATGATGTTTGAACATTTATCCTTCGATACACCATGGTTAGAGTCTTTGTTTATGCGTTTTTAGTCACTTCTACATATAAACAGCTTGCTGATTGAAATTTCCAGCCTGCTTCAACGGGCTGTAACTGGTTCATTTTTAAGCGAAAAAACTGAATTTCTGGAGTCTAAATTGTGTAATTTTTAATAAACGAACAAATGAAACTGGAATCGTAATTTTTCGAGACCGTTTACTATTTTTAAAGAATTATTTTTAGACAGCAGCTCAAGCTGAAATATTTCTGCTGAAAAAGTGTGTTGTGATCAGAGTCAAAACTTAAAACCTGAGCAGGATCGGCTCGTGGGATTTTTACTGGAGATTGTCACGGTTGTTCCCGTGACCCTCCAACTGGAATTTCGTCGATCCGACTTACGGTTGATTTTTAGTGAATTTTTCCGTAAAACTGCAATCAGAAAGTATCAAATCTGATTGCAGTCGAGTAAAAGAATTTTTATGTAAAATTGGTAATGAACTGATATCCGAAATTTTTACACAATAAATCGTGGATTATATTTGACCTTCTGTAAAAATTTGAGAATTTTTGGAAAAGGATAACTATTTTATTTAAATACTCGAAAACAGTCCTGTTTAGTGTAATAAATCTGAAAAGACGTAGTTAGGGCATTGCATGTAGATTTGTCGGGTTGGCTATGTGGGAACACTTTATGAGATATTTGTAAAAGAAAATGATATGTTTTTATGCATGGACACCTCTAATTGCAGAGGAGGCTATGGCGAAATTTTTCCGAAAATTATAACACTTAGTAAATATTTTCGGGACAAGCGTTTACTAGTATATTATAGACTATGTTTTTCAAGCATAAAACTCGCCATAATTTTTGTAACGAAATACAGAGTATAGGAGGTTGATTTTATACAGAAATATGGTTAAGTATGTATTCTCTAAAATGGGACTTAAAAATATAATTCCAATACGAACAGACACATGTAAAATATCCCATCCTTGGGAAGGAAATACGAATACACAAGCATGAGATGTATTATTACGAAAATATTGAAGACACTTTAAAACATAACTCAAAGGCACTAATCAATACTAAGACAAGGCACGACCCGTTCGTCTAATAGACGTTAGATCATTGTAGGTAGTCGTGTTTACTGAGGAGATTTGGGTTACGAGTACCGAAGACGCAATACAGTGAGTTCATGTCCCCCTTTTCTCTTAACTGCTTTCAGTTTTATACTTCGGGGGTGAAATACATGTTACAATTATTTACAGACATTACAGACATTTACAGACATTACAGACATTTATTTACATGGTATGGTTAGCTTAAGGAGGGTATACTACTTAGATCATGTGAGTGGGTAGGCCGAACTGAAGGCCATTAATCCTCGTTGTAGGACCGAGGGACATTAGTGATAGATCTATTTGGGTGTAGCGAGCCCCACTCTTGAGTCCGCCGAGTGGACCATGTGGTGACTAAGTGCCCGACGCACAAATCCGCTAGGGTTGAGTTTTCCTGCATCACTTCACACATATCATTGGCTTTGCAACCCGATGGTGATCTATTTTTCCTTAATTGCTACATACCAGGGATTTTCATACTTACAGACATATTACAAAGGTTTATACATACTCACTTACACATGGACTCGCTCAACGTTATGTTGACTTTTCAAATTACATGTATTTCAGGAAACTAACGGATCTGGCACGGTATGCACGTATTTTCAAGCTGCGTTTGAATAAAGAAGTCATCCAGGGTTTAGAAGGTGTAACCTCTTCTTGGACGGGTTATATACACCTAAACCTGGTTTTGTTTAAAGTCTTTTGCGAAGTCTTTATGAACTCAAATAAATCAAGTTAAGGTTTGTAAATTATTTTGTGATTGTTGAAAATGGAATGTTTCTATACTTTATTAATGAATGAATATCTCATGTTTTTAACATATAGCATTATTATGATTGATGCTATGGTATTAAGAAGTCACACCAAGTAAACCACGCTTCCGCAAAAGTCAGGGTGCGACATGCATTTACAAAAAGAAGGTACTATGATGACATGTTGGCATAAGATGACCACTCCCAGACCGGTGTTCGTTTGACAAGCCTTCTAACGATCTGCTAACCTCGAACTCCTCGCTAAAACTGGTAACCATTTCCCACCTCACAACTACCTAGGCCCTTGTCCAACTTCCCTAAAAACATCTTCATACTTGATTATTAAAATTGCAAACATTTCCATTACTTTCAATCAAAATTTAAGATATATAATCTCAAACTTTAATACAAATCAACTTGCATCATCATCATCATCATTAAAGCCTTACTGATTAAAATAATGCCTACAATACAAAGCATTTGTTATGTGTGGACACAATCTTTTTTTTTTTTTGAAACACACTCAAAGCCAAGGGTACAACTACCCTAAGCTAAAACTTGTTGCTTATTTATAACTAGTAATAAGGCCCGCGCGCGTTGCGGCGTGGGTACAAAGCAAAAATCGAATGAATTAGTCTAAGCGTTATGTTATACGTTAATCATATGAACGTGCATTTCAACGTATCCGATTGAACTCAATGTAACCTATATAAGCATTCAGATTGAATCAAAACGTAAAGTAAATCGAATTTATACTGTACAATCATAACGTATTATATGACATTAATTAGGGTTTTTAAAAAAGGAGAAAAACCACAATTTGACTCCGCTCATTTCGGAACAAAATTTACGAAAGGTACATAAAATAAACACGAAAATGTATTATATTTGACCTGACGCGTTTCCGAAAAAAATTTACGTCGAAACGTAGAACAACTCGAATTAATAAAAACACATATATAAAAATATGCACGTAAAAATGGTTTCTAAATGAACACGTATTATATTTGACCTGACTCGTTTCCGGAAACAATTTACGTCGAAACATAGACACACTCAAATTTATACCGACACGTACATAAAAATATGAATGTAAAAAAGTAATTAACAAAAGAGATTAACGAACGAAAGTTATTTAGAGAAAATTAATTTAGTAAAAAGCTAGGGCTAAAAATGCCAACTACTAAAACTAAAGTAGAGGATATTAAAAATGAGAAAAGGACTAAAATTGCCAAACCTAAAAGTTGAAGGGCCAACTAAAGCCGATGAGAAATTCCACCGACTTTGGTTTTTAAGATAGTATACAATGTATAATGCATATGTATAAATGTTACTTTTTGCCACAATGGTAACCTTCAATGTTTTTTCAACGCATCATTAAATTACTAAAAGTTAAGAAAAAAGGGTTGATTTTATGAGTAAAAATAGAGTATGAGTTGATTTTAAGTTCGTTCTTCTCGGCTCATCTTATTTAGTTTATAATATAGAGTAAACTGCCATTTTGGTCCTTGTGGTTTGGCCAGTTTTGCCACTTTAGTCCAAATCTCAAACTTATTACATCTGGGTCCCTGTGGTTTGCATTTTGTTGCCATTTTGGTCCAAAATCCAAAAACCCCCCTTTTTGACTGTTGAAAGCTGTCTATTTTGTCCTTTAGTGCAGGGGCATTTTGGTCATTTTTAAATTTTTTTTTTTTTTTTTTTGCAATAAAACCTAGATCAAGAACATCATCAAAACCCAGAAAAAAATATCTTCAAATGAACAATATGAACATCTTCAAACAATAAACATCTGCAATAAAATATGAATATGAGATCTTCAAAATAAAGAATATAAATTCTGAAACATGAACATCATCATAAATTCGATCTTAAACACCATCTTCAAACCTTATCTTTGAATTCCATCTTCATAACCACCACCACCAACATCATCTCATCATTTGTTTTAGATCTATACAACCACTAAAAATTGAAGAACTTAAATCAACCTGGATATAAACCCTATCAAATTTACAAATAATTAATCATCAATACCCAAATTAAAAAAAAAAAAAAAACAACACGTAATCTACTCAAATAATGAATCACTAATTGCATAATGCAAATAAAATCTTACTTGCCATACAGCTGTGTTGCCAGCAAGCGGAAGAAACCAGGTCTTTTCCCCTTTTGAAACATCTGAACATCATATATGTGCATCAACATCTAAATACATGATATATAAATGGAAGAAAAATAATCTCAGATTCAAGAACACCACCAACATCAACTCATCCACCACCCTAACACCGCTGTCAACACCTTAAACTCCGCCGCCGTCGCCGCCGCCCCTGTCGCTCCTAACTCCGCCGCCCCTGTCGCCCCTAACTCCGCCGCCCCTGTCGCCCCTAACTCCGCCGCCGCCCCTTTGCTCAGATTCAAGAACAACTATCACCAACATCATCTCGCAGCTCTCTCTCTCTCTCTATGGAATTTCTCTCTCTAGAATCTAGAGGGGTAAGGGTGGCTAGGGTTTAACACCGCTGTCACCAGCATAAACACTGCCCAGCTAGATCTGCGGTGGTGTTGATGATTGAAAGATCTTCTCTGGTAAAGTAGCAGTTGATTCCCAGCCGCCCTATCTTCTTCTCAATCGATGGTGGTGGTGGCCATGTTTAGGAGGGTTTAGAGAGAAGGGATCTTGATAAAAAGTTGTGATGTTTGTGTGTGAGAAAGAGATCTGACTGGGTTTTTATTAGATGATTGAACACAGATCCATAATCCATTTTTAGGATTATGATGCTCGATTTAGGTCTGCATTTTGTTGATGATGATGATTTAGAGAGAGAAGAGAGAGAGTCAGTTATTTGGGGATGATGATGATTTATTTGGGGATGATGTTAATTAAGAAAATGTAAAATGAAACGCAAAATGACCAAAATACCCCTGCACTAAAGGACAAAATAGACAGCTTTCAACAGTAAAAAAGGGGGTTTTTGGATTTTGGACCAAAATGGCAACAAAATGCAAACCACAGGGACCCAGATGTAATAAGTTTGAGATTTGGACTAAAGTGGCAAAACTGGCCAAACCACAGGGACCAAAATGACAGTTTACTCTATAATATATAACTTTTGTGTATATATTTACAAGGGTAAATTACTTTTTGAGTCCCTGTGTTATATGTGTTTTAACTAGTTGAGTCCAAAAGCAAAAAGTGTAACGACCTGAGTCCCTATAAGCAATTTCTTTAACCATTTGAGTCCAAATTTCAACCTCAGTTAGATAATCTCAGTTAACTTTTTTTAAAATGACCAAAACACCCTTTTATATTAAAAAAACCATTTTATTATTAAATATATATATATATGTCCAGATCATAAACAATCTTCATCTTCACCATTACCTCCAGAACTTTCTCTCTCTCTCTACCAAAACCACCTCCAACCCACCACCACACCTCCACCAGCAACACCACCGTCGCCACACCATCAATACCACCGTCACCACCACCACTACACCGTCACCACCACAACACCCACCACCGATCTTCACCATCAAAGCCCCACCTTCGACACCATCATCACCATCAAAACCCTCATGTCCAAGCTCCATCTCCGGCTGCGAAATACTCCTCTGGAGCTACGATTCCCAGCAGTTAGGGTATCCACAAGCAATCGAGAGCAGAGAAAGAAAGAAGCCCCCTCTCTAATTTGAGCATCAACACAGCAATTCCAGATGTGGCGAACCCTAACTCTGTGGAGAAGTCAATTTCTGGTGATTCAGAGGTCTCACAAGAAAGAAAGAAGCCCCCTCCAACGTTCAGGTGGTGGTGCACTGATGGTGCGGTGGTGTTAATGGTGGTCTAGATGAGAAAGAGAGAGAGGAGGGATGGGTGTGAACTGAAATGGGTGTGTGTGCAGTGTATCACCACTACACCGTCACCACCACAACACCCACCACCATTGTATCTCCACCGTCACCACCATTCAGCGATGGAGAATTGGATAAAGTGGAGAAGACGGTACGCCTGATTGCTGCCATTTACATTTAGTCATCCACCGATGTAAATTAGTGTTTATGTTTTAGGGGTTTTGGATACAAAGTTGATTCTCTTGCCGGGTCGGATCCATTTCAGGTGTTGGGTTAGGCTGGTAATGGTACGGTTCGAACCGGGTATTATTCTGCAGGACTTTCCTTGTTCTAAGTCTGCTATTAGACCGGATCTTCTTAGCTGTGATTCATGTGGAGAACACCTATGTCTTGTGGCTCAGGTTAATGTTAAAATGTTACTAGAATGGTGTTGAGATTTTGAGTGTTGGATCTTTGTTTGATATTAGAGTGGGTAGAACTGTGTTTTGTTTATTGTCACGCTTATTTTATTGCGTTATTTTCAGATTTATGCCCCTATTTCCAGCAAGATGTTAACGGTAGAAGAGCGTGTAATTTATATATTTGCTTGTGTAGACCAGTTTGTGAGGCGTTGAGGTAGGTAATTCTTATATATTCTATCGTTTTTGGCAGCAATCAGGCGTACCGTCTTCTCTGCTTTTCGAAATCTCATTCAGCGATGTCTGTTAGCGATGGTTCAGTGGTGGGAATGGTGGTGGTGCGGTGGCGGGGATGGTGGTGGTGCGGTGATGGAGGGTGGTGGTGGTGGTTGGATCTCCAGAGAGAGAGAATGTGCAGAATAATATATAATATTTTACTCCTGTGCATTAAAGACTTGTTCATTATACTCTTATGCATATTAGAGTTGTACTTTGTGTGTAAATGACTAAATTGCCCTTGTAGTTAACAGACTTGATGGATGGAGTTAGAAATTTGGACTCAAATGGTTAAAGAAATTGCTTATAGGGACTTAGGTCGTTAAACTTTTTGCTTTTGGACTCAACTAGTTAAAACACATATAACACAGGGACTCAAAAAGTAATTTACCCTATTTACAAAGATGAGCTCAAACTTCCTTTGGCTAATCTTGTTTAATAATAGTTTGTTTTTTTTTTGTATATTTATAAAGATAATCTTTATACAGAATATAATACATATTATTTAGTTATTTTTTTATCATAGTTATAAATGTAAAAACATTTGTTATGTAATATATATTTATTATATTAGAAGTAAGTAGTTATATTTATATAAATACCATGAGCATTTAAGTTTGCGAGATTAGGCAAACGTGATATATGTATATTGGGATCAAGCTTGTGTATTAAGCTTCAATTTAGGCATTGGCTCGATTAAGTCGGTCTCGAACAAAACTTTTAGAAGCTGATATTAAAGGCTTATTCGTTTACACCCATAGTTGATTGGTAAGCAACCCGATCTATTAAATTTAATTTTATTTAATTTAAATGCATCTTAAAGGCTATAATATACAAGAAAACTCACAAGTTTATGACCAATGTTATAAATATTTTAAACTAATATTTGAATTGTTATGTTAAAAGGGGGAATAACTTGAAAGGAAAAAAGTAGTGGGAAAGAGGCATGTGCATGAGGATGGTGGGGTGGGAGCCACAATTGGTGATGAGATGAAATGAAGAAAAGGAAAGCAAATTGAGGTTTGATGGAATCTCATTTGATGTAGATTGGGCACTCCCTTTACTAGACATGTATCATGACCCTTGTATCATGCATTGTCTCTCCCATTTGGGGCATTTTGGGCCACCACTCCTTTCCTACATGTACTCTTGATCTCTTTCTAGATTAAACTTAAGGAATATTTTTAACTTTTTATTTGTATGTATATAATAAAACAACTATATACATTTATTTTCATCTTCACATATTCGTTTTATTTTCACGTATTTATTTAGGCTTCCATTATTTCCACATCCCTACATCTTATTCTCGCATACTTTTTTACTCTATCTCTCTCTCTATATGTATCTATGTATGTGTAGAAAGAGATAAAGATAAAGAATGTGTGAATATTAACTCCTATTTACTTATCTTAATTTATTTTGGAGAAGTTTATGTAACTTTTAAGACATATATGGCCGTAAAAATATATATACACGCAAGTTATGCTTATAGGTGTATGAACTTAGCTAGCATAACTTCAATTATATTATTATATATACCTTAAGAAAGCATGATCTAGCATGATTTAGTTTCATGAACAAAATAAAAGGAGGCATTTTGTTTATGGTATAGTAATATTAGTATCCTCATTGGTAAATGATATTCTATAATATACTTTGGGTGTTTGTTCATAAAACATTTTTTTAATGTAATATTAATAAAGAGTTATGATTTATACACTATTAAAATCACTTCACACGTCACTAAATTAGACCGTTTAAAAACATTTACGACATGTGGTATACGAAATAATTTTAGAAATGTACAAAACACAATCCCGACCAAACAACGTCCATACCCGTATCGCTATTATCAAATCGGCAGTGGCGAAGTATAGAAGGGGCGGGGAGGGGCGCCCGACCCCCCGAACTTTTCGCTCAGTAGTGTTATATATGTGGTTTTCGTATAGATTTGGGTATATACGTTTTCGACCCCCCGGTTCTATATAAATTTTTTAGTATATACGTTTTCGACCCCCTCGTCATTCGGGTCAAGCTTCGCCACTGCAAATCGGTACCGGTATTCATGTTATGGTTTTCGATTGATCTAAAAATGTGTCAATATCCTTTTGAGCAAATCACATTTTGGTTTTTTAGGTTTCTCTTTCAGCTGCTATAGAGAGAATGCCATTACCATAATAAACTAAAATGATACCAACTGAATCGCCGTCACGTGTAGAAATCCCATCATTTATTTTTTATTTTTTTAAAGTATGTGTTAGTTATATGTGACTTGTGTTTAATGGCTGATAATGTACTTGGATTGGGGTTTAAAGCAGGCCAGTGTGGGCCTATATAGTCACGTGATTGGAATTTGGAAGTTTGTTGGGTATGAGTAAATAAGAATATGTCATTAACGGAAGCCCAAGTACGTTTAATTTTGTAATGTTTTCCGTTTTAGATTGTAAAACAAATACACAATTTTGATTTTTGTAACAAATAATAATAACATAACCTATATCATCCAAATACATCAAAATAACATGTTAGTGCAGGTGCAGGAAAGCTAAAGTATATAATTTTATGTACATTATTTCTCAAAGTTTTGATAAGAGTCAATTGCCATTTTAGTCTATCAGGTTTGATCTAAAATGACACTTTAGTCCAAATATTTTTTTTTTCTGTCATTTTAGTCCAAATAGTTTTTTTTCCTGTCATTTTAGTCCCTGTCTTTTGTCAGTTTTTTGTCATTTTCATCCAACCCACTAACTCCATTCAAAAAGTCAGTTAACTTAGGGGCATTTTGGTCAAACCATATTTTCATTCTTTTTTTCTTGCAGGTGCGGTGGTATGGGGATGGTGGTGTGTCGATTTACAGTGAAGATGATGGCGGTGGTTGCTATTTCACGATGATGGCGGTGGTGTTGGTTGATGACGTGGGTGGTGGAAAAGTGGCCGGTGGTGGTGGAAATGTTGGGTGGTGATGGTGGTGGGTGGGTGGGTGATGAAAGTGCATGCATGTGGTAGCGATGCTAGAAGGTTGTGATGGGGTGGGTGGTGGTGGTGGATGAAAATGACAAAAATTGACCAAAGTTAGGGACTAAAATGACAGAAAAATACTATTTGGACTAAATTGGCAGAAAAAAACTATTTGGACTATAGTGATATTTTGGGTCAAACCTCAGGAACTAAATTGACAATTTACTCTATTGGTAATTAGCAAATAAATCTCTAACTTCTTAAATATTTGAGATTTACAAATATTCACACTAAAGATAAGGAGAAACCATTAAATGAATATAAAAGAAATTTAAAATCAGATGTGACTTGTGAGTGAGTTCACTCAGTGTGAAAGTTTGTACTTTAACAAAGAGAGTACCATGGTTAGGGCAAACTATGTTTTATCGAATTGGTTTTTGAGTTATTCGAGTTAGTTTATTTGAATTTGTTTCGAATTGAAATTGAGTTGGAATTAAAACTCCTAAAAGCCATCTGAATTCGGTTTAAACTCCGATAGTTTCGAAATAAACCAAACTACGAAAAAAGACCAAAGAAATTAAACAAGTAACGGAAAAAAATCATGCAATGTGACAAACTAAAACAAGTAACGACTTGTTAGAAAGGAAAACAAGGCTAGAGTCCAAGATGGCAAGACCAACCATCTCATGATCATGCTATTGATGATTATAACATTTATTCAGTTTACTTAAGAGTCGAGTTTGTGTGTATATCCTTATGGTAGAGAGAATGGGAGTAGTAGATAAGGCGTTAGGACAGAAGAGAGTCCAAACTACCTTTCACATTTCGGACTTGTTTCTTGATAGAGCCTAATAGGCTTTATCATAACGTTAGACCATCAGCGCACTTTATCTTTCTTTTTTTTTTTGTCTGGATATATAATGGTTTCAGATCCGAATATGACATTGTCACATGTTTGATATTTAAATCAGATTCTAGACAACTTTTATTTGAAAGGTCATGATACATCAACTATTGGTGACCAACTATCACATTATTACAACTTAACCCCTCTTATTACAAACTATATCTAAGAGTATATAAGCTTACAAATTGATAAAGTTATATGTCACATAAAATAGTGGTGTCATCGTGAGAATATGTGCACGTGTTTTAATTGTTGGAATGTATGCATAATACATAATTTATGGTGTAGGCCGTAGGGTGGACAGAATCCTAGCCCATCATACTCTAAGCCCAAAAACAAGTCATGAAAGTTTTTGTAGCCATGGCCCATGACCATCACATAAGGTGATAAAATATATAGGTTGAAAGCTTTTGTGTAGCCAACGTTTAATATTTGTCATATGATTTCAAAGTCTATTTGTCAAAAACTTAAAAACTTAAGGTTTGTCTGGTTGGTTGAATTTTTTTTGAAAAGTTGAAATTCGTCATTTTTTTTGGACGGCAAAACTTCTACATATAGACATCAAGAATGTTAAAGTCGATCCACCTAACCCAGTCGAGATTACAAAATTTGGATATATTGCTTATAAAAATAAAAGAGCTCTCTTTGATGATGTCCACCGTTTTGATGAAGTGAATTTGCTATCCGTTGAAAGTTTTCTCGTTCCTTGTCTTCCATATCTCCCATCTCAGAAAGAGCTCTCTTTGATGATATCCAACGTTTTGTCTGATGACTGCTTCATAACAACGCACTGAAGCGCTGTTTCCATCTCAGAAAGTTGTTGGACTTCCAGCCCATGACTGAGAGGCCTGGACCACATCCAACACCACTGAACGGGGCCGCCTTCAATGAAAATATCGCTGATTTTACAAAGTTTGTCTACAAAAACTTTAAAGAGATCTTTGTACTTGTCTTTTAGCGGTCCTCCGGGTAACCAATTGTCTATCCAAAAACTTATCGAGCGACCATCTCCGACCTCTCCTATCAAGTTATCTTTTAGAGATATACTGATATTGCAAAAATCTTTTTTCCACCGAGCCAATGTCTTTCCATAAATCCACCACACAATCGTTAAAAAGGAAAGAGTGAAATTCGCCAAATGAATTGGAATTTGAAGAATTTTGGTTTGTTAAGTAATTAAAATTTGTAATGCAATTGAGTTTCATAAAATTCATAAAGAGATTGAAATACATCACTAGTTATTTTTTATTGGTCCAATTTTCACTGTTCATTTCTACACCATACAAAACTAGTTCTATACCCGTCCGGTGGACGGGCATGTTAATGATATATTAATAACATAAGTGTTTTATTGTTTGTATTCCAAACAAAACACTATTTGCAAAATAAAATACATGAGAATAAAGCAAAAACAATAATAAATGAAATTACAATAAACACTTTAACCTTCTCTTTCTTGACATGGTGTAACATTGTCATCTTGATCCTATTACAAAAGATAATACATTAGAACATAAGAAAAACGATAAGAAAAGAAGTATGGTAAACAATTTAACATTCGCTAAGTCAGCTTCATCGTTGGCATCATGAATATGTACAATGCAAGATATAATACATGAAAAACAATAATAAATAAATTATGGTAAAGAATGTCATTTGTTCTATTAGTGTATATATCTTCCATCATAAATGCAGACTTAACAAAGAAAAAGCATGATTAGATTGTAAAACAACACATCAGTGATGGTTACTGGAATTCAATGATATCTTGTGCATCGTCATATCCACTTTTCTGATATCTTGAAAACCGTTGCCTTTTTTTCAACACGACAATAGCGTCAAAAATAAAATGTTAGATATATTAAAAAAGAGTTAAATGTCATTAATCCCTGTGGTTTGGGTCATTTTGTCAGTTTACTCCAAATGTTTCATTTTTCGCCTGTAGATCCAAAAAGGTTTCACCGTTACCATTTTAGTCCACTGGGTTAACTTCATCCATTATTTCTGTTAACGAGAAGGGCAATTCGGTCATTTTATATGGCCGAATTGCCCTTCTAGTTAACAGAATTACATATAAAATGACCGAATTGTCCTTCTCGTTAACAGAAAAAATGGATAAAGTTAACCCAGTGGACTAAAATGGCAACGGTGAAACCTTTTTGGACCCACAGACGAAAAATGAAACCTTTAGATTATACTGGTAAAACGGCTCAAACCACAGGAACTAAAATGATATTTAACTCTAAAAAAAAAATTGTCAATCAATGGGGAATTCAGTCTCCAAAATTACCCTTTTTGAAATCTATTGTCTCTATTAAAAGAGTGTCGGTCCCTTTTTGTGATTCGAGTTGATATTGGTTGATACGATTCACTAACCTCAAGTTAACTGACACATGACATAATATATTTTAGAGTTAATTGCCCGGATGGTCCCTGTGGTTTCATGTTTTTTCACGTTTAGTCCCCACCTTTTGAAAATAGCATGTATGCTCCCTATGGTTTGTCATTTTGTTACTCGAATAGTCCCCCAACATTTACTCTGGGGACTATCCGAGTAACAAAATGACAAACCATAGGGAGCATA
This sequence comes from Helianthus tuberosus, assembly GCA_030545235.1. Classification (NCBI taxonomy): domain Eukaryota; kingdom Viridiplantae; phylum Streptophyta; class Magnoliopsida; order Asterales; family Asteraceae; genus Helianthus; species Helianthus tuberosus. Next base: position 150,156,555 of record CM060354.1, on the reverse strand, counting down.
CATGCAATTTCCAAACTAACTGACATCTACTCAGGAACTATCCGAGTAACAAAATGACAAACCACAGGGAGCATACCTGCTATTTTCAAAAGGTGGGGACTAAACATGAAAAAACGTGAAACCACAGTGACCATCCGGGCAATTAGTTTAAAAACACATGTTAAATTAAACTGGTGAAATAGGTCAAGCCATGAATCTCCTAGGTATACTAGAAAGAGACCCGTTTAGCTACACGTTATAACCGGATTGACCCAAAACTGACCCAACCCATTTACACTAACCGAACCCCGCTAATTTCACATTAGGTCCGTATCGTGTTTGCAAAAACTTCGTGTCAGAAGTACACACTCCTAGATCGCCCCAAGGAAGGAAGTAATAAATAAACAACCATCTATATAGCAAACACATTACCGGAAGTTTATGAAATTCAAGTGACGTATATTTATAAGCATCCATGAGGAGTTCATCATGCTTCTCCAAGTGTCTATACATTAAAGATGAATATCCTGCAGTGTTCATAGCATGAGGAGTTAAAAATTTAAGAATTTTTCTTTAAAAAAGAATACCTTAGTTTTATACCTGTCCGGTATTCGGGTACTTCACCGCAATAATATGGAAAAAAATGCCTCCCTGCATTATAACAGAATCAGAAAAAAAGGGATCTATTTTTGGAAAAAAATGCCTCCCTGCATTATAAACAGAATCAGAAAAAAAGGGAACTATTTTTGGTCTATTTTGTCCAATTAACCTATTTGCAAGCATGATAATCCTAGCAATGAACATGAACCTGCCAGGTAATATCACATGTGGGTATGGACTTCAAATTTACATGCCAAATAACAATATATGAAACAAATCAAGTAAAAATGTTTAACATGTACAAGGTTGTATTTTGACTAATTTGACTTTTATAATAATGCAATGTGAGTGGGGATCCTGGGGAAAGTGTGTTTTTTCCTAGAAATTCTAGGAAGCGATCTGGGCCATCCAATGGGTGTGTTTAATGGTTGAGATCACCTTGGTGGCATTTTGGTAATATGTGTGTCTTAAAAATAGGATTATTTAATTACTTAGGGGTATATATGTCATTTAGCTTGTTTTAAATATGAAAATAACTGTCATTCCATAACCACCTCACATTTCTTGCGATTTTCTCTCTCTCTCTCGTCTCTCTCTCTCTCTTCCTTCTATCCTTCATGAAGAAACACAACATCAAGAACACACATCGTGACAAATGTCACACATCGTAACAGCATGAATGGTAAAACACAGCGTCAAGAAATCCTCCAGCATTACCAGCATGAATGCTAAAACACAACGGTATCAAACTGCTTGCTGTTAAAACACAATGTCAAGAAATCCTCTAGCATTACTAGCATGAATGGTAAAACACAGCGTCAAGAAATCCTCCAGCATTACCAGCATGAATGCTAAAACACAACGTATCAAGCTGCTTGCTGTTAAAACACAATGTCAAGAAATCCTCCAGCATTACTAGCATGAATGGTAAAATACAGCATTACCAGCATGAATGCTAAAACACAACGGTATCAAACTGCTTGCTGCTAAAACACAATGCCAAGAAATCCTCCAGCATTACCAGCATGGATGGTAAAACACAGTGTCAAGAAATCCTCCAGCATTACCAACATGAATGCTAAAACACAACTGTATTAATCTGCTTGCTATTAAAACACAATGTCAAGAAATCCTCCAGTATTACCAGCATGGATGGTAAAACACAGCGTCAAGAAATCCTCCAGCATTACCAACATGAATGCTAAAACACAACTGTATTAATCTACTTGCTGTTAAAACACAATGTCAAGAAATCCTCCAGCATTACCAGCATGAATGGTAAAACACAACGTCAAGAAATCCTCCAGCATTACCAACATGAATGCTAAAACACAACTGTATTAATCTGCTTGCTGTTAAAACACAATGTCAAGAAATCCTCCAGCGTTACCAAACATCATTCATATTATGGGATCTATAAAAACATTGACTTTAACCCTCTAACTGTTAAAACACAGTACCAATAACATGCTGATAGATTCCAGGAAGTTTCAATGGGATTAAACTTTGACCGAGAAAAATCGGGTTTTCAAATGGAAACAGATAATCTAATTAATGCAAATATTAAGGTTGCAAAAGATACGAAAGGAAAAGATGGCACACGTGGTGACCCAGGTAATTCACGGGATTTAAATAACGAATGCAATAAGATATTGAGCCAAGAAATTAAGTTAAACGGTGGGTTGGTAGATCTCGTGGTTGAGCCTGCAATGAAATTATTTCAACATCCTCGTATATTTAGTGGGCTTTTGAATGCAACTATTTATGATTTGGAGCCACAAAACAATTCTCCCATGGGCTCACACCTAGTAACCGTATTGATAGTAGTTTGTGGGCCTATTTCGTGTCTATCGAATTTTACTAACCAAGTGGAAAAAATTGGTGAAAATTTGGTTAGGCTAAACATTTACTCTAAGAAAAAAGGCAATAGGGTTTATGGTTTACATTTGGATGGCTATCTAGTTGGAGCTGAATTATTTGAGCATGTGAAGTCAATAGTGAATGAGACGCAATCCATTCCATTCGATCCAGGTGGTGCCAGGCGAGGCGAGACGACTCGTGAAAAAAAAATTGTTTGGTTGGGTTGTGATAATAATAAATCAGAATCGGGTTGATTTTCCTTTTGATCCAGGTGGCTTTGGTTCGAAGACGAAACTCGAGGACGAGTTTTTTTCGAAGACGGGGAGTCTGATGATGCAAGATTATCTCATAGTTTGAATTTTAATCCTTTTATTTAGTTGCCTATTTTGTAGGGATTTGTATTTCCTAGTTTATCTCTTTTTTGTTCATTATAAATTAGGTTCTAGGGTTTATGTTTTAGTTAGTTTTTTTGATTGATTATTGAATAGAAAAAACTTTGTTCTTGAACCTTTGGTTCGTTTATCAGTCTTTGATTAATCAAGTGAGCTTGAGCCATTTGATTGCAAGCGTAACTGCATCATTATCATTCATTAAGTATACTAATGACCAACTCCTTTGACTTTATAATTGACCAACTCCTTACAGTCAAATGCCTTTTATCATTAGATGATGAAGCATATAAAAAGTATACTAATCAACCGTTGAACTTTACATCGTTTCGGTTGTCAATAACCTTTTTTTGAGAACGTGCCTCTCCGGAGTTTCTTTAAAGGGATGGTGGGGGACGGTAGTGATATTATGTTTTGGCTCAACCCATGGTTGAAAGAGAGGCCGCTTAAGGAGTGCTACCCGAATCTGTTCAGGTTAGAGACAGACAGTGAAGACTTGTTCCGTTCGGACCGTATCGAGGGAGGTGGTGTCTGGCTTTGGAAACATGACCCAGATACCAAAGTTGAAATCAGGGAGCTGGCTGATTTGCTTACTAGAATGCAGTCGGTTTCTTTAAGTAGTAGGAGGGATAGCTGGAATTGGTTAGGGGACCCGTCAGGGGTATTTTTGGGTGAAGTCTGCCAAGAAAATTATGTCTAACAGCCATGATTTCAACAACCGTTCTGTCATTGAATGGTGTAAGTGGGTCCCATTGAAGTGTAATGTGTTCGTCCGGAGGACCGAAATGAATAGAATTCCTACCGCGGATGCGCTCTGTAAGAGAGGTATTTTGGTTGGAGACGGTATGTGTCCGCTTTGCAGGAGCGATGAAGAGTCTGTTGAGCACTTGTTCACATCTTGTGTGGTTGCGACCGTGCTGTGGCAAAAGATTAGCAGGTGGTGCCGCATTCAGAATATCTTTGCTTTCTCTTTAAAGATCTTTTGGAGGTTCACAATTTCGGTAGACTGGGGGAGGTGGAGAAAGTGGCCCTGAAGGTATAGTTATTATTTCCTGTTGGAGCTTGTGGAAAGCCAGGAACAAGGCGGTGTTTTCGGCAGCTCGTATCAAGGCGGAAGACATTTTCAGTGAAGTGAGGTCTTTAGGCTTTTTATGGTTTAAGTATAGATCGAAGTTCAAAGATGTTCTTTGGTTGGATTGGTGTAAATTTGTATTTATGTAGTGTTCGGTTTGTGTTTGCTTGGCCCGGTTTTCGGGTCGGAATGAAGTTTTCTTAAAAAAAAAACCCGTTGAACTGGGAAAAACTATCGGTTATCATTTGTTTAAAAAAACCCCTTGCTTTCGGGTGTTCTACCCTCCCAAAGTGAATCATGCTCAACATAAGGGATCATGCATTGTCAAGTATGTGAGCTGGTATGGGACGACGAGCATGCATGAGGACGTGCATGAAATGGTGGTGGGAGAGTGTCACGGGCCAAATGTTTGAAGATCGCAATGCTATAGGCTATGCTTGAACGCTTGGGTTACTGGCTAGTCCTGGACTTTATCGGGGGACGGGGTCAGTGTCAATGAAGAGGTGTACGTGCCTAGTCGTGCAAACAACGAACGCGCCACTGGTCGAGAGCTGGCGCCGCTCTCCTGATGTGTCCAAGGCAGGATGAAACCAGTGACCCACAAAAAGAAGTCGGAAGAAAGACTTCAACTCGTCAATATGGTGGTAAACGGGAGACCCAGTAAGGCACTAGATGACACAGGAGCAAGCCATAACTTCGTCTCAATAGATGAAGCAATAAGACTCGGTGTTCGAGTAACAAAACAAAACACAACGATGAAGACCACAAACGGACCCATCCAACCAACACTAGGGATGGCCTACGACGTCAAAACCACAATCGGCAAATGGAAAGGTAAGATTGACCTTTCCGTGGTGCCAATGAAAGAACACGACTTCGTGCTTGGCCAGGATTTCTTCGAAAAGGAACAGGCCTTTCTCATTCCGTTTGCAAACAAATTTTGCATCATAGACGTAAACCAAGTTCACAAAATGAAGACAGAGACGGACACTGGCCGTCAAGGTATGTCAATAACATCAATGCAACTGGAGGTTGGTTCTAAGACAAGATCAACTAGTCATTCATCACAACGAGGCATAACCCGAAATCGCAACGAGGACGTTGCGAATTTGGGTGAGGGAGAATGTCACGATCCGCCTAAATACACAACTTTCTTCGCGAGTTCTGGAAGGTTCCGGAACACTAAAGATGCGTCTAGGGCTACACGGAAGTTTCCAGAACAGCCTACAAGTTGCTGGAACATCTTGGCACCATCGGAAGACTCTAGATCAGCCAAGAACACTCTAGAATGACCATGAAAACACTTAGAAGTCATGGATATTTTGAAGGAACTCTCTAGAATTTAGCTCATAAATATCCTAGATATTTTGTATGGAATTCTCTAGTTAAGAATTCTCTAGAACTAGTATGAACTGGTATAAATATGTGATGAAGGTCTCGTTTTGAGATCACCCCACACAACCCCTCATAACTCATTCATAACCCAACTTCTTGTAAACACTTTGTACTTGTAACTTTGTTCAAGTAATACATAACCTTCTTTGTTGTAGTATTGCACTACAAAATCATACCTGTTATCTTCACAAACAAAGACTTCCGCTGCTATACATAACTAAACCCATCCAAAAGGCTGAACTTAGAAGTATTCTAAGTGCCGCACGAGAGTTCAAGAATAACTCCGTGACGATATGCTACCATAGGGGACATTAAAGTAACTAACCTAGTACAGGAAAAAATGAAAAAAAAAAATCATCACTGGCAGTGTCTAAAGTGAGTTGTCTTCAATCATCATCCTCACAGCATTGGTCTCCACCTAACAAACCCATCTTGGACGTTAGCCACAAAGTTAGACACCACTCTTTTTATATCTCTGAATCGATTTTGCCTTCATACACACATTGAAGATAGATTTACACAACAATTTTTTGGAATTTCAAACAGATCACTAAATCAGTATTGAATTTTGTTATAATTTTCAAATTTTGTTTTACACAAAACGCCGGAGTACCTACCTCGCAAGAAAAATCAACCAGAATTTGAGAAGGGAAACTTTTAAGTTTTAACCAAAAACTAAGTTGAATCATGCAGTTCATACCTTTGCCGGCGGCATTGATATGTTCAAATCTGTTGGTGTTGGCGTTGTGCAAGCCGCCCATAAGGACTAAGTTGAATCCTTTGAAGAAAGCAAAACTGAACCACGATAAGCAACCAATCAAACCCAATAAACAACTCGTTAGATGAAAACATAACCCTGTTTCACCAAAATCAAACCAATAACCCAATCAATTGTTGATAAACACAATCATAACTGAGTACACGTGCTATTCTTAGATGTGCATAGATAGATAGATGCTAATTTTGAAAATGGTATCAAAGAAAGAAATCAGATATCAAAAGCGTTTTTTTAACAAACCTCAATCAACTCGATGAAGGCACCTCTTGTAGCTTTGTTTCTATGATAACCAAAAGACAGTACGGAAAGCTGACTATTGTCACCACAGCTGAAGTCGTCGGCCATTCCATCTCTTCTGCCGATCCAAACCACTTGTAAATCTAGGCCTTGTGACGTCTTGTGAAGAAGGACAAAGAACAAAAGCCTGTCTGGAGTCGATTCGTACACATCAGTTTAACCTAAAAATCACTTAGAACGTTATAAGAATTCAAAATGGATTCAGCAAGAATCTCAAATAACATAGTAACTTGGGACTGCATCAATTTCGATTGTTCTGAAGTTGTTTTTTTTTTTAAATTAAGTGACCAAAATGAAATATAATTTTTTAGATGCATACATGTTCGGTCAAATAATAAGAAAGGAGCATACCAAGAAGTTGGAGAATTGATCAGGATCCACGCGGGTTGCTGACTCAGCTTGACAATCTAGAAAGGTGTCCTTTATAAGAAAAAATCAGGATAGTAACTAAAATCTTGAATCAACTTGATAGTAACTTACATTCTTGGCTAGCTTGTCAACAAAGAGAATATAAGGAGCCACTTTCAATAGAACTGAGGCAATAAATTATAGTTATTAAGGTCAAACCACGTACTATAATCTATAAGGGTCTAAAACAGTAGCAAACCAGTTTACTCTTTTTATCGGCATGAAACATGTACTTTATCAAACAGAAGATACCTAAGTATTGTTCAAATGCTAGACCTTTCGCACGTCGATGATATCATAAATACATATTACATGTAAACATACAATCATCTGTGTGTTATCCACTTCTGTACCAAGAAGGCATGGCCTGGCCTTTCAATTCAGATTGCAGATTAATGTATCATTCTTTTATCCTAAATTGAGAGGCGTTTCCTTCCGTTTCACGTCAGAATAACGCCTTCCTGAACTGTTGTATCTATTATTAGTTCCTTAAATATCAGAATTCGCCAAGCACATCCAAACACTTACTGTTTTCTTATGCCAGATTACCTGTTTTGATAAATAATTCAATATGCATCCAGGCACATCCAAGCAGAATTCTCAGTGTATAAATTATTAGCTATTAACAAGTAACAAAATATGGACATTATCACATTATGCCAGCATATCCGTTCAGATGCCCCCCATCAATATTATACTGCGAACAAAGTCATTTACAGAAAAGACAAATGATATCTTTGGTACATGCCGAAACGGGTCGGGTCAGATTGGGTGTCTTGAAACACATTTTTGTCCATTTACAGTAATTAATGAGATTACATAAACCGCATCAAAATGATATTGATGCATATTTTGTTAAATTTGAATAACCCATGTGACCCATTTTATATTAGCTATTTTTTATTCTATCTAAGTAACCCGTTAGGGTTCAAACATTAACAAATCGAGGCCGTTATAAGAAAGCGGGTCAAAATTGCATCACATCAATTAGAACATAAAAATCCGATATAGACAAAGGGCAAAAGTTGAATTAGCCAAAAATACTTTCTATATTCATTACAACAAAGAACCATACAACAATTCAAGTAGGTAGATAGCATACAAAAACTCATATTCGTATTCAACTATTATACTGGTAATGACGGTTACAAAAACTCAAAACAATCCATCAAGACTAACGAATCAATCAATCTTTAGAATCACAGTCATGACCAGATATTACCCAACCAATAGCAACACATTTTTACTAACTTCTGGAATTTGGTGGTTTTGGGGGTTGTTTGGGGGGTTTCAGGTGATTTTGGGGGAGGAGAGGAACAATGGCAATGGCAAGGGGTGAGTGGTATGAATTGGTTCAGTTCAGTTAGGTCAAAGTTTGAAAACGTGTAAGAGCAGGAAGCGGTGTGAATTTTCAAAGTCTTATGGCCACAGTTTTTACAACATGAATCAACACCTTCTTGATCATCAATTGGGGTTGGTTCTTCTTCTTCTTGATCGTCGTCGTCAAGGGTTTGGGGATTGGAGAGATCAGGTGGGGTTTCTTCTATAAGGGAGTCATTTGGTGTTTCAGGGGTTTGGGGATTGGAGAAATGGGTATTTATGAAGTAAGGGTGATTCAAGAAAAAGAAAAGGGGTTCATCATCATTGGGGATTTCATGATTCACATTGAAGAGATCAAGCGTGTTCAGGGAAGAAAGTGGGTTTCTCTGGTGGTGGAGAAGTTGGGGGTGGTGGTGGTGGTGGGAATTCAGTGGTGGAAGATGATGATGGGCTTCAATGGCGTTCTTCTGGTGAATCCATTCAATATCGTTGTCAGCAGATTCAGAAGTTTCCATGGGCTTTTGCTTTAGGTTTGTGTTTGGGTTTGGATTTAGACCTGAATTAGTTGAAATTGAAACCCCATTCCGCGCTTTTGTAACAAACAGCCCCTCCACTTCCTTGTTTGCGGCCGCCATACGTTTAGCCCAGTCACCCAAGGTCGAAACAAATTCCGAGCTCACATGGTGATGTGTTTGATGTTATGCTTCTATGGTCTCCATAGTAGACTTGGGTGAACAAAATCATCAAGGTGAAGGTTAACACCACTGTCTCGCCCATGGTTGTAAAAATCCCGACTAGTCTCCGATTAGTCGCCGATTAATCACTAATCAGAGGTTCACCGATTAATAGCTAGGCAGTCAATGGCGGTCCTATTCTAGCCAAATTTTGGCTAGATGCCAGCCAAATTTTGACCAAACCATATAAATTCCTTCCAATTACTTTAAAAAATGGGCTAATGAGGGGTTAAAACATGTCTACTTTAAAAAACTACATATAAAAACGTGTGTGTGTGTATATGTAACTAAATATTACATATAAAAATCTCAATCCGATTAATTCCGATTAATCCCGATTAATCGCTAGTCGGTACCCCACCGCCCGACTAGCGCCTAGCGATTCTTACAACGCTGTCTCACCATTAATTTGATGGATTCCAGACGAATCCACAAGTTAGGAGTTTGGCGGCGCGTTAGAATGAGACCGATGGGGGCAGAGGAACACAATACGCTATTTAGGTTAGGGAAATCAACTGGATTAAGAGAAGGAGCAGTATCAGGAGGTTTATTTGGTGCAATCTCAACACCAAATGATGGATACATGGGAGAAATTAGGGGAGAATCGGCTGAGAAAGGATGAGCAGATAGAGAGAGATTTTTAGAGAGAGAAAGTTAGAAAGAGAAAAAAATCTTACAAATGAAATCCCATTGTGTGCTTTTATAGGGATGTCGTTTTATTATTTTAATTAATAATGAGTTATAATGACCAATTTACCTCTAAGGAAAATAACAAAAATCAGGATTTAATTTGAGGAATATGAAGTTGATTTCACTTTTGGACCAAAATGGCAAAAAAATGAAACCACGGGGACCCAGATGCAAAAGGTTTGAAATTTGGACTAAAGTGTCAAAAGTGACCAAACTTCAGGGACTAAAATGGCAGTTTACTCAACTAGTTTTCTCGTACCAAGGGAATTCAGTAATAAGAATAATGTTTTTTTTTTCAACTGCATAAAGTATTCAGGTTAAACTAATTTTCTCATTCCTATTAAAAAACAATTCATAACTGAAACATGTAGAATTTCCAGAGCAAATCATCTAACAATCACAAGTTTACTTTTTTCTTCAGAAAAACATACTTACCGATCGAAACCGAAGAGTGAAACAGGATTAGATTTCTCAAACTCAAGTGGGCTTAGTGTCACGGGCCAAATATTTGAAGGTCGCAATGCTGTGGGTTGTGCTTGAACGCTTGGGTTACTGGCTAGTCCTGGACATTATCGGGGGACGGAGTCAGTGTCAATGAAGAGGTGTACATGCCTAGTCGTGCAAACGACGAACGCACCACTGGTCGAGAGCTGGCGCCGCTCTCCTGATGAGTCCAAGGCAGGACAAAACCAGTGACCCACACAAAGAAGCGGGATGGATTGGCTTGTCCCGGGGACTTGGGGACGCCACACGGGGGTGGTCGAAAAGTAACCCCGTGACATTAGGCTTACTTGGGCTTATTTACAAGTTGGCTAGCTATTCGGGTCGGTTATCACAGAAGAATCATATCAATACACACACATGTATATAAACTGGGTCGGAACCAGACGGTTTTTCAATTACGCAGATGAGTTGCAGTTTTACATACATGAACACACATATACTGATACTAGTGGGAGAGCCCGCGCTTCGCGGCGGGGAAAGATGGATGATTTTTAACAAAATTAGATAGAAAAAGCACTACTCAACGAAAATTTTATATAAGAAAAAACAAAACCAAAAGTAAGCTTCAATTTAGGCTCAAAATTGATTTAAGCCGACTCGATTCGAGTTTTTAACAAGTCCATATTAACATTAACTTGCTCATATGCGACTCGACTCGACTCAGTACATTCAACCTAAAATTTTATATTTAAAGAAAACTTTTATATTAACATTAACTTGCTCATATCACATGGGCGTAGCTTTGAAGGGGTCGGGCCCGAACTTTTCGCTCAGTAGTGTTATGTATGTATGTTTTGTATAGAATTTTTTAGATTTATACGTTTTCGACCCCCCGGTTTTATAATTTTTAAGGTATAATTTTAGATCCGGTGACTTCCGACCCCCCGTTCGGAAATCTCAAGCTTCGCCACTACTCATATGCGACTCGACTCCCCACCTCACCATCATACCAAGCCAGAACAAAGAAAATCACAGTTGCAGCAAGTAAAATTCTAACGAAAGTATCATTAAACTGATACAATATCAGACCGAAAACAGATGCTTTTCCAAATCATTCGTCTCATACTTTTGCAGCCGCTTCTCAACTTCACCATCAGCAAGACCAAATTTGCATCCACCTGGTAGTTTTGTTCACCTGCAAGATCAATCATCTTGTTACCATAATGATCCGGATCACACACATAACAAAAGTCAGTGGGCAATGTATCTGATGATCGTAAAAAACATTACTTTTACAAAAAAAATATATATAATTAAAAAGGTGGACTATAGCAAAGGCAATCACAAATGAAAAGAAACAAGATTTACCCAAAGTTGTTTTGCTTCACAATTTTCTTTACCGTACATGAGGAAGCGTTTCCTTTTGAAGTATATCACAGGTACCTGTGAATTGTTATTACTATTTTCTTATCATGTACAAAGTTGCAACACTTTCTATTAGTCAAAAGTGTTCAATAACATCTAATAATTGTTGTTAGTTTAAATTTACACCGTGCATAGTCATTTCTTTTCTCAACCGATCTTTAACTGAAGCCAGCATAATCCATCAGATAGCCTTTGTGTATACTTTTCGACACTTGCACCAGTGATTAAATTAATTAATGAAACGAGCTGCCAACCAAATTCGGGCCAAAGAACCTGAAAATAACCAATCGTAAGATGTTGCCCACTTTATCATAAATCATCATCTAATTGTACACTACTTACTTTAACTGACTGGACTTGTTTTGACATGCATTGAAATCCTTAAATCGAACAAAATAAGCCATTGATTCACAACTCACACTCCATCTCCCTATATAACAATAGTGGGAATGCCCGCGCGTTGCGGCGGATTTCTATTATGATGTCTATCATTTCGGTTCGTTTTGCTACCCGTCCGGTATCGCCAGAACCAAAAAAAAAGAGCAAAAGTTAACTGTAGCGGTTAGTTATTTATATATTTAACTTAAGAACATAGTCGACATCTTTGTAACTTTTTGTAGCAATTTCAACATCCCCACCTTCTGAGTATAAAGATATAATCAGATATCTATGGCCTAGACAGTTAGTTGAGATTTAATTATTGCCCAACTTTATGGTTTTTTCATGCCACGAGGGAGAAAAATGGCATGTGTATATATACCACATGATCGTTACCTGAGTGAAGAAGCTGCCAAGAAGGTTTAGACGTTTAGCATGGGCTGGTGTCGCATTTGTAAAGTTGACGGTGAAAGCGTAGAAAGTCTGGATATGCATGGTCAAACACGTGAGCACCAAAGGATGTCTATGGATATGGTTGTTAGCATCAAGAAGAACAATGGTAAGAGAAAAAAAGTTAAAGTCATATTTTCATTCTTTAATACAATAACTGATTCTTTTGTCTTAAACCTATAAGTTTTTTCCTCGTATAGTAGAACATCTATTGACCATAAGAAGGCAAGCAAATTCAGAATCTAGAGATCTATGCTCGTGCTGATATGTCTTAGATGATTATGATGGTTGAAGCGAAAAAATGATCAAGGCAATACTATCTTTGGTATTTACATTTAGGAAGTGGTGAGTCAATGTCAGATGCTCTTTTGGATGGTTTATGCTTGTTTTGTGTGTTAAAAGCCCTCTAGCATGTATGTTACAACCAGGTAAATCCTTTTGTCCAAAACTAATTATATGATATTTGTGAATTTTGCTGAATTCATATGTAAGTCTCTGTACTTTAGCTTTGTATCATTAAATCCCTAAGCTTTAAAAACCTAACAAAAAAAGTACTTATAATAATAATGTGTAGGGAATTTATCCCTACTGATATTGTAACTTCGACAAATTTACAGATCTTAGATCTTTACTTCAACAGTTTTTCTAGGGCCACTCCTGCCACATTAGAGGCTATCAAAGTTGAGACCTTTTACATGTTGAAACCTACTTTATTCTTATAAATATTATTGTTGATAATGACTATAAAATATTTTATTTTTACATGGGTTATGATCGTAAATCTATAGATGTGACAAAAACTATTTGCCATGTTATGAAACGCTTGGTGATGTTTACAGACAGTTTAACAATAACAGTTTTACTGGTCCATTCCCTATGCAGTTGACTAACATCATATCATTACAAGTGATCTGAGTATTTTTTCCAACCTAGCTTTCACTTGGTTATATTGTCATGACTTAAAATATAGTTGTGGATACTTTTAGCCAAATCAACCTACTCCTGGATTAGAACCCTCAACCACTTTGGGATGAACACATTTAACACACACCTTGATACCGTTTGTCTACAAGCCCTTTCGTATTCCGCTTTAGCAAGTTTTAAGGTTTGTTTACCCAAATCAACCCATTCATAAAAAAATAGGTTGAAATTTCCACCTCTACTAACCATGTATCTAAGGCTCTTTTCTTTTGTTTGAACATTTAAACTTAAGAGAAAGCTATATGACAAAACAAGAATAACTTACTTATGGGGTACATATCACATGTTCCCAACTCTTTGACTGACTGCTAAAGGCAACCCCTCTCCATCAGAAACCTGAGAAGCAAAGGGGCCATAAATTCAATTGCACAGAGGAGTTCCAACGATGAACCATTTCCTTTTTTAACCTTTTGTAGGGCAATCAAAGCCAGACCCCATAATCAACTCCCACACTCTTGGTGTTAAAATTTCATATGCTTAGGCCATACTATTATCCATACTAACGACAGGCTCCTCATGACTAACTCTCTCCATTATGGTCCCTTCATCATATCTAATGATGACCCTGTACAGTAGAACAAGATACTAAATGAGTTGGTTACGGACTTTCTGACGGAAAAAAATAACATCAGAATATTCACCAAATAAAGATCCCAGCCGAATGAAGCATGTTCACCAATCACAAGAATGATAAAAAGAACCAGGAAACACAATGAGCTGGAGAATGAAGATAAACCTAGGACTTTAAATGATATGATAGAATTTCTGAATCGTGCAAATATATAACTAACTAACAACTTACCTACGTGAACCTTTCAAGTCCAACATTCAAAGTGTTTTCTAATCTGCACCAGAAAGCAAAAAAAAAAAAAGCTAAGCAATAATTAAACAACCAATAAATTGAGCTTATTAGGGAAAGACGTCCATGTTTTAAAGCAATTGCATCACAACACAGGCTTCCAGCAGCCATTTTAATGTCTTATTATAATATTCCACCTATCATATTATACATTAATGGTATTATAGATATTATAAAACGTAAAGAACACCATAAAAGATTAATCAAACAAGATATTTTTTTAAACCTCATCATTATCCAAAAGGAATAAGGTCTCATTGGTATCCATGAGGTTGGTACATGCAACTAACACAAATAAGGATGATCAGGTGAGTGAAAAATTCTCACCTGAAGTTTAAATTTCAAACCAAAATAATTAAGTTGAGAACTGAAAATAAAATAAAACAGGAAGAATATCAACAATATAGTCGGTATAAGATAAAGAAAAGAAGGAAACAAAGTATATGAACAAAGAAAGAAGCTTACTTCCAGCAAAACCTTGCTTTTGTGAGATTTATCATCGCTCTTAAGTGCAAGATAATCAATACTTCTCTTCTTCCTCCTTTTATACAGTCTTCAAAACAGTGTAAAAGTAATCAATATACATACTAAACTGAAAAAAAAAAAAAAAAAAAAAAAAGAGACAGAAACGATAGAACATTAAAACATAGAATTCATTACTGAGTATCTTCATTGGACAATTGCTTCGTATATGTGACAAATATTCATGTTCAAGATTAATTGGTCCAAATATGTGACAACATTATGAGAGGGTCACCAATGTCCCAGCACATCACATGAATTCTATAATCCGATCATCTGAACCACCAGTGCCCCATAAACCGTAAACACAAGACGATACACAAGACGCTTCAATCTTGGCATTCAATCAGGAATTAAAAGCCGCAAATTCAGTAATCTTACCTGGTCAGAACGCCAATCGAACAAGAACATGTCACCTTCTTCCTCCTTGGGAAACCCTAATCGAACCCTTCTTTGGTCACTGCCCACACTCTTGCTCGTGGTTCTCTCTTTTTGTCTCTTCACTTTCCTGTCACGAATCGCCACCACAAGTATTTAGGTTTTCGTCAAAACCAGTACCACCGTCTTTGGGAGTGAAGAAGATGAACTGGTGGTGCTGACACAAATATTGATCGGTGAAGCGGTGGGAATTTGATGATTGGAGTTTGATGTTAAATATTGCTGGTATGAAACGTATCTGGGAATTAAATTCTTCCAGTAACAATTGATGTTGTGGCTGTAGAGATTCAATCATAAAGGTAGATTGAAAGAGAACTCTTCAGGTGAAGAAACTGATGTAGATATTTGGGGACGTAAGGAGAGGAGGATAAAATGGGAAGAAAATGTAAAAATATAGGGTTTATCTAAGGGGCTGTTTGGCAACATCTGAATTAATAAGTGCTGAATGAATAAGAGGTCTGAATGGGTAAGAGGCTCTGAACCAGTAAGTGCTGAACCAGTAAAGTGCTGTTTGGTTGTACATCTGAATGACTGTGTAAAATGACATTTTTACCCCTTTTAATTAAAAAAACCATTTTATAAACAAAATTAAAAAAACCATTTTATGACCCAACTTTCGGTCCTGTCTGTCGGTTGAAAACATTCTTTTTAGATTGTGAGCCTTATGACCATTTCTTCATTTTTACCCAACCATTTCTCCACCTCCACCTCTAGACATCTTTATCTTCAATCTTCGCACCGGAGGACGCCCAAAAGGCATCCGTACATGTTCAAGAAGTTATATCTGCACGCCAGAAAGAGGTTCAACAGTTGCAAGCCTTTCTCAATGATAACACCAGTCTTGTTAATCTTGTTAAGAAGCTTCCAGATCAACTCCACCATGATATAATGGCAAGAATCTGCTATACCCACAATTGTTTTGTCGTTTCATTTCAAGCTTTGTTTATTTATGTTTTTGTTGTGTTGTGTTGTGCATGGTTGTCAGGGCGGCGGGAGGCGGAGGTGGTGAGGAGATGGAGGAGGAAGGCGGCGGGAGGCGGAGGTGGGGAGGAGGCGGCAGGAGGCGGAGGTGGTGAGGAGAGGGAGGAGGCGGCGGGAGAAGAGAAGACAGAGGATGAAGGAGGTTGGAGTGATTGAATCTAGAAGATTGAAGAGAAGGAGTAAAGAGAAGGGTATTTGGAGGAAAGTTTGGCGGTCAGACTTGGTCAGACTTGTATCAATGTATGACTGGGTCAGAGTTTAATAAGAGGATGGGTATGTTTTAAGAGGGATAAAACAAACACACTTAACATCTGACTCGGTCAGACATAGGCTATTAAGAGGTTAATAATATGCAAACAAACAGCCCCTAAGACTTTTAGTCTGCCATCTTAAAAAATAGGTGTTAAATTACTTTTGTGTCCATTGAAAATGTATTATATAGTTATATAGATATATAGATATGGGGAAGGATCCACTAAAAAGTGAATTTTGCCTAAGTAGCCTAAGAAGGATTGTGATGATGACATATGGCACTCCTAATAAGTAGGAATGAAGGGCATTTTGGTCCTTATAAATAGGAGTGAAAATGACATGTGGCACCTCTTTTGTTTTTTAAAAATACAACAAAATAAATCTAGTACAAAAAAAATCTAGCACAAAAAATCTAGTACAAAAAAATATAGCACAAAAAATGTAGTACAAAAAAATATAACACAAAAAATCTAGTACAAAAAAATATATCACGAAAAAATTCAGCAAAAAAATGTAGTACAAAAAAATCCAGCACAAAAAATTGAGAAAACAAAAATTTAAGATAAAAAAATCCAGTACAAAAAAATTAGCACAAAAATATAGTACAAAAATTTAGCACAAAAATATAGTACAAAAATTCAGCACAAAAAAATATTATACAACATAGAAATACAACACATTTTAGTGGGTTTTTTTAATCTTCATATTTTCTATAGCAATATGGTACTCAAATTAAAGATAAAAAGACGCTCGATTTTATGGTGAAGTTTTTATGAAAAAATAATGTCGTATAAAAAAGTTATGAACGTTTAAAAAACGGGGGTGGAATATGCATGTGCCTTGCATGTGGAGAGAGAAAGTCCATAAATAATATTTTCCCAAGATACCCTTGCACTCCTTCTTTCTCCTACATTTTCATCTTAACCATTGATTTGAAAAATGAATGGTTAAGATTCCTTCTCATCCTACTTAGGCAAAATCAACTTTTTATTTGATCTTACCCCATATAGATATATAGATACATACAATAATAATTTGCATACATACATACATACATACATACATACATACCTGCGCCTACAAATATAACCTCTTGAAGAAGAACTTGGACGAAGATGAGAAGTCTGACCAAGATCGAATGAGTTGGTTGTATAAATAAGGGTTGATTGCATTGTTTTGTAATTTGATAAGGATTAACGTTGATATCTGTTTCCTTTAATAAGGGATATTTATCAATTTTTAAATAAAGTATCCTTATCAATTTTAAAAAAAAAATGTTTTGATTGGGTTTATGTAAATCGATTCCAAGGGTTCTTAATCGTGTCTTTGACGGGTTTACCCGGAACCGTGAAAAGGGCATGTACCAGAACCGAGACCCGAACCATGATATACATATACGGGTAACATGGGTCGGTTCCAAACGGGTTTCATGGGTTTCGCGGTTCGGACCAGTTTAATGCTCACCCCTATATATTATTATTACAACTTCATTAATTAAATCCGAGTTTGTTTATTTTGGGGACACGATTTTATTTATTACGTCTATATTTATCATGAGATTTTGTTGTATCTCTAAATATAGAAAGATTATAATTTGAACTTTTAGTTTCTAGGGATGAGTACATGGTCTTAAGTATTGGTATCGAATTTTACGTACCGAATTATTTTCGGTACCCATTTTTTAGAGTTTTCGATATCGGTACCGGTAAATACCGATTTTTTACATTCAGTTCATTTTTCATATTTATACATCGATTTTATATATTTATACTTTCGTTTCATGAATTTATATCCCATTTTCATGTTTTCAAAGCAAATGTTTTAGCCAAGTTTGGTTTTGTCTATTAACTGAAATTTAAAAAGTCAAACAAAAAACCGTCAATCTAACCAAATCAATTAATCGATTGGTTAATAAAATAGACTAATCGATGTTGGAAATTTGGCAAATGGATATTTAGTGAATTATAATTTAATGAAATGATAATTATTAATAAACTCTTCATAGGTGAATTAAAGACTAAACTCTTGAATAGAATTTTTATGTCTTTTAATTTGAGTCTTTACGTCTCAAATTAAATCTATAATTGAGTGGTTAATTAAGTGATTTTTCACTCATCCTCATTTTGAGATAGAGAAAGGCTAGAAAAATACAAGAGAATGGTTACAAGAAAAATACATGAATACATGGAGAGTTCTTGGAAAAGAAGAAATACTTGAAGACTCATGTATTGGGTACTTAGAGAGATATGTTTTCTCTATTCGATTTCATCACCTTCGTATAATTTTTTTCCACAAATTCTAACACTATAATTTTATCCGATGTAACCTCGGTCGCGTTGCCATTTTTGGCAGTACAAACTGTTTCGGCTGTTGTACCCTGGGAGACAAGCGTGTCGTCTTGAGTAGAGGCACAAAATCTGTTTTAAGGGGAGCGTGTTGAACACGTGCCTCAGCCACAACCGTCAACACTTGTTTGTTCTTTTTGTAGGAAATTATTGTACAAGAAAACGTGGTTCAAGACCTCGTTGAATCCTACACAACGGATTATACAAGAAGGCATGATTCAAGAGTTCGTTAACAACTACACAACGGACCATACAAGAAGACGCGGTTAAAACTCTCGTTGAAGACTATAGTTTGAATCAATCAAATTACATATGTTGTATTTAAGTTATTTCGTTAAGGATTTGTGCACGGTACGGTTACTACAATTTTCCAAATATGTTACTATTTTTATATTTATTTATATAATTATTATTATTATTGTGACCCATGTCCTACAAACTTAAAACAGATTTCGTGAGATTGTTGCTACAATTTTAAAACCTTATTTATAAGGATTTTAGGTTCACGAAAGGATTTATAAAAAAAAATTTGAAAGATTATGATCTTATAAATATTTTTTGAGGATTTATAATAAAAAAATATTTTTAAAGATTATGATCTTATAAATATTTTTTTGGGAAATTTGTATGTAGTACAACTTGTTGTGTTTGGATTTATTGAGCGACAAATTTTTTTAATCCCAATCAGTGGGACTTGAACTCAAGACCTCCCTCTCCTAAATCCAGGTGTTTAAAGATTTTGTCTTTCCAATGGATCATCACCACATTGGTTATAGTGGCGGAGCCTGAAATTCTTTTAACGGAGTCATGTTTTTCGTACTCGGATTTATAACAACCAGGTGTCAAAATTTTCAGGTCGGGTCAGGTAAAACACAGAATAAAACCAATATCATAATAAAAGTACAATGTCTTTGTAAAAATCTCATGTTTCGTCCCCCGTTCCCCTATTGATCAAAAATTAAGAATCAATCACTTCTGCCTCTTCAATTCAAATGAAATCGTCCATGAGTTACACTGATCGTGACCTTTCTCAACTTATGTTCATCTCATGATTCGTCAGTTCATCTCTGACAGTCTTTTATTATTGTTATTAAGGATAAACAATTAAAAGTAATTACTGGGCATTTAATTGGTTACTGGGTTAAAAACTTAAAAATAACACATTAGCTTTAAATGTTTTAAAGTAGACTATATATTATATGGAATTAAGTAAATTAACTTAACTAATAAGCTATAACTTTTTTAGGTAAAATGTTTACATTATTTTTTTCGTTAGTTAGAAATATATATAGTTTTTTCATGTCAATGGTAAAAAACACTGGCATCATTTAAAAAAAATATGCGAAAAAGATTAGTGTCGGGTAACGCTGATCCTCTCCGTCACTGACGGAATCTATTACCATTTTTGTGTCTGCACTTTTATTGTGAGTTGATTGTTTTCTAATTAGGTCGAAGTTAGTTCCTGTCGTTTTTAACACCTTTTATATTATTTGTTTCTAGTAAACTTTATTATTTTCCATTGGGGATTGTTAGGGTGGTGGTGTTCTTGGTGTTTTAATTCTGATTTTTGTTTGATTTCTTTGTGGTGTTTCTAGCTTCTTGCTAGATTATTTTGCCGTTGAAAAAAAAAATAACATCTTTTCGCGATGTATGTGAGAAAGTCAAAAAATAGATCCTCACAGTCCATAGCTGTTTTCAACTTTGAAGCTTGGACTTTGATACCGGATATTAGAAGTTTGGAACACCAATCTTATTAAGATGAAAGTTTTAAGGAGAGATCAATGATGAGATATGGATAACACCTTGATTGGGTCTCTTAATGTTAAAAGTATGGTTTGACACTTTTGTGGCTCAAACTCGAGGTTACGAAAGTAATCATACTTTAAACAATTCTAATTATATAATAAACAATTATATTATGTAATAGCAACTTAGGTTGCCTTTATCGTACCATCGCATACCTTCATTGAAATGCACCGATTCATTCAAAATAGACAACTTTTAAATATATACGTACAAAAAGTAACACAATGGTTTGGATAAAGATACAATGGTTTAAATGAAGCGTTTTTAAATATATCACACCTTTCAAAAAGTCATAACTTTTCAAACTATACGTGACGTCTCTTACAAAAAGTCACAACCCTTTATATGACTTCCCTTACAAAAAGTCACAACCCTTCATAGCATATATACGAAAAGTCACAACCATTCAAAATCTATTTAAATATATCACACCCCTCACAAATTAAAAAAAAAATCGCAGCTCTTCAAACTAATTTTAAATATATCACCCCCTTACAAAAGGTCACAACCCTTCATTTGAAACTTGACAATTGTATTTTATGCTAAGAGTTTGAAGAATATTTGAAACTTGAAAGAGATTGTTCCAAATATAGGTTATGAGACTTCCTATCTGAACCATTACCTTCATTCATGAAACGGTAATGTAGTAATATTAAAATTAGTTAAGGTGAATAACCAATTTCAAACTGCTTGGTCTGAATCTTAACAACGTATTTCGTAATTCATAAAAGTAGTGTTCAAGTATCATTGTATAAACTCATTACCAAATGCTTTCTTTCATCCTACTTAACTGAAATGCAAAAAACCTTCATAATTCTTAACAAAAAAGAAAATGGTTGGAGGTTGATAGTGGCAGTGGTGGATGAGGTTGAAGATGATGGTGGGGGGTGACTGGTAGCATTTTCCGGCGGGGTGAGGTGGTGGTGAAAGGTGGAGGTGATGAAGATTAGGGAAGACGAAGAGGGTGGGGTTGGTGGTGGGTTCCACATAAATTTTTAAATATTTATTTTAACTTTTTAGTTATTTATTTAACAATAAATGTATTTAGGTTATTTCACACCCACTTAACTGAAAAAACTAACATTCATCTGCTTCAGGGATTATCCGAGAACGAGTGTGCAAAAGTTGAGGACTATAGCTATAATTTTATAAGTGTGTGGACTATAGGTGAAATCTGAGCAAACTATAGGGACTATCCAGGCATTTTTCTCATCAAATTATTTTTGCTACTTATTTTTAGAAAATATTTTGAATAACCCATTCGAAACACCCGACCTAACCTAGCCCATGCAAGATACATTTATCTCGCGTTTCTCACAGCCCATATTATGCATACTAGTAAAAAGTTTGGTTTTGGCCTCCACTAAACGTACACCTCTGCCATCTTATTTTGACACCCTGACACGTATACGACCCCTATACTTGTATATGAGTTGTATATGAGTTGTATATAAGTAAGGGAATATTAGAGTATTTTTGGCTACGCAAGTATATGACCAGTATACGAATCAATATATACGATCCATAAACACATACATAAGCCTTGTACATGTATACGAGTCAATTATACGATCCACAAACAAATATACGAGTCTTATATACAACCAGTATACATGTATATGAATCGTATATACAATCCATAAACATATATATGAGCCTTATATACAACCAACGTAAATGTATACGAGTCGTTTGCACAACCAAACATCTGACATTTATGGTTAGGGTCAAATAAAAAGTTGATTTTGCCTAAGTAGGGTAAGAAGGAATCTTGACCTTTCATCATTTAAATCAATGGCTAAGGGTGGTCGGGGCACCTAGGCGGGTAAGGCAATCAAGTTATAACTTTGACAAGGGTAATTGTGTATCCTAGGTGTCTTAAATCTTGATGTTTCTTTTAGACGACCCTTGTACTTCATTTATTTCATTAGAGAATGTTGACATCAAGTAGGGATGAGAAATTTTGAACCGAATACCGTTCCACACGGATACAATACATCTACCGTATCACACCGCTACCGACCAAACATATACGGTATGATATTTGGTTTTAGACTTAGCACAATTTTAGTATTCGTACCATGTGATACACTACCGGATCGGTACTTTTTAATAGTATCGTACCATACCATACCGAAAGTGACTAAACATATATAGTAACTATTCAGTTTTAGTTTTACTTTTAGCTAGATCTCAGCATCAATACTATGTAGTACGGCACAAGTTTGGTTCGGTATGGGTACCTAGGGATGAGAAATTTTGAAGCGAATACCGTTCCATACTGATACCATACATCTACCGTATCACACCAATACCGACCAAACATATACTGTATGATATTTGATTTTAGACTTAGCACAATTTTAGTATTCATACCATGTGATACACTACCGGATTGGTACTTTTTAATAGTATCGTACCACACCATACCGAAAGTGACTAAACATATACAATAACTATTTGGTTTTAGTTTTAGCTAGATCTCAGTATCAATACTATGTAGTACAGTACAAGTTTGGTTCGGTATGGGTACCTTTCTCATCCCTAATATCAAGCTTGATTTCTAGACATACATTTATGTAACTTTATTTCTCATCAAAACTAACTTTGTATCTAATACAAAAATTTGTGTTACTCAATGTTTTCAGGACCGACAGGACGTTAAACTGGTCTCCTTACCGAGTATCAACCTCACATAGTCTTCACTTGGAACTCGATTTGTCCAGTTTTGAGTGGTCTCAAGAAGTACACAAATTTCGTCACTAGGTACACTATACCCAGGTATTCTCATACCCGGTTTTAGGTTATTTAAGCGGGTATAGATTCGTACAAGATTTTTTATGTGCACTTATATACGAACCTTCATATAGTAAACAAAACTATGAGTGGTAGTTATAAATCTCTCAAAGGGGTAATTGTGTATCCTAGGTGTCTTAACTCGTGATATTTCTTTTAAACCCCCTAGTACTTCGTTTGTTTCATTATAGAATGTTGATTTCAAGTTAGGATTATAAATTTTGGACCAAATACAGTTCCGTATTGTCGATACCGACCAAACATGAGTGTATTGTATATGACCGTTTAAGGTCTAACTAAAAGTCAAAGTGTTTAAGGTCTCACTAGTGTCTGCTTTCAAAGAATTATAAACACCAATTTTGAGTTTAAGTCAGAGTTCTTATATTAAACTAACATCAAATTCATGAGTGTATAAGTGCGAAACTGATTCAATGTTGGTCCACCGAATTGACTTTGTTCAGCTAATCCTTCATTAGGCCACAATTCTAACAACACCAAACATGGGTTGTGGTGATTTCATGGCTGTGGGGCGACATACGGGCAGAGTTTATGGTTTGGTACTTGAATCGCGAAATATGTTATTGATTTGAGTGGATATGGGGTTTGTTTTGTGTTTGGTTGTAGCGTGATGGTGACAGGAAGAAGGAGATGAGTCGGCAGAAGTTCCTGTGTTTATGTGTGTGCAAGCAGATTGACATAGAAAATAAAGAAACAAGGGGGCACTGATATTTCTATTAGTTTTTTACCAAGTTTTTTGGTCAATTTAAATGACGTTAACATAAAAATATACGGTGTTAGTAAGATTAATTGAAATAGAAAGAAACGAAATCACACGTTGTCCTAGGCTTTGAACCTGAAGAAATACCGGTTCTAATCCGCTTGTGACGTGACCTGAGAGGTGATTTCGACAAGTAGGTTAATCTTCGATTTCTTTGGATCACTGAACTAATGGAGTCTTGAGAATAAATCTGCAAAACAAGGAACATTGTGAAGTTCGTTACGAGAAGGAGAGGTGGGGGGTTCTTCTCGTAACCACTATCCGACATGAGAATAAGTATTGTTCTTTCGAAGAAGAAGGGTAACAAGTGTGTGTTAAATATGAGAGAGCAGAAGCTGGAATGCTTAAACCTTTGGGGCAGTCTAGTATTTATAGCCGAATGATAGGGAGGAAAATGTGGGCTGATGGGTCCTGGGCCGGACATCGCTATCGAAGAATATCCACTTGGTCATCTCTGACATGACAGGTAATGTCTGCAGGGGTGAAGGTGACTTGGCGCAATGTGATTGGTTACATGTCATCGTCCAAGTGACTTTCTGTCGGGACTGTCATCAACCGTTAGTGGAGATCGTGGGGCAGCACTTGGCGACAGCTGAATGGTGCCACGTGTTCATCATTTCGTACTTGTCCCCTACACGATTCTTCCATCATGGGGATTACAATCGCAAAACCTGTTGTAACCTGATTGGCTGCATGTTACTACCGTGTCTACCATATGTCCTTTATATGAGTTGTCACTATGCGTTACACGCGAGTGTTCTCATGCAGGAGAACTCTATAGCCCCCTGAGTGTTTGTTTGCTAATTATAGATATGGTCCAGTACATGTATGACTATACACACTATTTTAAACCATACCCGTTCAAAACCAAAATTGAGGTTTTAGGCAAACCACGCGTACAAAAACCATATATAACTCAAAAGTACATATTAATAATCATTTTTAAAAGAGTAAAATACTTGGATGCTCCCTGTGGTTTGATAAAATAACACCTATAGTCCCCAACTTTTGGAAATTACAGGTATGTTCCATGTGGTTTGCTTTTTGTTACTCGGATGGTCCCTATATTGGATGGAGGTTAGTTTTCAGTTAAGTGGATGTGAAATGACTTATTTACCCTTAATGATAAAAAAAGATGTGGGGTCCCTTTAAAAGCCATTAAGTAATATTATATAAACATATAAATTAAAAAAAATCATGTGGGTCATCCCCACCTCTTCTCTAATCCATCACCACCACCACCACGATATTACCTACACCAATTTTGCCAGCCTCCTCCGCCATAACCACCACCATTCCATGGCGTCGCAACCATTCCAAGCCATCACTACCACGGGAACAAATATGCAGCGTAACAGGTATCAATTGGTAATCGTCTGTAAGATTAAATATATTATGATTTAATATTAATCTAGTAGCCATTATAATCATTTACATAATATAGATCAAAATATATAACAACCTATTAAATAATTAGTTGGTAATTGTTGATGGACCATATTACCCTTATTAACTAATTAGGTTTCCTCTTGGGTGCATATATAAGGAGAATTATGTAGAGGTTCTAAGGTTAGACACATAACCTAATTCTAATAACATCAAAAATCGGCCTCCCTCTCCATAACCGAACTCCCTATTCGGTTTCATCATCACCATCATTAGTTTGCACCCTAAGGAGGAACCAGATGACACTGACAAACATGTCGAACTCGATGGCATCATCTCTCACTGGATTCTCCACTGCACTATCTGCTGTAATAGGTATGTTTTCATGTTTTCCATCATGTTTAAACAGAACTGATCAACATGTGGTATCAGAGCTAATGTTGATTAATCGGTTCTGTTTTCGTATCCTTAATTCTGGGATAGAAATCTGGAAAATGGAGTTTGAAAACTTAACAAACCATAACAGTTGGTTTCGAGTTCTTTAAAAGTCACCAAAAACACTATTTTGATAAACTGGATTGGTTAATCATGTGACTCGAAATCGAATGGGTTAATTTTATGTACGAAATCTGTTTAGAAACATTAAAAATTTCAGGTTTCGGGTTCCAGAATTATGTTTTATTTTTTTAGGGTTCATCATGTGTTCTTAGGAAAATTCGAAAATTCCTTTATGATTTGGAATATGATTTAGATTATTGAGTGTTTTTCCATGTTTTGATCTATTTTAACTCTTAGAAATTTTTGAAAACTGTTTATTGATAATCAGATTACAATTTTCGAAATATTTGATAAAATTAGATCATCACTAAAATAGAAAATTACATCTCAAAATCCGTAAGAATTCGAATTTTCAGTTATGTTTCCACAATAACAGCTGTTTACAGAAGGTTTGAGATCATCCTTAACGAGTCGAGACCAAGATTTCGACTCGAGACCACAAGGTTTCGACTCGAAATCATAAGGGTTCTCAAATCTTTACAACTCGAGACCATGGTTGCGACTCGAAATCATAAGGGTTTTCAATCTTCACAACTCGAGACCATGGTTCCGACTTGAGACCACAAGGTTGCGACTCGAGACCTCATTATGGAGTCGAGATCTCATAAAACTCAGTACTCGAGACCTCGAGATTTCGACTGAGGTTGTGACTCGAGACCTTAATGACTCGAGACATCATAATGTTTCAAAATGAGTCGAGACCTGACTCGAGATCTCACTCGAGACCTCATAACTGAGTTCGATCCGCGCTAACAGGTGGTTTGCTATTAAATAATTGGTTTTTTTGTAAATACTTAGTTAATTAATCAGAATCAGATAATGTTTTACAAAACCAAAATAGCTTAACTTGAATGAGCTTTTGATGTATCATTTCTGGCCAAAGCTGATTTGATACATCTACTTATCGTTCTAGTATTATGAAAGCTATGTTAAGTGTGCATTACAAACGTGAATGTCTTAATATCTGGCCAAAGCTGATTTAATTCATTCATTTATAGCATACTTAACAAGTGCATAACTAAAGTGATTGTCTCATTTCTGGCCAAAGCTGATTTGTTACAATCACTTTGCACACATGCTTAAATGATTACACTTCTTGCCAAAGCTGATTTGTCTTCATTTAAGTAGAATTTTAACTAAGTCTATTATTTTGATGTTAGTAATAAACAATATCACAGCTTCATAATTAAAATGGTCATTGTTTATACCTGCCTTAGTATAATATGCCCTTAGATCACATTAGGACTTCTTTCTTAGTATCATAACTTGCTTATCTTATTTCCACTATCAGCACCCAATTGCGGGATTCCACCTTTGACTGGTGATAACTTTGCTACATGGAAGGATGCTCTCATGCTTACACTTGGATTGATTGACTTTGATTATGCTCTAAGAGAGAATAAGCCAGCGGACCTTACTCCTCAAAGTACTGCTGCTGAGCAGTTGACTCATGAAAAGTGGACTAGGTGTAACCGCATGTCTCTCATGTTTATGAAGCAGTCCATAAGCAATGCAATCCATGGGCGGACCTACTTTATGGGGTGGGTGGGCGGCCGCACCCCTTGAAAAAAAAAATTAGTGGTATTTTTCGTGAAAAATCCCGACCGCACCCCTTGGAAATTTTCGTCCGCACCCCTTAGAAAAAATGTTAGGAATTTATATAAAATAATTGTGAACACAGATCGAAACCCGATCAAATTATGTAAACAAGTTAGCCCACTAACCCCTTTAATAAAACTTAAATTCAATCCATCAAGCCCAATAACTTAATACCCATTCAAGCCCCATTCCAACTACTAGTTTTGTTAAACAAAATCAGTCCACGTAATAAAAAAAAAACCCAAATCGTTGGTGGTTTTGTTGATTATATGATTGTTGGTTGGTAAATAACAAGACTAGGGCTTGAAATTCAAAATTTTAAATTGAAAATTAAGGAACATGTGCTATGGTTGAACACTTGAAGATCCTTGTTTATTTTGTATGTGATAGGATTAGGAAAGATCAATGAGTTGGGAAGTTATGTCGCGATTTCTCAAGAGGAAAGGGGTTGAGCCACTTTTTTTCGTCGGATTCTTCTAATTAAAGACCAATGTATGTTTTAGATAAGTTTTTTTGTTCTTTTATTGAATGATTAAGAGAAATAGAAGTAGGTATGATTTGAATGTTGATGCTTTTTTGTTTGTTAATGTGATAGGAAGTTAGGAACTAGGGTTTGATTGTTTGAAAATTGAAATGGACCCGACCCGATCTGATTCGACCCGCTATGAAACTTTGTTTGTTTGTGTTTACTTGTTTTACATGACCCGACCCGATCCGACCAGCTATGAACCGATTTTTTTATATAGCTAGGGGTCTAAAATCTTTAAAAAATTTCTGCACCCCCAGGAAAAAAATCCTGGGTCCGCCACTGATGCAATCAGAGGAGCCATTCCTGATTCTGAAGATGCTAAAACCTACTTGGCTTCTGTGGAGGCACAATTCAAGGGGACGTCTAAAGCACACGCTAGTACCCTAATCCTCAAGCTGGTGACAACTAAGTATGATGGGAGGAGCGGCATTCGCGAGCACATCATGATGATGAATGACATGGCCAATAAGCTAAAGGGGCTAGAAATGGAAATAAGTGATGGTTTCCTCGTTCATTTCATTATTACGTTGCTTCCTTCGTCCTTTGAAGCATTCAAGATCAATTACAACACTCAGAAGGGCAAATGGACGATGAATGAGCTGGTCGCTATGTGCGTACAGGAGGAAGAGCGTATGAGGATGGATCGCACTATTGATGTTGCTAACTTCACCACCTCCAACTCTAAGAAAAGGAAGAACAATCATCACAGAAAGGATGCTTCCAAAGTCCAAAGGCCCAATCCTAATACAAGTGCACCTTCCAGCTCTAAGAACTCCTTAAGCAAAATCTACTGCAAGTTCTGTAAAAAGACAGGACATATGCAGAAGGAATGCCCTGACTTTAAGGAGTGGTTGGCTAAGAAAGGTAACGATTATTTTATGATACTTGAGTCCTATAATTTAAATGTTCCTGCTAATTCTTGGTGGTTTGATTCTGGTTCTATGGTTCATGTTACCAATTCAACTCAGGGATTCCTTACAATCCGGAAGCTGGGAAGAAACCAAAGAACGCTGAAGGTTGGGGATGATCAAGAATTAGAAGTGAAGGCCATTGGAACATTACAATTATTTATGAAAACTGGTTTATGTATTAAACTTTATGATACCTTATATGTTCCTGAGGTAACTCGGAACCTAGTATCAGGACCAAAGTTAGACATGGACGGTTTTATTGTTTCCCATGGTCATCGCAAACTCTCTATCCTCTATGATTCCGTTCTTTATGGTACTAGTATTCTAGATAGTGGTCTCTATAGATTATAACTAGATGATGATTTTTCCAAATCTTTGTTGTCATATAACATTAATGAATCACTCACAAAGATGAAAGAGAAACGAGACTTAGAGAC
Source organism: Helianthus tuberosus (assembly GCA_030545235.1). Classification (NCBI taxonomy): domain Eukaryota; kingdom Viridiplantae; phylum Streptophyta; class Magnoliopsida; order Asterales; family Asteraceae; genus Helianthus; species Helianthus tuberosus. The sequence goes on along the minus strand of CM060354.1, from coordinate 150,127,158 downwards.
TTCGTCCATGTTGTGGCATCATCGTTTAGGCCACATCTCAAGAGAACGATTAAATCGTCTCGTAAAGGATGAAGTCTTACTTCCTCTCGATTTCTCTGATTTTGGAACATGTGTCAAATGTCTTAAAGGTAAAATGACATTAGCGAATAAGAAAGGTGCCACTAGGAGCTCTAATTTATTAGAACTTATTCACACTGACATTAGTGGTCCCTACCAAATTGCTGGCATAACAGGACATACTTCATTTATCACTTTCATTGATGATTATTCTCGTTACATGTACTTGTATCTTATTAAGGAGAAATTTGAATCTCTAACAACTTTTAAAGATTATAAGGCTGAAGTTGAAAAGCAATTAGATCATCAAATTAAAGTTGTGAGATCAGATAGAGGCGGTGAATATTATGGAAGACATACTGATGTGGGTCAAGCTCCTGGTCCATTTTATGAGTTTTATAAGGGCCAGGGGATTGTGAACCATAACACCATGCCTGGTACACCTCAGCAGAACGGTGTTGCTGAAAAAAGAAATCGTACCCTTATGAACATGGTGCGTAGTATGTTAGCCAACACTAATTTACCATTATTCCTCTGGACTGAAGCGTTAAAAGCAACTATTCATATACTCATTAGAGTTCCTTATAAGTCTGTCCCTAAAACTCCTTATGAACTTTGGACAGGAAGGAAACCGAGTCTTAAATATATGAAAGTATGGGGTTGCATTACTGAAGCAAAACTTTACAATCCTTTCCTAAGGAAACTTGACCCTAAAACCGTTACCTTTTTCTTTATTGGGTATCCTGATAATTCAAAGGGTTATCGTTTCTATTGTCCTTCCCATGTCACCCGAATTGTTGGAACCAAGCGTGTTGCGTTCCTGGAGGATTTCAAGGTCAGTGGGAGTAGTACCAACCCTTACGAAAAATTGCAAGAAGTACAGGACGCGGGGGGAGAGACTCGTCGCTTACCATTACTCCGATTACTCCTCTTGTACCCAATGCAACTATTGCACCTGAAGCTACTGCACCAACTCCAAATTTATCTCTACAATCAGAACCTATTATACCTCATAACGAAGGCACATCAAATGCTCAAAACCAAGAAAACGCTGAACCCGATAATCAACTCAAGAGGTCATCTAGGCCCAGAAGGCCTACTAATTGGGATGATTATGTTACCTACCTGACTGAAATGGATCCCGGAAAGCTCAATGATCCTATCTCTTACAATGAAGCCATTAGCAGTGATTAGTCTTCTGAATGGAATAAAGCAATGACTGATGAGCTTGAATCCATGAAGAAAAATGACGTTTGGGATTTGGTAGAATTACCCAACGGTGTCAAACCCGTAGGATGTAAATGGGAGTTCAAAACAAAACTGGATCCGAATGGGAACGTTGAATGCTACAAAGCGAGATTGGTTGCAAAGGGTTACACTCAGAAATAGGGAACTGATTATCAAGAGACGTTTTCACCTGTCTCTCGTAAAGATTCATTAAGGATCGTCATGGCCCTAGTAGCTCATTTTGATTTAGAGTTGCATTAGATGGACGTTAAAACCGCTTTCCTTAACGGAGACTTAGACGAAGATGTTTACATGAAACAACCTAAAGGCTTTAAACCTGAAGGTCAGGAACATCTAGTCTGTAAGTTGAAGAAATCCATTTATGGGTTAAAACAACCATCACGTCAATGGTACCTCAAGTTTGATGAAGTCATGAAGAAACAAGGTTTTATGAAGAATCAAGTAGATTAATGCACCTACCTCAAGATGAGTGGGAGCAACTTTACTATACTTGTCCTTTACGTAGATGATATTCTATTGGCAAGTAATAGTTTAGACATGTTGCATGAGTCGAAGCGGTTACTCTCGCATCACTTCGACATGAAGGATCTCGGAGATGCTTCTTACGTCATTGGTATCGAAATTCACCGAGATAGACACAAAGGGATCTTAGGTTTGTCTCAGAAGGCTTATATAGATCGTGTCCTTACACGTTACAACATGTAACAGTGCAAACCCTCCATCGCTCTAGTAGTTAAGGGAGATGTTTTCGGTTCATTCCAGTGTCCGACAATAGAGGTTGAGAAGGAGCAAATGAGCCAGATACCTTATGCGTCAGTAGTCGGGAGCCTGATGTATGCTCAAGTCTGTACTCGCCCAGATATCGCTTATATTGCTAGAATGTTAGGCCGTTATCAGACTAATCCTGGCCTAGATCACTAGAAAGCAGTTAAGAAGGTACTTCAATATCTGCAAGGGACGAAAGACTATAAACTGACTTATAGAAGAAGTGACCATTTAGAAGTGGTAGGCTATTCTAATTCTGACTTTCCAAATGCAAAGATGACAAGAAATCTACTTCGGGCTATATCTTTATGTTAGCAGGCGAACCTATTTCATGGAAGAGTCATAAACAACAGCTGACCACAACTTCCACAATGATGGTAGAGTACATTGCAGTTTATAACGCAACCTGTCATGGAATGTTGCTTAGGAATCTGATCACTGGACTCAAAATCGTTAATTCCATTTCTAGACCATTGAAGCTTTACTGTGATAACTCAACTGCCCTTAGTTTCTCGAACAGTAACAGTTCGACTGAAGCTGGTTTATATCTCGAAAAAAATTATCTGTTCGTACGTGAACGAGTTGAGGAAAATAATCTTTGTATTGAGTATATTAGTACTAAAGATATGCTTGTGGATCCGATGACTAAAGGTCTCCCTCCTAAGGTTTACGAAGAACATGTTCAGAATATGGGATTTAGTAAAGACCTTGTTTAGCATATTGTACTAGCTTATGTTTTATGATTAATGAAATTTCCTCAGTTTGATTTTGTATGTCTCTAAGAATATGTTCAACCGGTATAATGGCATATAGACAAATAAAGTTACAAATCAAATAAAGGGCTTATGTGTCATGACGATTAGGTTTTAAATTAAGGCTATAGTATGACTAATGGGGGTCTTGAATCGCATAATGATTCAACGACTGTATTTCTCTGCTATAGTTCTTGTTTAAGGCTAAAATGAGTGTTAACTCCTGATCAGGCTTATCTAATACTCATAGTAAATGATTACTCGGCTAAGTGGGAGAATGTAAGATTAAATATATTATGATTTAATATTTAATCTAGTAGCCATTATAATCATTTACATAATATAGATCAAAATATATAAAAACCTATTAAATAATTAGTTAGTAATTGTTGATGGACCATATTACCCTTATTAACTAATTAGGTTTCCTCTTGGGTGCATATATAAGGAGACTTATGTAGAGGTTCTAAGGTTAGACATATAACCTAATTCTAATAACATCAAAAATCGGCTTCCCTCTCCATAACCGGACTCCCTATTCGGTTTCATCATCACCATCATTAGTTTGCACCCTAAGGAGGAACAAGATCACACTGACAAACATGTCGAACTCTATGGCATCATCTCTCACTAGATTCTCCACTGCACTGTCTGCTGTAACAGGGATGTTTTCATGTTTTCCATCATGTTTAAACAGAACTGATCAACATCGTCATCACCACCGTTCCCTGTCGTCGTCCTCCTCCCGTTGGGTAATGCTAAAACTGACCCGACAACCGTTTGATTTCTCTTTGATCTTCAGGGAGATTAGTGTATGGATGAGAACAATAAAGCTGATTTGATAACTGATGGTTTTTTCAATTCTACGTGAACATTCTCCGGCTATTTTGGATGAAATTTTAATCCTCTGCCACCGGTTTTATATTGGACTGGAGATGTAGTATCGTTACCGGTTTTCGATTGGATTGGATGAAACGTTTTCCTGATATTTTCGATTGGAAATTTTAATCCGCTTCCGGAACCTCCGTATCGTTGCTAGTATAGTTGCAGGTGTTGTTGTTAATGAGGTGCAATCATGATAAATTGAGGAAGCAGGGGATGTATTGGTCTCAAATTGTTGGTTTCATCGAGTTCATCGGAGGCTCTGTTAAGGTAGCAGGGGACGTTGCCATAACCTCCTTATCGTTGCCAGAATTAGTTTCATCGGTGTCAAATCCATCTGTTTCATCGAGTTCATCAAATTCGTTGTATATGGTAGTGATATTTTCTGAAAAAGTCGTGACCGTGGACCGAAGCTGCAATAAGTGTGGGTTGGTATTGATATTTCCCACCACTCTCTCTCTCTCTCTCTAACATTCCAGGTTTTCTCTCTTCTAACCTTCTCTCTCCGTATCCGACTCTCTCTAGTTTCCAGATTTGTACAGAGTGTCTGTTGGTGGGTGATGGTGGTGGGTGGAAGCAGGAGGTTGAAGATGATCTTGGTGATGAAGGTTAAGTTTTTATGTTTTAAATAAAAAAGTGGGTCCCATTTAATTTATTAAACTTTAACTATATTTCTTTTTATATTTAAGTAATTTATTTTATAATAAGAGCATTTTAGTCAATTTACTTTCACTTAACAGAAAAAACTAACCTTCATCCACTCTAGGGACTATCTGTGTAACAACCGAACAAACCACAGGGAGTATGACTGTAATTTTCAAAAATTGTAAACCAAAAGTGTTATTTTGACAAAGAGTTAAATGCTTGGTTGGTCCCTGTGGTTTTCAAAAATTGTAGACTTGGTCCTAGTGGTTTACTAATTACACGCGTGGTCCCAAAACTTGTCAAAAATGCACTCGGTTGGTCCCCAGCCCTAACATCAGTTAAATTTCTCAGTTAAGTCCATGTTAAATGACCAAAATACCCTTGCTTATTAACTCTCTTTATAATTTTTGTTTAGTTTTACTTTTGACTTGGTTAAACCCATCATCATCTTCATCAGTAGGACACCATCATCACCATCACCATCATCATCTTCATCACAAACCCACACCCCATCATAAGCTAAAGATTCGTCTGTAAGCTCAAAATCAGATCTTGTTGAAACCCATTTGTGGAAATCATAAACCTCTCTCCTATTTTACACCAAAAGCATTCATTTCCCCTAAATTAAACCAATTCATGTTTCATCAACTAAAATTAGGGTTCATAAACACACAATTTCCACCAGCAAGCAACAAAAAAACCCTAACTTTCTTAACACAACTAACTCATAACATCAGATTCTATCTACTTTCAATTAAAAACAACAACAATAAGCAGGTAAACTTCATAATCAAAAGCAAATTCGAACAATAACAAGTTAATTGAAAAAGAAACCTTTTGGATCTGATCGGTGGTGATGTTTGTAGGAGGAAAGGATGAAGACATCATTGGATTGGGCATCATCGGCTGATTCATTTATCGTTCCAAATCGTGCGTATAACAAGAACTGATGATGCATTTTTTATTCCAATTAATCCCACCAAACCTTTAATCTGAACACCTCCATTTTTACCTTGAAGCCGCCATCAGTGCCAGCCACCACCATCAGCGCCGACCACCATACTTAAGGACCGATTGACACCCAAACAGGGCGGATGGTCCGATCGACGCTGTGAATCCGACAAAGCACACACCCATCTCCTCTCTCTCGATCTCTCTTGGGTCTGATCGACGCTGGTCGTCTTTCCGGCGACCCGCCGCTGACGAAATGACGATGATGATGATGATGATTAACGCGATGAGGAAGATGATGGACGGTGATTTTGATGTTTTTGTTGTTGATTAACGCGGTGACGAAATGGTGGCGGAGGTGGGTGAGATGGTGGCGGAGGTGGGTTAAACATAGCAGTAAGAAGATGAAGATGATGATGGTGATGAAGATGATTATAAAGTCAGAAAGGTGTTGAAATCCTTTTGTTAATGAGCAAGGGTATTTTGGTCATTTAACATGGACTTAACTGAGATATTTAACTGATGTTAGGGCTGAGGACCAACCGAGTGCATTTTTGACAACTTTTGGGACCAAACGTGTAATTAGTAAACCACTATGACCAAGTCTGCAATTTTTGCAAACCACAGGGACCAACCAAGCATTTAACTCTTTTGACAAACCACGTGAATTATCCGTTAAATTTACTCTTTTTAGAAATATGATTTGACAAAGGTGACTTTTATAAAATACATGGAGCCACACAGGGGCGGACCTATGTGGACACAAGGGGTAGCGCCCGCTACCGCTTGGCGGGGAAAAATTTGACGTTTTTAGTGTAAATTTTGGAAAAATTTAACGTTTTTTCGATTTCGTTACCGCTTTTCTTATAAAACGTTCCTACTTGGCGTGAATCCTAGATCCGCCACTGGAGCCAAAAATCATCAATCAGTAACAAGAAGACAAATTCACCACCTCTTCATTCAGCTCAACAACACTCACTAAACACTAAATTAAATTGCAATCAGGAATCAAGATAACTTCACTACCAAATCCGAGTTCAAATCACTGTTCGTTCTCACATTCACACCAAATTTCATGAATCTGTAAGTTCAAAATCAATTCAATGTTGGTCCAACAAGATAACCCCAAACCCCAAATCACCAAAATTTCACCCAAATCGATTATCCCCATCAAAATCACTCGATTTCTCCACATGGGTATCCCAAAATCTTTACAAAATCATCACAATTTCCATCTTGATCACCACCGTCGCCGCCGTGTTCTTCCTCCGCAACACCGGCGACTCCGCCGCATTCCTCTGCTTCCGATCACAAACAACAACCCCACAAACCCTAACCCTAAATTACCCTCAAATTGATTATGATTCAATTGCACCCATTGTTGACAACACTACCCCATATTCAAGATTCAGATCAGACAACTGGGTTATTGTTTCCGTGTCTGATTATCCGTCGAATTCGGTTAAAAAGTTGTTAAAGATTAAAGGGTGGCAAGTTCTTGCAGTTGGGAACTCAAAGACTCCTGATGATTGGAGTCTTAAAGGTACAATCTTTTTGTCTCTTGAAGATCAAGCTAAGTTAGGGTTTAGGGTTGTTGATTACTTGCCTTATTATTCATATGTTAGGAAGAATGTTGGGTATTTGTTTGCTATACAACATGGTGCCAAAAAGATATTTGATTTTGATGATAGGGGAGAGTTGATTGATGATAATATTAGCAAACATTTTGATGTAGAATTAGGTGAAAAGGGTAGGAAAGATGTTGTGTTGCAGTATAATCGTGATAACCCGAATCGCACGGTTGTGAACCCGTATATTCATTTCGGTCAACGGTCCGTTTGGCCTAGGGGTTTGCCGTTGGAGAATGTCGGGGAGATTGAGCATGAGGAGCACTACAATGAGGTGTTTAGTGGGAATCAGTTTATTCAACAAGGGATTTCTAATGGTTTGCCAGATGTGGATTCAGTGTTTTACTTTACTAGAAAACAAAATCGTGAACCGTTTGATATTAAATTCGATCAACACGCGCCGAAAGTTGCGTTACCTGAAGGAGTAATGGTGCCCGTGAATTCTTTTAATACTATGTTTCATTATTCGTCGTTTTGGGGGTTAATGTTACCGGTTTCGGTTAGTTCGATGGCGTCTGACGTAATTAGGGGTTACTGGGCGCAACGGCTGTTATGGGAAATCGGTGGTTATGTTGTTGTTTATCCTCCAACGGTTCATAGATACGATTCGGTTGAATCGTACCCGTTTGCGGAAGAGAAAGATCTCCATGTAAACGTGGGCAATTTGGTACATTTCTTGGTTTCTTGGAAATCAAGTAAGCGTAGATTATTCGAAAAAGTTCTTGAGTTGAGTTACTCAATGGCTAAAGAAGGTTTTTGGAGTGAAAAAGACGTGAAATTTACAGCTGCATGGATTCAAGATTTGATTTCCGTTGGTTATTTACAACCACGATTAATTTCAGTCGAATCGCGCAGGCGAAAAAGTGTTATTAATCATGGAGAACGTAAGGATTTTGTACCTCAAAAATTACCATCTGTTTTTCTTGGTGTTGAGGAAAAAAATACGGTAAATTATGAAATCGGGAATTTGGTTCGGTGGAGAAAGAATTTTGGGAATATTGTTCTTATCATGTTTTGTAATGGACCCATTGAGCGAACGGCTTTGGAATGGAGATTGCTTTATGGAAGGATATTTAAATCTGTAATTATCTTGGCGGAAAATAAGAATCTTGATCTTGTTGTCGAAGAAGGTCACTTTGATCATCTATACAAGTAAGTAATACCGCACTTTTTTCAAATTTGAACGCTTGGTTCATGGCCATGCAGATCTTTAGTTTTAATTTTTTTTGTTTTATCTTTTTGCGAGTTTAGTACATTAATTTTGAAGATTGAGCTAATAATATGCACATAGAGAAGCATTTATAATAGAAACAATTATACGTTATAGAGTAAAGTACACGGATAGTTCCTGTGGTTTACCAAAATTTTGGATTTGGTCCCTATCTTTCCAAAAGTACAAAGATGGTCCCTATGGTTTGCACTTTGTAACGCATTTAGTCCCTAACTTTTTCCAAAGTACAAGGATGGTCCCTATGGTTTGCACTTTGTAACGCATTTAATCCCAAACTTGGACAGCTGGACATGCTAAAATCTTTAGATTTGTTGGTTGGGGACTAAATGCGTTACAAAGTGCAAACCACAGGGACCATCCTTGTACTTTTGGAAAGCTAGAGACCAAATCTTAATTTTTAGTAAACCACAAGGACCATCGATGTACTTTACTCTATGTTATATGTTGCGAACTGCGATAACTGCATAATGCATTTGTACCTATTGCTTTGTGATACACGAGACTTTTATGTAACTGCCTTCACACTACCTTTGAATTCTGATTATCTTTTATGCAATACGTACAAGTGCATTATGCAGTTCCCGCTGTCATTAACATATTATTGGTTCTATGGCAATCTGATTCACTAAGGGTACTTTAGACATTTGACCTACTTTAAGTGCTATGAATTATGAGACTATGATGGCTAACTATTAATTTGTTGAAACTTCTCTTTCACATGTTCAATCATCCAATATCTATTATTTTTGTTATTATTATTTTCTAATTTTTATTTTTTTATTTGTGTGACAGGCAGCTTCCAAGGTTGTTTAACAGATTTGAAAATGCAGAAGGGTTTTTGTTTTTACAGGATAATACAATATTAAATTATTGGAACCTGGTCCAAGCCGATAAGACTAAGCTTTGGATAACCGACAAGGTTAGACTTTACTTGTACTTTTGACTGTAAGTCAAATGTCTAAAATACCCTTACGTATGTCGAGAAGTACGAATAAGTGAGTTTAGCTTATGTTTTTCTGAGTTAGAAGATGTTATGGTATAAGTGATCATTTTGTACTCTATTCCCAACGGAGATTTCTTTTTGCATAATGACTAAAACCATTCACTTTTCTCTCCTTCCATACTTATTAACCCTTATAGATTGTCGAGAAATATCGGTTTGACCAATTTACCCCTCATTTTCAGGCCTTCTTACATTCACTTATCCTATACCTTTTTGTGTCTTCTTGCCCTATTTATGGGTAGGGGGTAAACAAGACGAGGTGCTCGTTAGCCACTCGAGTTCAGCTCGCTAAAAGCTTGAATCGAGTTGAGCTTTAAACAAGCTCAAGCCTATGTTGGAGCTCATTTAATAAACGAGTTCAAGCATCAGCCTCATAATATGAGCTTGGATAGGCCCGCGAGCTTAAACGAGCCCATCATTAAAATATTATTTGTTATTTAATTAAATATAGTTAGATAATAATTTATTATTATTATATATAAATATGATAAAAATAAGTAAATAATATATATTATGTTAAGTATAAAAAGTATAAAAATTATATGCATGAACAAAATAATTAATAAAAGTCTTGAGACTATGCTTTATACAATATACATAGACCTTGAAACGGGCCGAGCTTGAACTTAGGTTGTGTTGGGTCGGGTCGGGTCGGCTCGTTTACTCTGTACGGGCAAGAAAGAAAGTGACTTCACCAATTATGCATGATTATGAACTTAAAATCTTTCTGTGTGCAGGTATCAAGATCTTGGAGTACTGTTCCATACGACGGCAATAAAGATTGGTACGGAAAACAAGCAGAAATGGTCAAAAAAGTCGTAAAGTCAATGCCAGCTCATTTACAGGTCAACTACAAGGATCATACAAATAACCATGATCCATCCCTCACAATCTGCACTTCAGATGTGTTCTACATCCCTCAAAGGCTCGTGGTTGACTTTATCGACTTGGTCAACCTTGTAGAAGATCTCGAAATCCACCAGAAAGTTGCTATTCCCATGTTCTTTTTAGCTATGGATTCCCCTCAGAATTTCGATTCGGTTTTTAGCAAAATGGTTTATAAACGAAAACCTCCTTTGAATATTACCACGAGTTTTTATTCTCCTGAAGTAACCGCGGTTCACCCGTTGCGTGTTTCGAATGAGCAAGAGTTTATAGAGCTTATTAGAGTAATGGCAGCAGGTGATCCTCTGTTACTGGATTTGGTTTGAAAGGTAGGATTGCGTCAGATGTTGTAATGTTTGCTCCATTTGTTGTACCATTCTTTTTATAGGTGGTTGTGGTTCCTTTTTTATAGAATTTTTCTGGGTAAAGTAATGTTTGCTCCATTTGTTGTACCATTCTTTTTATAGGTGGTTGTGGTTCTTTTTTATAGAATTTTTCTGGGTAAAATCTGTAATCTCTAGTTTATAGTGAAATCCATAAATGGTCCCTTGAATATTGTTAACAGTTGGGTTTAGTCCAGTCATTTTAAAGATAGTAGTCACGTTTTAAGTTGATCCAAAAAAAAACCCAGAAGACACAAAACAGAGCCACCAACACATAGGTATCAAGCCAACCTAAATGATCAACCTTTCACAAACCTAGGGTTGGCAAGTCACACGAGTGTAAATTTCTAATACAAAACCTGAATGTGTATGGTCCCAAAAAGCCGCGCAGACCAATCAGGTCGCACGTGAGACCATACTCCTAATACATCAATCTGACAAACCTACAAACCCCGCGCCGATTAAATAGGTAAAACCTAAGTCGCACGCGAGGCCCAAGCAAGGTTAAGGGTCAGATCCTATACTTAGCGTTCTGGATGAAAACTCTCACTCCCTAGACCTTGCGCCGGCTGTATGGAGATGCTCCAGAGGCCGCGCGAGGGTAGAGGCACAGGTTCATTCCAAATAGCACGAAAGGTACGAGTGGCAGATGAATGAGCCAATCAGCGTCCAACAGGCTGTATCCTATCGTGCTCCACGATCAACAATCGTGCAGGAGACATGAAGGTACACAAGGACGCCTACGTGGCACCAATCAGAGGGCGGCGAAACCTGCCCCATGATCTCCACTCACCTGCTGATGTCAGGGAGACAACAAGGACGACAACCCGGACACGTGGCTCCACTCAAGGTGCGCCAGCTCCGATAACCTTCTAGAAACACTAACGGTCGTCATAGAAGAGACAAAAAATATATTCCTTGTTGTCGACTCCAGGCCCAAGGCTCATCAGCCCATCTCCTTCTACACTACTCCGACTATAAATAGGGACCTTCATGTACATGTTAAAGGTATTTTGTTCTCTGTTCTCTCACCATTAACACACACTTATTTCCTCAAAACAAATACTTATTCTCACGTCGGAGAGTGGTTAAGAGAGAAACCCCCATATCCCCCTCTTAACGAGCTTAACGGGGTGTTGATTGTTTTGCAGGAAGATCAAAGCTTTAGCTCAGGACGGATTAAGAAGATTAACCTCTATGGTCGAAACATAAACCAAACTAATAAGCCTAAAATTAGTTCCGTGTTTCTTCAAAACCATTAATACGATGCAAACCTGATACAAAATTTACATTTTTTGGTTTAATCTAAATGAGTTCGGTTTAGTTTGAGGTCAAACCTAGAATACATATAGGAAAACAAATCTTGTTCAGTTCAATCTAACTTCAGTTTAGCCTGAGGTCAAACCTGAAACTCGTTTAGGAAAACAGATCATGCTCAATTCGATCTAACAGGTTCGCTAGTTGGCAGTTTAACACGATTACTTGAGTTAAATGCCATTTTAGTCCCAGTGGTTTGAGCCATTTTGCCAGTTTAGTCCAAAGGTTTCATTTTTCACATGTGAGTCCAAAAAGGTTTCACCGTTGTCATTTTAGTCCACTGAGTTAACTTCATCCATTTTTCTGTTAACGAGAAGGCCAATTCGGTCATTTTATATGTAAATGACCGAATTGGCCTTCTCGTTTAAATGACCGAATTGGCCTTCTCGTTAACAGAAAAAAAAAATGGATAAAGTTAACCCAGTGGACTAAAATAGCAACGATGAAACCTTTTTTGACTCACAGGTGAAAAATGAAACCTTTGAACTAAACTGGCAAAATAACCCAAACCATAGGGACTAAATTGGCATTTAACTCTGATTGCTTTTATAAACTTAAAAATAAAATTTTTTTTCAGAATTTAAGATGGTTGTGTATAATGAACGGTTTAAACATGATTATTCAACATAAATAATATTCTTGGTTGTAAATTTGTAATTTTAATGAGAAAATTCATGTTAATCTATTGGCATGCATAGATACCCATTAAAAAAAAGGTTAACCACATTCCAAAATTTAAAGGCTGTCCGTTTACAGAGCTAAGAGAAAATCCTGAAACCTAGCTTAGCAATGAACAAGCTTTCTTGCATGACGTACAAGTCATCATAGAACATTGCTCTGGATTCAGTACTTGACGCTCTGGAAAAAAAAAAGAACAAATAATATGCTGAAGCTAATCAACTTCCATATCACAAATGGCTTCATTCAGGATTGTCTGAAGCTCTCCTACTCTTTGTCTTGACAATGCAATACAATCCTGCATGAGTAACCGTATCAGAAATACATACTAGAGTTGACTAGTTGAGAAGTCAACAGAGGTGTCACTTTCGACCCGTTTGTATGTAAATCAGGTAATTCGGTTTGTATTTTATTGATAACCGGTCAAACATGTAGAATACATAAAGAAACTGGTTCACGTTGTATTCGGATGCCTACAACCTACTAAATTGTTTTATTTAGATAAGTTATATTATTATTTTGATCACAAGGGGCCTTTTGACCCGTTTAGATATAAATGGATCATTTTGGGTTGTACGTGTCTCAAACAGGTCGATTAGAAAAATAGCTAAAACGAAACATGTCAGAAGACTGGAAATCGTCCACAGTATCACTAATGCATAAAATCTGTAATTGGCTTATATAAACTGTAAGAGTAAATGCCATTTTCGTCCTTGAGGTTTGGCCAATTTGCGACTTTCTTCCAAGGGTTTGTTTTTTCGCATCTGAATCCAAAAGTTTTGAAATCTTGCCTTTTCATTCAGCCCGTTAACTCCATCCGCTTTTCTTCGTTAAAGAATGTATTTTCGTCTTTATTGAATACTTGTACATTATGCTAAATGCTTGTACTTTAAGTGAAAAAGACCAAATTTCCCTTTAAGTTAACAAAAAAGACAAAAATACCCCTGATTTAATGGAGAAAAATGGCCGGAGTTAACAAGCTGGATGAAAATGACAAGATTTCAAACCTTTTGGATCCAGATGCGAAAAACAAACCTTTGAACGAAAGTCGCAAAACTGGCCAAACCTCGGGGACGAAAATGGCATTTTACTCAAACTGAAATTTGTAAACCTCAAAAACAATGATTCGAAAACCGAAGTTGTAAACTGACCTGGATTATGGACTCGTAGGCAAGAGCAGGACCACCTGGTTTGTAAAGAGAGACCAATTGATACGACGAATCCAATACAAAGGTTATTAGTGTTTCCATGATGGATTCTTCCTCAGCTATTGGATCAGCTAGAATATAATTCTTGTGAATTATACAAGTTAATCCGAACGGAATACTCCTTAATTTAAGCTTTCTTTTCTCCTCGTTTACTGGTTTGTTCTTCAATTTCTCTCCCTCGTTTTCTTTTGAAAAAACAACGATTCTTCCTTCTTCGTTCAACGACACCACAGGAATTTGCACTGAGCACATCATTAAATTATATAACTCGGTAAATTGTAGATTAAAAATTAACACTACAACAGCGTATGCATACAAATATGTCAAACCACTTACAATGGGAGAAAGCGGCAACAGCAGCAAGTAAGGCAGCATCGAAAAGCGCACCATCGGCATCCAAACAATATATATCCTTGAAATTCAGCCTCATTTAGTAAATTAAGAATGAACAAATCATATCTTGCAACTAGGGGCGTGCATGGTTTGGATTAAAACCGAAACCGAAAAGTTCGGTATTCGGTTTCAGTTTTAAGTTTTAACAATGGTTCAGTTCGGTTTTTCGGATATATAGTCTTAGGATCTTGTAAAAAGGACACCTTTCGTGAGAAGTGTGAGAAGACATAAGAATTGACATGTAGGCATCATGTTTTGGACTTGGGCTTAATGTTTTGGGTTGTTTTGGCAAGAAAAACACCAAACATAACAATTTAAGACACAATGCAATGATCATAAATGCAAAATCGTAACTGAACCGCAAATTTCGCTTTGGTTTTTTTCGATCTCTTGTGCGGTTCGGTTAAATCGGTTTTTTCGGTTCTCTGCTCGGAGTTAAAATGAGAGCATGAGTGAAATGAAATTGTTAAAGAAACGGTACCAGATATGCCATCCAAGCAGCTTTGCCACTGACCAACGACAACTCTTTGAGATCAAGCATCCCGGAACTGTAATAAACACATGACATGTAAATCGATAATAATACACGTCTTTAACCTGTAACTGTTTCATCTATTGTGACTTTATGAGTTCGTGAATGTGGAAAATAAGATTAAAGAACACTTACCTTATGATGGTATCGGATAACTGCTTAGAGACAACGGGTGCAGCCTCAGCAGGCCTGCCGGGCCTAACAATAGGAGAACAAATTGCAGGCATGTGGAAATCTATGGCTGGTATAAAATGATAGAAAATAATCAGATACAAGAGATATGATATGATCAGAAAAAAAAAAAAACAGACATAATAATAAACATAAATTGCATTGTGATCTAACCTATACAGCCTTCATCTGGTGTTTCCTTTGCGGGCGTCATGACTTCCATTTTAATGGCAGCTAACATAGTCTAGACAAACAACCATGTCAAACGAGGGTTATCTGGATTTGAGTTTTGAATTTGAAACCAGTTATCTTATTATTTCAGTAATCAGTATGTAAACATTAGATAAACATATTCTGTTTCGGATAATTTTACAGGTCACATAGTTGGTTTTAGATAATCAGTTTAATACTAGCTGCAACAAAAACGGTATCCCATGTCATATTATAACCTCCATATTTCACAAGAACATCCCATTTTGGTCATTCTATGTATAAACTTCAATAATATGAATTTGTTAAACAAACAAACAAGTGAACAACTGATCAGCTAATATGTATTATAATTACTCAAACTATCATCAACACCCCAAAATGCACATCCAAACTAACACCCTCCAAATCAGTAAAGCCTCATCTTTCAAAATTAATTTCTATGTACACAAAAAAAAAACATAAAAAAACATTCATTTAATAAATAAAAGAAATAGAACTTACAGTACAGCCTATCTTTGCTAGTGCTGATCCATCTGCAGATGCCACTGCCCCTAATTCACACCAACAAATTCAAAAAATTAGTACATAAAGTATACAACAACAACAACCATAGGGATAGAGAGACTGCTTCCAGATAGACCCCTAACTCAAAAACAAAAGAGCTCAAAATATAGAAATAAACATAAAGTATCAAAAATCTGAAGTAAAACATATGCTCAGGAAAGGATAATGGCACACCGCTGGCCCTGACGGATCTCTATACGACTCGTATACAACTATACAAATCATATATCCTTTTTATATGAACTATACCACTCGTATACAAATATACGAGACGTATAGAGATACATCACCCAACAAAACATATACGACTTGTACACACATATACAAGTTTTATATCCTTTTTTTACATGAACTATAAGAGTCGTGTACAAATATACGAGTCGTATATAGATAACTCACCCAACAAAACGTATACAACATATATACAGGTCGTATATCCTTTTTTACATGAACCATACGACTCGTACACAAATATACAAGTACAACTCATATAGAGACACCTCACCCAACAAAACATATACAGGAAAAAAAATATCAAAATCAGACATTGTAGACTAACCTAGAGCCAATGAAGTTTCTCTAGCTTTACCAAGTGGTCTGGCATCGGGACGTACGGACTCCAACAAATGACGTTCGTGAAATCGCAAGGGGAACAGTCTTCTGAAAGCATCTACCTCCATCTCTGATGAAAAATCAGTCGCACCGTTTGTAGATTCCACCATTTTTGTTTCTGAAGAATGAACAGATTACGTATGTAAACCCTAGATATCAGATTAGAAGCAGTTTTACAAAATTGAATGAATGGATTATGTTATGTGAATTTTATAGGTTTAATTATAAGAAAAGAGGTGAAAAAATTAAACCTAGAACGATCAAGATGTGTAAACAGAGGTTGAAGCTCCACCCCAGTCGTACGCCGAGAAGAAGAAGATCGAAAAAGTGTGTTAAAAACAGGGCGGGTTCGTTGGAGTGGCCCAATTAGTATGTCGGGTCGGGTAAGGGTTAGTAGTGTAGCTATTTGTTTATTATTTTAGTAGGTTGGAAATGGAAACCAAGGCTATAGGATGATTCTCATAACCTTTCACGTTAGTGTCATGTCACTTATCTGACTTCTAATCCATCATTCAAAACCAACCCTAAGGTCAAGGTTGGAGAACTCGCCAGTCACTAGTCGGTCGATGAGGTTGGAACTAGCGACTACTCGGGATTAATTGGATCTGGTTTTTATATGTAATTTTCAGTTTTATGTATACATATACACATTTTTATAGGTAAATATTTTAAGTAGCTATGTTTTAACTTTTACTCAACTCAACTTTTTAAGTATACAAGATTAATTGTTGGAATTCACATGGTTTGGTTAGAAGTTGGCCGGAATTTAGAGGTTTTGGCCGGAATATACGGTTTTTTTGCCGGAATTTGACCGGAATCGCGATTTTTGGTTGGCCGACTAGGTCCCACTAGGTCCGACTAGCAATTAATGGACCGATTAACGAAAAAATACCCAGTTACTGGCCGACTAGCGATTAATCGCCGACTAGTTGCGATTTTTACAACACTGCCTAAGGGTGTGGTCATGACCCAAACCACTATCCCCTTATTTATTTTAATTTATCTTTGTCTAAAGAAAAAGGAAATGATTTCCATGGTTTACTCCATGCAAACCATGGTGGATCATGCAAAGAGGTGGTGTAGTCTTCCATTCATGTTCCTACGTGGTGAATCATGTGCCAACCATGACCCCCACACCCTTTAGCCTAATAATAAAAAAATTACATAGTTAGTAATGAAGATTTATAAATTAAAAAGTGATATTTTAAGATAAGATATGTTTACAAAATAAGAGATTCAACAGGATTAAGTGAAAATATAAGTAGGAAAGTATATCTTGGGTTTAAAAAAGGGGTGATGCCAAATGCATCTTTTTTTTACTAAATGTATCCTAAACTTTCAGACTAATACTATTCAAACCTTTTTGTTTTTATAATATCTTTTCTTGTCTTTTTGTTATTACAAGTATTTGTTTTTTTAAACATTATTTTAATTTAGAAAGAAACTTGTTTTGTTATTAAAAAACAAATGTTTTAGATTGAAGTAAGTCGATTTAATTTAATTTGTTTTGCTCCAGTGTCCGTTTTAGTTTCGATTCTAAGACACTGATTAAACTTTTAGTTTAATAAAATTATTATACTACCTATTTATTTATCTATATCTATATCTATAATACCTTGTTAAGAGAACAGGGTTTTTTAACATTTTCGTAATTTTGTCATAGGTGCAAATCTTGAAGCACCATGTACAAATGAAGCAAGCCATTTTAGAGGGAGGAAACTTGGACATTGTATACCTTATTAAGAGAACTGAGTTTTCTACCCTTTCCGTAATTTTGCCATAGGTACAAATCTTGAAGCACCATGTACAAAAGAAGCAAGCCATTTTAGAGGGAGGAAACTTGGACATTGTCCAAAGTTTTAAGACACTTTGAGGGCAATCTAGACATTTCATCTATGGAATCCATGCCCACTTATGTTGTAACAACCCGACTTTTCGGATCGTTACTTATCGTTATCTTTTCTCTCGTAAACGCTTGTACTCCCGAGATTTCGACTAACGCAAAGGGTTAAACTATTTTTTAAACGCATATTACAACACTTGTTCAAAACGCAGTTATCGCATTTAGCGCTATTTCCAACACATACTATTTAAACGCATTTTATCGCAATTCATCGCTTGTTTAGACTAAACGGTATCGCAACGCAAACTCGAAACGCGGATTTACTTTATGCATTTAGTTTATGTGTGTTAACTGTGTGATTATTTGTTTAATTGTTATGTGGTTATCAACGCAACGCTTACACGCTCAAACGCTCACTCGCAACTCGATTAAACGCAACGTAACGCTTACACGCTCAAACGCTCACTCGCAACTCGATTAAACGCAACGCAACGCTTAACACACGAAACGAAAGTTGGAAAACTAACAACGCAATCCGGCTGTCCGAATGGACATCCGATCGAATGGACTTTCGTCCGGATGACCATCCGCTCGGATGGCCATTCGACCGGGCAAGCCATCCGACCGAACACCACTCTCCACCGACTTAACCCTCACTCTCACCCTAAAAATACTACCCGTACACCCTCCTTTCTCTGATTTGACACCTCCATCCATTCACACGCTCCCAAGTCGCTTTCAGTCACTTTTAATCGCGATTCAAGGCTATTTCGTAAGTATTTCTCCTCAAATCTTGTACAATCTTCATCTCTAATCACTTCTACATCATCTTTGTAACAACCCTCGGTAAAACCGACACTCTCATAATATGTCTAACACTCTGTTATATCTTAGAATGTCCCAATATGTTTTATATTATACCCCGTATGTGAAAACTGAGCCCAAAATAGATTATAACATATAAAATAAATTAAAAATAAGAAAAATAGGGTTGAGGCGGGCAGCGTAGACCCATTCCATTCTATTACGCGGGCGGTATCAAGGCTAGTATTGACTGCGCTAATTTCTTTAGTTGAAGCGGGCCGCGTAAGTGTTCATATTAGTTAACGCGGGCCGCGACAGATCATGAAACGCGGAAGCATCCGGTGCTGACACGTGTCAACATCGTGGCGAGTCTAGTAGCTGACCCAGCTAAGCTACAGCGTTGACCAATGTTGACGCGGGCCGCGTAAGTGACCCTTGTCTTTCACGCGGGCCGCGACAGAACCAGAAATCAGAACTATAAATTGATAGCATCAGTTTTCGTTTTCCGTCGCTCATTCACACTTCTCAAACTCGAATTCTGAAAGTATTAGGCATATTTTGCAAGTATTATACCCCCTAATTAGCGAGGTTCTGCTCCGTTGTAAGTATTATAACCCCAGTTTCATAATAGTTACGCTGCCCGGTTGATTTAGGGTTCCGTAACAACTGTCGTGGTTCTACCCGACGTAGTTGTTGGAATGCCGTCTCGGGGAGGGTATCATTAATATTTTCAAAGGGTTATAACCAATGTACATTTGTATAAATTATAGATTATATCCAGGAAACCCTTACGAAAAGCCTAAAACAGCAATGTGAGTTTATCCTCTTTTTGTTAATGTTTTTGGAATGTTTTACAAAACCTTAAATGTTTTACAATGTGATTAAGCGGTGATTGAGTCTTTGTAGTTCTTCAATTACTGCCGGTATTATGGGGTTTTGTATACAAAATTTACTACGAGTAGTAGTAAGTCTGAATGACAGTGCATTACCATTGGACGACGAGTTAGCCAATGGGTAATTTGACCATAGCCATAGATTCGGTCGAGTGGCAAATACTGAATGAGTAATTGTGTAGAAATAAACAATGTGATCGCTCTCAATACTGTCTTAATTGATAAAATGTTTCTTGATTAAACTGGGATTCACTCACCAGTATTTCCGACTGACAAATGTTTTTAAAACGCGTTACAGGTAACACAATGTGAACAGCCAATTAGTGAAAAGCCAGCTGGAGAGCACTGAAGGCTTGGGAAACGTGGCTATAAAAGTTACCTAATAAACGATGTTTTAAGTTCAATAAAATAGGGTTTGTCCCTATAAATGTATTGTAATAAGAAACTTGGGTTTTACCCATGTGATTATTAATATTAAATAAGGTGGTTTTACTCTGATAAACATTTTCCTAACTACGGTCCTGATGTAAATTCCGCTGCAAGATTAAATAACCTGATACCACCGAAACTCTGAGATCGCGTCCGCCCGTTCCCGGGAATTAGGGATCGGGGGTTGCGACAGAAGGTGGTATCAGAGCCTAGCCACTGGTCTGAGCCAAAGAAGTGTTCTGCTGACACTTAAATTTTAAATTTTGTTAGGAAATAAATTATGAAAGTATATGCATAACTGTATTTATTTGTTATGTGTTATTTGACTATCTGTTAGTTTACAGTATGAGTGATCAAGAACCATCAGATATGAATCGTCAGTTATCTGATTCACCTAGGAGTGAAGGTACATCATCACAGCCTGCCCTCTCTGGGTATACTGCTGATCAGGAAGACGGGATATTTGCCTTTAGAGCTAAATCTGAAGAACCATTTCCTAATAAGAAACGAGGATGGTTCAGTAAAGAAGCTTTTGCTCGTAGGAAGAGAATGCGAAAATTGCAACAGCAAAGGGCCTTAGCAGCTATTAAGCGATAGACAGATGCTCATACGCAAGATATGTTTAATAGAAGCCTAGCTAATTTCCATATTCTAGCTACAACTGTTGCCGACCCAAGTCTGGAACAACTAGTAGCCCCACAACCACAAAACCCAGAACAACTCATGGAAATAGAAAACCAGGAAAACCAAGTGGAGATGAATGACTTTAACCCTGACGAAATTCCTAGGGTACCTGCACCAAATCCCCTAGACCCAAATTACGACCCATGGTGGGACGAGAATAGGGACTATGTGCAACGTTACTCTATTCCTGAAGACACACCTATAGGAGCCTATTCAGGTATGGACCCTTTAGATCCCTATTACCATGATAACTACATTAGGGGAATTTTGGAAGATCCTTACCAACTTCAGGCACTTTTACCTCCATATCAGGAACTCGCACCCCAGATTCCAAACCCAGTCCTAGAACCTGCACCCCCAATGAGTGCAGAAAACGTCCAAGAACTTAGGACTTTCGGGGAGGAAATTTTAGAAAGCAGTGAGAGAATGCGTCAGGTGGGAGAGCGTCTCGTATGGAAATACGATGAGCGCAATATGGATTTTTTGGATGAATCCATATCCGTGAATGTTAGAATGGAGGAAGCAGTAGTAATAATAATATAATAAAATAAAATAAAATATGTGTGTACGGATGCATATTACTATTTTATTTCTGTTGGTATTGTAATCTTTATTTCTGTACTAGTGTGTAATAGACGCATAAGTATATGAAAAGAGTATAGTAGCAATGATCTACGTTTTTTACTAGATTATGTGTTATGTGGTTAACTATATTAAAATATTAATTGTGATATTAATATGGGATAAATGTTTAAAATTCAGATGGCCGACGAAGAAAATCAAGAAATTCTGAATAACGATAACCAGAGTAACATTAACGTGGTTAATGATAATCCGAGTATCAATAACAATGGAAACCAAGTGGATAATAGTGCTATCCAACACATAGTGGCACAGGGAATTATAGATGCAATGCCATTTATACTTCAAACTGTTAAAGATGCTGATAATAAAAGTAAGCATAGCAGTAAGCGACCAATTGAACCGGAACACAGCGTGAACAATGGACCTTTACTTCAAATGCCTATTCCCAAAAAGAGAAGAACCATGCCTTATGGTTGTTCTTATAAAGAATTCTGGTCTTGTAAACCAATGGAATTCTCAGGCAACGAAGGGGCCATTGCAACCTTACGCTGGATAGAAAAGACTGAGGCAGTCTTAAGGATAAGCAAATGTGCTGAAGAAGATAGAATACTGTTTGCTTCTAATCTGTTTAAGAATGCAGCACTAGAATGGTGGAACACTATCCTCCAAACAAAAGGAAGTGATAGAACCTATAATATGGAATGGGAAGAGTTTAAGGATAAGGTAGAAAGGAAATTATGCCCACCCAATGAAAAAGAACAGATAGCAAACAAATTCTTAAACCTTAGGATGACTGGTGTGGATAGTAAGGGATACACTAAATTATTCTTCGAATATGCTAGGATAGTGCCAAATCTTGCTTCCCCAGAACCAGTGTTAATCTCCCGTTATATTTGGGGATTAATTGGAGAGATAAGACACGTAGTCAAGGCAGCTAGACCTCAAACCATAGAAGAAGCTGTAGAACTAGCCAATACATTGACTGATGAATTAGTCCGTACCAGAGAAGAGGATCAAAGGAGGAACCTAACCCAGAAATTGACTCAAGAATTTCGTTCTGGAAATTCTAACCGTGGGAAAAATATAGGTTCTACCTCTGCGCCCTACTGTAGGTATTGCAAAAGAAAGCATTCAGGGAGATGTTCCATATACTGTAACTTTTGCAAAGTGTCGGGACACAAAGAAGAAAACTGCAGGAAGAAAGCTAACAGCAGGGTATGTTACAATTGCGGAGAACAAAGTCATATAAAGCTGAATCCCAAAATTAGCTCCAGCTCCAGATAACAAGAATACTAAAAATGCTAGAGCATTTGTTCTGACTGTAGAAGAAGCCAAAATGATTCCAGAAGTCATAGCTGGTACGTTTTTAGTTAATGATGTCTTTGCTAAAGTATTATTTGACTCTGGTGCAAACCAAAGTTTTATTAATACATCATTTTGCAAATTTCTAAATCAGTCATTAACTAAACTACCACTAGAATACGTAGTAGAGACAGCAAATGGAGAAACCGTTAGAATTTCTGAAATCTTGCAGGGAGCAAGAATAGAAATTTTAAATCAGAAATTTATTGCAAACCTATATCCCATGAATCTGGCAGGATTTGATGTTGTTTTAGGAATGGATTGGTTAATAGCCAATAAAGCAAGTATTTTATGTGATCAAAAGTTAATTCAAGTAAATTCACCAAAAGGTAAAACGATCACAATTAAAGGAAATAAGTCCTCTAAATCCACTAAATTCATCTCTGTGATGAAAACTGCAAGTTGTATAAGAAAAGGTTCTATAGTGTATTTGATTTCTATAATCACTAACACTAAAGGAAAGGAATTAAAAGATATTCCAGTAGTATCTTAGTTTTCAGATGTCTTTCCAGAAGAATTACCAGGACTACCTCCGGATAGAGAAGTTGAATTCAGAATCCATTTAATACCAGGAACATCACCAATTGCCAAAGCACCTTACCGTTTGGCACCTGCAGAAATGCAAGAATTGAAGAAACAATTAGATGAATTGTTGGAAAAAAGATTTATACAACCAAGTTCGTCGCCATGGGGAGCGCCGATATTGTTTGTTAAAAAGAAGGACGGATCAATGCGGATGTGCATTGACTACCGTGAATTAAACAAGGCCACGATTAAGAATCGGTATCCATTACCAATAATCGATGATTTGTTTGATCAACTGCAAGGAGCTCGATTTTTCTCTAAGATTGATTTAAGGTCAGGATATCATCAATTAAAGGTACAAGAAGAGGATATTCCTAAAACTGCATTTAGAACTAGGTATGGTCATTATGAATTTACTGTCATGCCATTTGGTTTAACCAATGCTCCAGCTGCATTTATGGACATGATGAACCGAATATGTAAGCCATATTTGGATAAATTCATAATTGTTTTTATAGATGATATTCTAATTTATTCTAAGAATAGAGAAGATTATGCAAAGCATTTGCACGCACTTTTAAGTTTATTAAGAAAGGAAAAACTTTATGCTAAATTCTCTAAGTGCGAATTTTGGTTAGAACAGGTACAATTCCTTGGACACCTAGTCAATCATGAAGGAATTCATGTAGATCCAACAAAAATTGAGGCAATTACTAAATGGAAAACTCCTGAATCACCAACTGAGGTTAGAAGTTTCTTAGGATTGGCCGGTTATTATAGAAGATTTATTAAAGATTTCTCTAAGATAGCCATTCCCTTAACTAAGTTAACTTGTAAATCTGCTAAGTTTGAATGGGGAATAAAACAAGAATAAGCATTTAGAATCCTTAAGCAAAGATTAACCCATACACCCATACTAGCATTACCAGAAGGAACTGAAGATATTGTAGTCTATTGTGATGCTTCTAAATTAGGTTATGGATGTGTGTTGATGCAACGTCAAAAGGTTATAGCTTACGCATCTAGGCAACTTAAGAATCATGAAGAGAATTATTCAACCCATGATTTAGAATTAGGAGCTATAATTTTTGCTCTTAAGATTTGGAGACATTACCTTTATGGTAGTAAGTTTACCATATTTACTGATCACAAAAGTTTAAGGTATGTTTTCGGGCAGAAAGAGTTGAATATGAGACAAAGACGTTGGATGGAATTTCTTAGTGATTATGATTGTGATATCCAGTATCATGAAGGAAAAGCAAATGTAGTAGCAGATGCTTTAAGCCGAAAGTATCATGAAAAGACAAAAAGGGTACGTTCTCTTAAATTAAATCTACAAGTAGATTTAAATGATCAGATAAGAAAAGCACAAGAATCAGTAATCAAGGAAGATACTGAAAAATTAAAAGGCATGCTAAAAGAATTAGAACAAGGAACAGATGGAATACGGAGATTCCATGAAAAGAGAATGTGGATACCTAAATTAGGAAATCTACGTCGTCGTATATTAGAAGAAGCCCATAAATCTAAGTATACAATGCATCCAGGAAGTGATAAAATGTACCAGGATTTAAGAAAAAATTTCTGGTGGATAGGAATGAAAAAGGACATAGCAGTCTATGTTTCTAAATGTTTGACATGTTCACAAGTTAAAGCTGAACATCAGAAACCCTCAGGTTTGTTACAACAATTAGAAATGCCCGTTTGGAAATGGGAATTGATAACAATGGATTTTGTTACTAAATTACCCAAAACTAGGAAAGGAAATGATACAATCTGGGTGATTGTAGATAGACTAACTAAGTCAGCTCATTTTCTACCAATGAAGGAAACAATTAGTATGGAACAATTATCTAAATTATATGTTAATGAAATTGTTTCTTTACATGGTATTCCTTTATCAATTGTTTTTGATAGGGATAGCCGCTTTACATCTCTTTTTTGGTCAAGTTTCCAAAAGGCTATGGGAACTAAGTTAAAATTAAGTACGGCTTATCATCCACAAACAGATGGACAAAGTGAAAGGACAATTAAGACAATGGAAGACATGCTTAGAGCTTGTGTAATTGACTTTGGAGGTAATTGGGACGATCACTTACCTTTAATAGAATTTTCTTATAATAATAGCTATCACACAAGTATCAATGCTGCACCATTCGAAGCACTTTATGGACGAAAGTGTCGAACCCCAGTCTGTTGGGCAGAAATTGGGGAAAAGCAACTATCTGGACCTGAGATAGTACAAGAAACAACTGACAAGATTATTCAAGTCAAGGAACGACTGAAAGCAGCACGTGATAGACATAAAAGTTATGCTAATAACAGGCGAAAACCATTGGAGTTTCAAGTAGGAGATAAAGTATTGTTGAAAGTTTCTCCATGGAAAGGAGTGGTAAGATTCATCAAACGGGGAAAACTAAGTCCTAGGTATGTTGGACCTTTTAAGATTATTAGAAAAATAGGACCTGTAGCCTATCAGCTACAACTGCCAGAGGAAATGGCAGGAATACATGATGTGTTTCATGTATCAAATCTCAAAAAGTGTCTAGCTGATGAATCATTGATAGTACCTCTTAAGGATATAGAGGTAAATGAACAACTCAAGTTTGTAGAAAGGCCTCTACAAATTGAAGACAGGAAAGTCAAGAATCTCAAACATAAGAGACTAGTTCTAGTCAAAGTGAAGTGGGACTCCAAAAGAGGACCTGAGTACACATGGGAACTAGAGTCAGAAATGAAAAGGAAATATCCGCATTTGTTTCAGTAGATCTCGAGGACGAGCTCTAAAACAAGGTGGGGAGAATGTAACAACCCTCGGTAAAACCGACACTCTCATAATATGTCTAACACTCTGTTATATCTTAGAATGTCCCAATATGTTTTATATTATACCCCGTATGTGAAAACTGAGCCCAAAATAGATTATAACATATAAAATAAATTAAAAATAAGAAAAATAGGGTTGAGGCGGGCAGCGTAGACCCACCCCATTCTATTACGCGGGTGGTATCAAGGCTGGTATTGACTGCGCTAATTTCTTTAGTTGAAGCGGGTCGCGTAAGTGTTCATATTAGTTAACGCGGGCCGCGACAGATCATGAAACGCGGAAGCATCCGGTGCTGACACGTGTCAACATCGTGGCGAGTCTAGTAGCTGGCCCAGCTAAGCTACAGCGTTGACCAATGTTGACGCGGGCCGCGTAAGTGACCCTTGTCTTTCACGCGGGCCGCGACAGAACCAGAAATCAGAACTATAAATAGATAGCATCAGTTTTCGTTTTCCGTCGCTAATTCACACTTCTCAAACTCGAATTCTGAAAGTATTAGGCATATTTTGCAAGTATTATACCCCCTAATTAGCGAGGTTCTGCTTCGTTGTAAGTATTATAACCCCAGTTTCATAATAGTTACGCTGCCCGGTTGATTTAGGGTTCCGTAACAACTGTCGTGGTTCTACCCGACGTAGTTGTTGGAATGCCGTCTTGGGGAGGGTATCATTAATATTTTCAAAGGGTTATAACCAATGTACATTTGTATAAATTATAGATTATATCCAGGAAACCCTTACGAAAAGCCTAAAACAGCAATGTGAGTTTATCCTCTTTTTGTTAATGTTTTTGGAATGTTTTACAAAACCTTAAATGTTTTACAATGTGATTAAGCGGTGATTGAGTCTTTGTAGTTCTTCAATTACTGCCGGTATTATGGGGTTTTGTATACAAAATTTACTACGAGTAGTAGTAAGTCTGAATGATAGTGCATTACCATTAGACGACGAGTTAGCCAATGGGTAATTTGACCATAGCCATAGATCCGGTCGAGTGGCAAATACTGAATGAGTAATTGTGTAGAAATAAACAATGTGATCGCTCTCAATACTGTCTTAATTGATAAAATGTTTCTTGATTAAACTGGGATTCACTCACCAGTATTTCCGACTGACAAATGTTTTTAAAACGCATTACAGGTAACACAATGTGAACAGCCAATTAGTGAAAAGCCAGCTGGAGAGCACTGAAGGCTTGGGAAAATGTGGCTATAAAAGTTACCTAATAAACGATGTTTTAAGTTCAATAAAATAGGGTTTGTCCCTATAAATGTATTGTAATAAGAAACTTGGGTTTTACCCATGTGATTATTAATATTAAATAAGGTGGTTTTACTCTGATAAACATTTTCCTAACTACGGTCCTGATGTAAATTCCGCTGCAAGATTAAATAACCTGATACCACCGAAACTCTGAGATCGCGTCCGCCCGTTCCCGGGAATTAGGGATCGGGGGTTGCGACAATCTTCTCCATCAAAATCACACACAGACACTAACTTTTTCCCTGAAATCACTGATTTGGACCTCTTGAAGATGGTTTTCCTCTCGGTTTGCTTAGGCAAACTGTTATGGAGCTCCATTCAATCGAGATCGGTCCAGATCTAAAGGATTTCCACACTTTTAACTTAATCTCAACAAGATTTCAACACCTTTTCAACTGTTTTCAACTTTCTACACAAAACCAATGGAATCTAGACTCATCCAGACTCTCTACTCGTTCCTTAGTCGAGAGCCGGCTTGAAAACGGATTTCCACCGGAGAGATGACCGATTAACGGGTTGAACATGGATCTTCATCAAGAATAGTAAGTTTGACCGAATAGGCTGAGACCATCTGATCGAATGAGCTAGGCTTGGTGTGTTCCTGTTGTTTGACACGCTGCCACGCCGTCTCCGTTAAACTTCAAACTTTTACTTGGAAAATTTTATGAAAACTTCGACTACAGACCATCCGCCCGGATGACCATCCGTTTGGATGACCTGTCTCTTATAAACTCTATTGTTTAAACGATTTAACGAAACTTCGAACTTTTACAACGATTTACAAACAACACACACTCATTCGAATGGCCATTCGTTCAAATGGTCATCCGCCTAGATGGGGACCCATCCGTTCGAATCACCATTCGAACACTCAACCATTCGACATTCTGTTACGAACTGTTCAACGGTCTGCTCAACGACTTATGCTTCTATTCATAGGCTAACTCAAACGCGCTCCCTTCAATCCAATCAACCTTGTGTTTACTTGTTAAACACATACAGTGAGTATACTCGAACCCATTTTCTTTTAACGCACTTTTGGGTGTTACATACATTCTATATCAAAACACAACACACAACGCAAACACTTTACGATGCTAACCGTTCCCGCATGCTATACGTGATCCATGAATGCGTGTACTATGCTTATACAGTGTTACACTATACCGCCTCTAGCAACGATAATACTATAGTTTGGACTTAGCACCTGTCGTGGACAGGGGTTGCTAGGGATCACATCACTTTACTTCACGTGTTCGCTGAACATGTGTCACGCATAGTCTACAACGCAGTCTCGTGGTTAAGTTATAATCATTGTTTGATAGTTACTTGCTTCGCCCGTTACGTGATACATGTTGGTTATGCGTAAACACTTTTTATACTATAAGCTATGCAAACTTGTGTACTCACCTTTATATTTTATGTATTGACTTTATTTTAATGTATGTGACAGGTTGATAGGATGATATGCTGAATCAAGTTAGGAAGTATAGAAACACGCTAAATAAATCTGAGTTGTCGGAATGGATTTGTTTATGAGACTTGATATCTGTAATGACTGTTATTGCTTTATATGTTAGTAATATGGGATATTGACGTTAAATATAATGTCACTTAATAGTTGTTGTGGATTCTCTTGAACAATATGTTTCGCTCAGTGCCATGCCCCGATGATTCCGCCATCGGTTGGGGTGTGACATATGACTTCCATTAATTGAATTAAATTTAAGGATTAAATAAAAGTTTTATAATAATTAAAGGAATTAATTGATTAAACTAAAGGTTAGACATGCAACCTTTGCGATTTTCATGATTTAATAGTATGTATAAATATAATAAATAGATTTATATGGACTATGTCTATACTATCTATAATCTATACTACCTTATAAGTCAATCAACCGTCATCAGTCATTTATGAGTTAGTCTTAAAGCCACCATCATTTCTCATTATGGTGTTAATAACCCCAACCTGTAACCGATGACTTATAAAAATGTTTGAACCTTCAGATGTATATTTATATATTCCGTATACGACCACATGAGTCCTAATATCAAGCTATGTCCGCTCTCTCAAACCTTCACCTATACATGTTAATTAACCCCCACGCTATTGCAGTGGCCCTTATCCGATTCATCCGTCACCGGCTTGGTAGAAAACTGAAGTAAGTTTCTTATTCTTAAGAACTTGTGTTGCTTCGATCCTAAGTAAACACTAAAACAAACCACTTTTTATGCATCAGATTTTCTGGTCGATCACTAGTAAGTAATGGAGATCATGAACGCTGCAATGCATATAAAAGAAAGTTCATCAATTTGGGGCTGGTCACTAAGAAGTATAATTATTTGGAAGTACTAACTTTTATTCCACATCTATTAATTATAAATTTCTTTTATGATGCTATCAACAGTCACTAGATATTTTACTACCGATTTTTGGCTTATGTCTCTACCCACTGTTTTTAGGGGCAGAACCGGAAATAAAAGCCGTTCCACCCAACAGTGATTTAAATGTTGTTCATGGCACCGGTTTTGGTACCTCCATATGTTCCGTCATTAGATGACATTGACTTGATAGTAAGAAGCAAATGTAACGCCTTAATTTTTGTATTAATCCAGTTATGTTTTTTTTTTTTTTTTGAGATAGTACATATAATTTGTGATGACAGACATTAGAGCTTTATCATTTGTTGGTTTAAACAATACAGGTATTATAAAAAAAGTGGGATTAATGTGTTTTTTGGAAAATAAAATGTATTATTAAAAGGTAAGATATATAGTTAGACTATTATTTTTACGATAACATGTATTATTATTTGGACTATATCAGTACAATTTGTAAATTGTTTCACTTTTTAATTGTGTTTGCATTACATTCTCATCATCTTGCGATTGAATTTGTTTTGTTAGATTTAGAATGCCAGTTAATTTGTTTCTCTAATTTTCATCCTAAAAATCAAGACAATAGCTTCACTGAGGGCTTGAAAAAGTGGGCAAGCAGTCACTCACCTCGGACACATGGCTGGTGAGCATTTAGAAACTAAATATGTTTTGATTTATCATCAAACAATTAATTAATAGATATCTGAAACTATACATGCTAGCTAAACTTTTCATTCATTAATTTTTACAAGTTAGCGAATTTTTACTAAACCCCAAAACCTAAAATAAAGTAGACTTTAAAAATGAAATTTTAGAGATTATAATAATTTGTTGTCATTTAACGTTATGAAAAATAAATATTACAACTATCATTAATATGGAAGTAAATTTAAGAAACCCGTTCTTCAAGTTTTGTAAATTTTTGCCACCATCAGACCTAGAGTTAAACCAAAATCAAGTATTTTTTTTGGTAACGTACGCGATAGCGATTGACGTGGTAATGTAACCTATAGCGAGTTGCGTCAATTCCTCGTTCTTTGTATTTATGCTGGTTTTTGTTGTTATTTTGCTCCTTTTGCTCATTTAAGTTCTTTTGACCCTGTAAATTAAAAAGGAACAAAAAAACAAGTTTTTTCCAACATTAGTACTGAAAAAGGGTTGATTTTACGCCTTATTTGATATAATTTCTATGTTGTATTTCATGCACATCACCACTCATAGATTCAAGTTTCAAAACATAAGTTAAGTAAAGTGTTTACATCACTTCAAAAGACAATAAGTTTTAAAGTTTACAACACATTCAAATTCAAAGGATCAAGGATTTATTCCTTTATGTCGCCGCAAGGAGGCGAGATATGATGATAAATCCTACAAAAGTGGCATGGAGTAATGACACATGACTTCTTAAAGCAAAGATCCGCAAAGCTTTCCACTAATTACCTGAAATACATGTAAGTTTGTAAAATCGTCAACAAAAGTTGGTGTGAATTCATGCAGTTGTTTTGTAATAAGTTGTGCACTTGTAAAAACGTAAGATGTATTTGTATGAAAAATATGGTATGTAGCTTGTAAAAATGTGTTGAGATGTAAATAAGATGTATTACGTAAGGAAATCGAGATCGCTAATATTTTTCAAGGACATTAACATGTGTGACAACATAGGAAGCATCCAAACCTAGGTGATTTTACATCGATTACCCTTCAACTGTGACCCAAAAGCACTCTTCCGCATGGGCAAACGAGGTCCAAGAGTGAGGCTGCCAATACCCGCTAGATCTAACCATTTGCTCTTTGGTCTAAACTTATATTAATGGTGCTTACGTATACCCTATTCATAACATGATCTATTGTATCATTCCTTAGTTTAACATACCATTTGTACATGTATTTTCCCAAAGTTTTGAAAACTAGAAAACGTTTAAAAGTGGGGACATAAACTCACAGTTTTGCGTCTTCGGGCGTCATAAACTCCACCGGTAATCTTCTTGGTTTGCGACGTAACCCATAAGTGATCTAAATATGTTAATCACCTAAACTTATGATTTACTATGTACAAGTTGTCCATCTTGTTTTATGTATTTGTTTTGTTTTAAATGTATATGCTCTTGAATTGTTAAGATATATATATATATATATATATATATATATATATAGTGTGAGGTTCATTGGGGAACACTAAAAAGTGGGGAACCGAGTCAAACGAACTCCGATTGGACTCATTCCAGCGGCGTTGGAACCGTCTCGTCGAACCCTAACTAGGATCTCTTAACCCTAAACCCTAAATCATAACCCCTAAACCCTAAATATATTAGGGTTTGGCTTTTAGGGTTTAGCTTTAGGGATTAGCCTTAAGGTTTAGCTTTAGGGTTTAGCTTTAGGGTTTAGAGTTTAGCTTTAGCGTTTAGGGTTTAGCTCTAGGGTTTAGCTCTAGGGTTTAGCTTTAGGGTTTAGCTTTAGGTTTAGCCTTTAGGGTTTAGCTTTTAGGGTTTATAGTTTAGATTTTACAGTTTAGCTTAGGTTTTAGCCTTATTTTTTAGCTTTAGGGTTTAGAGTTTAGGAGTTAGGATTTAGGGTTTAGGGTTAAGAGATCGTAGTTAGGGTTCGACGAGCCGGTTCCAACGCCGCTGGAATGAGTCCAATCGGAGTTCGTTTGAGTCGGTTCCCCGCTGTTCCCCACTTTTTTAGTGTTCCCCAATGAACCTTCCCCTATATATATATATATATATATATATATATATATATATTACAAATATATATTTAGCTTTGTATACTTGTGAGTTGTGTTAACGGATTTAGTTCTTATTGCGGCTTCGTGACTCGCACGAGGGAGATGTGCATGTCCGAGACATGACTGGGTCGTGCCCATTATAGTCGGGTTTCACCCGTTCGTCGCGTTATTGTTAATTTAAATTGTATTTTCTATTTGTAACTATATATATTTTTATTCTCAAAAATATATATACATATATAGAATTTAAAAACGACATGTGTTAAAAATAATATATTTTTAACTTGTCTTCATATATGTATACTTGTATTATTTTCCAAAATAATGTAAGTAAATTGTTAAAGAATATTTTCAATATTATTTTTAGTATAAGTATACTTAGGCAAGTATACATGTATTTAAGTATAAATACTTATGTATTTTGTTATTAATTGTCAAAAATCAATTCTTATGATTTTTATACTTTCCGAAATTATATTTCTTAAAAATAATATATTTTTAAGGTTTGTTTGTAATATGTATATTTTGTCATGCTTGTTAAATATATATATTATTTTATCACTTGTCCGATTTTTGTATAATTTCCGTTAATTGTAGTAATTATATATATATTTCTATCTGAATATATATATATGGGTCAGGATTTAGAGAAAACGGTGAAAAGTGTGAGAACGCTTATGGATCGTCTGATCAAAACAATCCATGGACTAGATTGCGCGGTGGCGTTTTCGTAAATAACATCAATTTTATTATGTGGGACGCGCTTCATTAAGGGTAAAAGGGTCTTTTACCGCTCATATTCAAAACGCCATCAAATGATAAAACGCCATACAAAAAAAATAAAACGCCATTAAAAACAAAACGCCAAAAAATTAGTAATAAAACGCGTTGAATATTACAGGAAGATCAAACAACACAGTAACTGAATTTCAGTTATTAACGTTTATTAGAACTTAGAAGAAATTCCCTCCTAAATTACGCGCCAAAAACATCATTATATAAACAAGGTAAAACATAGCTTCCATAATCACTTCAATCTATCCATTTTCTGCAAAAAAACATCTTTAACCAAAAACGCCAACTTAACCAAAACGCCAAAAATGGCAACAATCGTTTCGTGGAGATACACTCTGGGAATCAGGTGATACGTCCTCCTTTTTGACAACAGAAGGAGGGTGTATGTTAAGACGGTCAGGGCAATTCTGAAGATGGAAGAAGAGATACAGAGGCAAATCTTATCCATTGGCATCGCTCTAGACAACGAATGCCATGAAACGCATATGCTTATGAAAGCATTAACCAACAAATTTGGATCACTCAAAGCAGATGTGAAGCTGGACCCTGTCATGACATCATGGCGTTTTGATGATGAAACAGACATGGTGACAGTTACATACGACCGCGGAGAGCAGGAAGTCTACTGGCTAGAGAACATCATGACAAAGCAGCGTCTGGGTTTCATGGAAGAATTGCATAACGCCACTTGTACCAACACAGAAATAGACTCAAAATTGGAGTTAATGCAAAACATGTTCAGGTGGAGGCTTCAGAATCTTCAGGAACAAGAAGCTGATGAAGGTGAAGGTGATGACATGGATGAAGATCCAGATGAAGACTCCGAGGAGGAAGAAGATGACGCAAGTGATAGATACTTTTCGGATAAAGTACCTTCTGACGAAGGCTTTTAACTTTTTTTTTCTTCTATGTAATCTTCTTTTTTTTAAAGACAATTCAATGATATATTTCTATCTTTATTAGCAAAACGTCAAAAAATACTAAAAATGGTTAATCCTTACAAAACGCCAAAAATAACAAAATATTTCTCCTGCTTAATATTTTATTTACTCCGTTATTGTATTTTGCCATCTTCGTCTGCAAAACGCCATTTAAAAAAACGACAAACTTAGAAGATGGGACGTCTATAACCTATAAAACTGATAAAAGCTGATCAACACAGTAAATACAAAAACAGTTACTAAAAAGACAGTTACTTTATTACTATCATTTATTACAATAAAAAGTCCCGCCTAAACTACGCGCCAAAAAACTCCTATAAGAGAGGGGTCTATACACAATGAAATTAATCACAACTAGAAAAACACAAAACGCCATATCCTCTAGAAACCACTCACTTTTAAACGCCACAGATGGCAAAGCATTCACTGAAATGGATCCTTCTTCTGAGGGGGTTAACTCAATAATATTTTGCTGAATGAAAAGGACAAATATTCAAGAAAAAGAGACTGATGACAGTGATATGGTATCATGTGAGCTTTGTTCTTGATGATTATAGGCATGGAATAAAGGGATCAACACAAGTGTAAAATGCTATTTTGGACTCCATTATTACAAATAGCATCAAGCAAGAGTTGATCTTTAATGACATGCCACCAAACAAGAATACCACACCAAAAAACAGGTTGCCACTAAGCAGCTTCTTCTAAAAAAAACGGGGTTTATGAAGGAAAGTTGGCATCTAGCTAAAGTATTCAAAAAATGTTCAAAACGCTAAAAACAAATTCAAGAAGGAAGAGTCTGATGACATTGAAGATTCGGAAGAAAAATTAGATTACCATTTTGTATTATTTTTGTTTTCATTTTATATTGTTTTGATATCAAGTTATATGTTGTTTTGTTATCTAATTCTCTATAAATAAAATAGATTATTATATAAAACGCCAAAAACTACAAACACCAAAACGCTAGTAGTATGAAAACTGGGAGAACAGCTGCTGGCAAAGCACCTTCTAAAAAGGGTATTAAACGCCAAAAAATTCACTAAACGCAAAAAAAA
Source organism: Helianthus tuberosus (assembly GCA_030545235.1). Taxonomy (NCBI): domain Eukaryota; kingdom Viridiplantae; phylum Streptophyta; class Magnoliopsida; order Asterales; family Asteraceae; genus Helianthus; species Helianthus tuberosus. The sequence continues at coordinate 150,091,922 of CM060354.1, read as the reverse complement.
AAAACTGGTCTTATTCTAATCTTATGCAAAAATTAATGACTCGTAGTGAATTATTATACAAAACGCAAAAAACGCCAAAAAAATTAACCAGAAAACGATATAATGCCAAAAAATTATATATGTGACACAAAAACAATTAATTCAACGCCAAAAAGTTTAATAAATATAATTAACGCCAAAAAAAAAAAACTTAGACGCCAGAAAATATTATACCACGTTGGGAAAATAAAAGAAGAATGAAAAGACAAAAAAGCCCCTCCGCCCTTCTCTATGCCGCGGGAAACGTGTTGAGCCAGGATGCGTTCTCACCGTTCTCACACTTTTGAGCGTTTTCTCCTGATCTCGTTTCTATATATATATAGGACAAAGATCCGTTAGGAACCACCCTTTATTGCGAGAACCGCGAGAACCAATGTGAACACAACCAAAAATGCATAAAAATAGCTAAAAAACGCACAATTTTTTTTTCATATTTTTTATAAAAAAATCGCTACTTTTAGTAGCAAAAAAAAAAAAAAAATTTTGGCTACTAAAAGTAGCGATTTTAACATAAAAAATATTAAAAAAATTTTTTTTTAGCTTTTTATTTTATTTTTTTAGCTTTTTTGGGGGTTTAGTTTTTAGCATTTTAGCTTTGGGGGGGGGGGGGGGTAGGTTTTTTGGGGGTTTTAGTTTTTAGCATTTAGCTTGGGGGGGGGGGGGTTAGGTTTTTTTTTTTTTGGGGGGGGGGGGGTGGTGTTAGGTTTTTTTTTTTTTTTTGGGGGGGGGGGGGTGGGGGTTAGGTTTTTTTTAGCTATTTTAGGTTGTGTTTACATTGGTTCTCGCGGTTCTCGCAATAAAGGTGGTTCTCGCATGAACCTTACCCTATATATATATATATATATATATATATATATATATATATATATATATATATATATATATATATTTGTCCAAATATTTGTCCAAGTGTCCAAAGTCCATGAATTTGATAAGAAATATATATATATATATAAATATATATTTTGGTATTTTTGTCCATACATGGGTGTATATTATTTGTAAATATTCCTTGTGTATTTTTATGTGTATTTGGTGTTTATACTCCTTGGGAGTATTTAGTGTATTATTAAGTTCCTAAATGTACACTAATATATATTTACAAATAATATAAACATAGCACATAATTTGGTGACTAATAAATATATATATTTTTCCCTAAGAATATATATATTTATACTTGTTTTAATTTTTGAAGAAAACTCTATTTCTTATCTTGTATTTTTGTATAAAAATTAGGGAAAACCTTTGTTAAACATTTTTGTAGAAAAAGTTTCACAAAACTTTATATTTTTCTAAGTGTCAAAATTTTATAAAAATTTTGACACAGTTTCCCCTAAAAATAGAGGTTTTCCCATGTTTTAAAACATGTGTTTATTTTCTTTTTATCACCAAAACTCAAGAATCAACAGTTTTTGCAAGTAAAAATCACTAAATACATCATACTTTTCCATGTGATAAACTTGAAGTTCCATGAAAATTTGTAGTATTTTAGATCTATACATTAGACATGTAGATATACTTAAATCAAAGCTTAGTTGTTAATTTTGTAGACTTTGATGAAACTTTATTTTGTAAAATTGTTCATCCACAAGATTAGTAGGTTCAAGAACATGTATCTTTCATTTTAAAACAAATTACAAGTTCATTTTAAAGATCTTCAAGTTTACTAACATGTTTCATCATGGATCTTTCAAGATCCATGCTTACACTTGTTATATCTAAGCTTATAACAAGATGGATCTTAACAAAATCACAAGATCAACAACAACAACTTCATCACATACTTCAAACAACACTAGAAACACTTTATATTCTTTAGATTATGTTGTTTCTTCACATGTTCATCTTTTAAAGTTAGGTTTTCTTGATAGTTTAACTTATACACATGAAACATACTACTAACAAGAAGTAAAATGAAGATGAGAAGGCTTACTACTAGCTCTTGTGGCTAGGGAAGTGACAAGAAAACAAAGAAGATGAAGATGATGAAAAGAAGGTGGTTAAAAGCTCCACAAGAAGGTCCTTCCACTTCCAATGTTTGTAGGTTCCTTAGATAGTCTTCATACACCTTTGGTTATGATTGGAATGCTTAGAAAGTAGCTTGATGATGGAGGTGAAATGGAGATGGGTGTGGCCGTGAGGTGAAGGGAAAGAATGGGGAAGAAGATGATTTTTGAAAGTGTTTGGAAAAGTGAAGATAAGATTGGTTCTTTTATGGTCTCATGCATCACATACTCCATATAATTTTAATACCCAACAAATCTTCATTCAACATTAGGGAACAACATGGGGGCATGTGGGCCCCATGTTTGACCGTCCACAAAGTGAGGGGGAGGGGGGTTAAGTGTCAAAATTCAATAGTTGAGGGACTTGAAGGAAAAATGGGGGTTTAATTAGGTGTTAGGTGTTTTTAAGTGTTTTTATGTATATCTGTCACACCCCCAAAATCCACCATGCGGAGTATCACCGCTTGGAGGCGTGACATGACCAGGATCGAGCCACCAATCATATTGAACAACGTAATTAAGTAAATAAGACCAACCACAATACGATTGGTGACCGAAGCCAGTTAACCATGTTCAGTTTAAACAGCGGAAGCATAAAACGTGAAACCAAAACATAAGTTTCATAGTTCATAAGTTTAAGGACCAACACGCAACTTTAATAAGTTCATAAGGATTAAAGGTTTGGTACGGGACATAACAATCCACATCCCACAACGACCACCTCCTCGTGCAAGCTCCGTAAGCGTCTAGCGACCTGTAAGGCATGTAACAACGAGTCAACAACAAAGTTGAGTGAGTTCACGGTTGGTTGATTAGTTTTAAGTTGTTTCTGAAAAACGTGGTTTGACTTTCGTTGGCTTATATGCCGTGGGGGTTACCCCTTAGTTGAAAGTATGTTTAACCAGATTCTTTTTATTACCCAAATCATACCCATAATTAGTGGGGGTTTTCCCCATGTAAACCACTAGACTGTCTTGATATCGACAACTGACGAATACGTGCCCTACATCAATGTTCTATCATCATTGACAGTTTGCCATAGTCCATTAGTACACGCCCGTTCGGACGACACGGTGTGAGGTTTGTTAAACCTAATAGCGCTATTAACTAATGACCCGCTCGCCATCGGCCTCGGCGATTAAGTCGATATAAATTTGAGGGCTTAGGTGATAGAGTTTTGTCTAGTAAGTTTTAAGGTTGTTGTCCTACCCAAGGAGGACGAACGTACGTATTCTGCACAAGGAGAATTCATAGGATTAATAATGGCATCCTACCTATGGAGGATGGCCGTACATATCCTACCCAAGGAGGATATGTAGATTTCATTTTAGTTTCTTAACCCATCCCCAAACCACCGGGAATCCCATGCCTTGTAGAAAGTGTGAACTCACCTCGGTTGCTCGGTTTGACTCTCACAAATAGCTAACAGTCAAGGTCGGTCAATCACGTCCTAATATGATTACCAGTTAGTCATTTAGTGGTTTTCAAATAGAGCACAAAGTCCTACACGTATCTATCACATAACACGCATCACTTTAACGGTTTATGCCCATATAAGCTTCCCATCCATTCCCCACTCATAAACAAACATACGACATTGCACATAACAATTTTATAGACATATAACATGTAATATCATTCTCGGATAACCTACCCGACATTTAGACATGCAAATCACTACTTATGTCGTTTCAGCTTTAATATTCAAAACTGGGCTGTTTTCGGGGATTTTAATAAAATAGTTAACTTATTCCAAAAATTCCCAACTTTTTACAGAATATCTTAAACGATCCAAATATTATTGTGTAAAAATATCGGGGTCCAGTTCATTACCAATATTTTATAAAAAATCATTTTCCAGACTGAAATCAGATTTATCTTTTTCTGACTGCAGTTCACGGAATAATTTATTTAAAATTCATCGAGAGTCCAATTTATGAAATTCCATTGAGAGAATTACAAATACATCGGTGGTCATCTACAGTACAAATTTCATGATCTAACTCTACACAGAATTCAAGTTATTGCAAAAAACAGAACGCATATTTTCAGCAGCAAAAATGCAGCTTTAGCTGCTGTTACAAAATAACACTTTAAAAATAGTAAACGGAGTCCAAAAATTATGATTCTAGTTCCATTAGAACCGTATTTCATAATAATTAAGTCTAGACTTCAGAAAATACATTTTTCGTTAAGTTACGGTCCTGTTACAGCCAACTGAAGTTGGCTGTAATTACCAAACAGCCTACTGTCTCAGCTTTTAACTTTCTAACTTGTGTTCAATTGATTCCGTTAACATGTTTAGTGATCACAACAACATCAAACATCAATATTAACCAGCAAATCATCAGAAAATCAACCAGAATCATAACAACATCTTATTAACATCACTTCATCACTAGACTAGTTTATGTTTAAGACTTGTTTAAGGTTCTTTAGAGTTTTTTATCATTTTGATCACTACACATCTTTAACCACCTAAACATGATGTAAGAAGCAAAGATCTAAGTTCTTAACACTAGTTCAAGACTAGGGAAGTTCAAGTGTGGAAAAGTGATGGTTAATAGCAAATGAAGAAGGTCCTTCCACTTCCGAAAGCTCCTAGCTCCTTTGTGCACCTTCTAACACCCTTGTATATGTATGGAATGGAAGAGACTTGATTGAATGATGATGGTGTATGGGGGTTGAGTTACGGCCGTGAGTAAGGCAAGAGGAAGGAGGAGAAGTGTGTGTTGAATGTGTGAAGATTATGAGACTCTTGAACACACAAGGTTATACTTATAACCATTTCATGGCTTTACCTCATGTATAATATGTCTACTAAAGAAAGAACAAGATCCATTATTAAATTGAAGGAAAATCTTATGGTGGGCCATATGTTGGCCGATTACATAGGTGGGGGGGGGTATGTAGAGTAGGTTTAAACTAAGTTAGTTACTTTAAGGTTAAATTGTAAGTATTAGTTAGGTTTCTAGTTAGTTGCTATTTTTATGAGGTGTTATGATGTTCGGGGATCATAACTAGCTCAGAAATGTTAAAACAATGCTTCTAGTATAATTTTGGTCTTTCGGGTAGTGTCCGGTTGTTCGGTTCGGTGTTGTTCCGTTAAAGTGCTTAATTAATCCGTAAAGTGTCCTACATATATATTTTTGTAACACTTTTAATTTTCAACACTCAGGAAAGCATACCGAACTATTTAGTAACTTTTCTGTATACTACTACTATGTTAACAAGCACAGGTAAGTATAACACATTAATCAGAGAGCAGTTAAGTAATTCCACACAGTCGTCAAGCACTTTAATTATCATTAATAAATTGTACGGATACATGGAATTATGAGGGTTGTCACATTCTCCCCCTGTTAAGAGAATTTCGTCCCGAAATTTAGCACCTGGTTACTAAGGAGGCTAGTTAAGTTGCGTTGTTTTCCTGATTTTCCTGGGGTGTCACATCATCCCCCCGTTGATTTGGAATTTCGTCCCGAAATTCTGCAGTAGCTTCAGCCTCAGTAGTGGTTGCACTTTTCTTAAACGACGGGAATCCCAACGAACTCGGACGAGAGGTATCCTGGTGCGCTTGAGAATTTTAACATCTCGATCCGTAATTTCTACTGGTTCTTCGACGAATCACAGCTGGTCGTCGATAGTGAGCTCCTTTAAGGGAACTATGAGGGTCTCATCTGACAGACACTTCTTCAGATTCGACACATGGAAAACATTGTGATCTCTGCTGAGTTCTTAAGGTAGATTCAACCTGTAGGCGACTTTGCCAATCTTCTCAATGATTTCGAATGGTCCGACATAACGCGGATTGAGCTTGCCTCGTTTTCCAAAACGAACTACACCTTTCCAAGGTGAGACTTTGAGTAGCACTCGATCCCCAACCTGGAACTCGAGTGGTTTCTTTCGCTTATCCGCATAGCTTTTCTGACGGTCACGGGCTGCCGTCATTAGCTGTCGTATCTGAGCAATTCTTTCGGTTGTATCTACTATAAGTTCCGGGCCAGTGATTTGACTGTCGCCAACTTCTGCCCAACAGAGAGGTGATCGGCACTTCCGTCAGTATAATGCCTCAAACGGAGCGGCCTGGATGCTGGTGTGGTAACTGTTGTTATACGAAAACTCCACTAGCGGGAGGTGTTTTTCCCAGCCATTTCCAAAATCGATTACACACGCCCTAAGCATCTCTTCAAGGGTCTGGATGGTGTGTTCAGATTGCCCATCCGTCTGTGGGTGATAAGCGGTACTCATATCTAAACGTGAGCCAAAAGACTTGTGCATAGCTTGCCACAGTTCAGATGTAAAACGTAGGTCACGATCAGAAATAATGGAGGTTGGCACTCCGTGCCTTGATACTACTTCCTTTAGATAGATGTCTGCTAGGGTAGAAAACTTATCCGTTTCCTTGATGGCCAGAAAATGTGCAGACTTGGTCAGTCGATCCACGATCACCCAGATGGTATCATTTCCACGCTGGGATCTAGGCAGGCCAGTAACGAAATCCATGGAAATTTGCTCCCATTTCCACTTAGGTATCTCTGGTTGTTGAAGTAGGCCTGGTGGTTTTTGATATTTAGTCTTGACTCTCGCACAAGTCAAACATTTGCTAACGTAGGTTGCTATGTGGGCTTTCATACCAGGCCACCAATATGTAGTCTTGAGATCATGGTACATCTTATCCGAACCAGGATGTACTGAATAACGAGACTTGTGCGCTTTGTCCATCACAAGCTCGCGTAGGTTTCCATAAAGTGGAACCCAGATGCGCCCGTTAACATAATAGGCGCCGTCTTCCTTTTGTTCTAGCCGCTGCCTCGATCCTCGTAGGGACTCAGCCCTGATGTTCTTTGCTTCAACGCTTCAACCTGAGCATCTCGTATTTGGGCAGGAAGACTAGAGTGAATGGTAAGCTGTAACGCACGTACACGCTTAGGTATAGTATCCTTTCGACTGAGGGCGTCGGCCACCACATTGGCTTTGCCCGGATGATACTTGATTGCACATTCATAATCGTTCAAGAGTTCGACCCATCGGCGTTGTCGCATGTTTAAGTCCTTTTGCTTGAAGATATGCTCGAGACTCCTGTGATCGGTGTAAATGGTGCACTTGGTACCGTACAGGTATTGTCTCCATATCTTAAGCGTGAAAACAACTGCTCCCAGCTCCAAGTCGTGCGTAGTGTTGTTCCTTTTGTTAACTTTAAGTTGGCGCGATGCGTAGGCAATGACCTTGTCACGTTGCATCAACACGAAACCAAGTCCTTGGATGGAAGCGTCGCAATAAACCACGAAATCATCTGTGCCTTCAGGCAATGAGAGGATAGGCGCGCTACAAAGTCTATCCCTTAAGGGATGAAAAGCAGCTTCATGTGCTTCACCCCAACGATAGGTGACACCCTTCTGAGTCAGTGAAGTGAGAGGTTGCGCAATCTTTGAGAAATCTTTGATAAACCTTCTGTAATATCCTGCCAAACCCAAGAATTGGCGGATTTCTGTTGGTGTACGGGGTGCAGGCCAGTTCTTGATCGATTCAACCTTAGATGGATCTACATGAATTCCATCCTTGTTTACCACAAGGCCTAGAAAGTGGACTTCGCGAAGCCAGAAGTCACATTTCGAAATTTGGCATACAACTGCTCTTGTTCGAAGAAGTTCCAGCATAAGCCGTAGATGCTGCTCGTGTTCCTCCTGACTCTTAGAATAGACCAGAATGTCGTCGATGAAAACAATAACGAACTTATCCAAGTAAGGCTTGCACACTCGGTTCATGAGATCCATGAAAACTGCGGGTGCATTCGTCAATCCGAAAGGCATGACCAGAAACTCGTAATGGCCGTAGCGAGCTCTGAACGCTGTTTTGGAGACGTCCTCCTCTCGGACTCTCAGCTGATGGTAGACTGACCTCAGGTCAATCTTGGAGTAATAGCTCGACCCTTGCAACTGGTCGAACAAGTCGTCAATACGTGGGAGAGGATAACGATTCTTCATGGTCACCTTGTTGAGTTCGCGGTAGTCAATACACATTCTGAAGGTACCGTCTTTCTTCTTCACAAACAAGACTGGGGCTCCCCAGGGCGAAGAGCTAGGACGTATGAAACCCTTTTCCAAGAGTTCTTGTAATTGCGTGGACAGTTCTTCAAGTTCTGATGGAGCTAGACGATAAGGTGCTCGAGCTATGGGCGCCGATCCAGGAGCTAGCTCGATTTGAAACTCAACTTGATGATGAGGCGGAAGACCAGGCGATTCCTCAGGAAATGCCTCGGGAAAGTCACGTACAATAAGAATGTCTTCAATTCTCTTCTCTTCCATTGATGTGCCAGTAACGAGTGCTAGAATGGCAGTGTGGCCCTTTCGCAAATACTTCTGGGCCTTAAGGAAAGAGATAATGCCTACGACAGCACTACTCTTGTCGCCATGAATCATGAGAGGTTCTTCACCAGAACGAGGGATACGGACAATCTTCTTGTTGCAAAGAATTTCCGCATGCTGGTGAGATAACCATTCCTTCCTAATAACAGCGTCGAAGCTACCAAGAATGATAGGAATGAGGTCGATAGGGAAGGTCTGACCAGCTAAGACGAGGTTGCAACCCTTAACTGTGTGTGCCCTTAAGACTTTCACTATTAGCTAGTTCTACAACATGTTTGGTGTTTTTAAGGGTAATGGGGTACGCTTAAGCACCTGACTAACCCTTAGGAACACATATCTAACATCGGCACCCGAATCATCTAAGATAGAGACAAAGAAATTGTCTGGTAGGAACTTACCCGCCACAACGTTGGGGTTGTTTCTTTCTTCCTCTTGTCCATTCAGGAACTCATGCTCACCAGTCCTGCGGTTGTCCTTATTGTCTCCGCTATTGTTCCCGTTGCCCTGGTTGCTGCTCGGATTTTGATTCTGGTTCAGCTGTGGACAGTGTCTCTTGAAGTGACCTTCAGCACCGCACTGGAAGCATCCCTTATTACCCTGCTGGTGTTGCTGTTGGTTCTGGGGAGCATGTGGCTGCTGTTGTCGATTCTGATTCGCAGGACGTGAGCTCCTGCAATCTCTGGCTTTATGTCCAGGCTTGTTACATCTCTGACAACGACCCTTGTTGCACGGCCCGCTGTGGTGCAAACTACATCGATTGCACCTAGGGTGATTTCCCCTGTATCCACCCTGACCTTGATTTCCAGAAAACTGCTGACTGGGGCTCCTGTGTTCATCTATCCTTCGCCGCTGGGACTGAACAGGAGTGGAACCCCTGCCCGAATTTCCATCCCACTTGCGCTTGTCATTGCTGGGAGCACCAGTAGCAGTAGTGCTAGCGCGCTTGGGCAGCTTGCCCTCTTCCACCGCCTGATCGGTGAGTTGGTGCGCCAAACGAATGACTTGCTGGATTGTGGAAAGGTTGGCCTCAATTACAGACCCTTGGATCTCCGGGACTAAGCCTCTGAGGTATAGCTTGATCCGTCTAGATATGGGTCGTGACAAGTTAGGACATAAGTCAGCCAAGTCGTTGGACCTCTTTGTGTACGCCTCAATTTCTGATACTTCCATCTTCAAACCATAATACTCTGTTTCAAGTTCCAGAATGCCATCCAGGTGGCAGAATTTTTCCCTAATCAAATCCTTGAAGTCGCTCCAGAGGGTGGCATTTGCGTCTGCCAACCCGAGCATCTGAACTTGTGCGTTCCACCAAGAATACGCTTTCCCTTGCAACATGACAGTAGCGTACTCTACTCGTTTGCCGGCAGGGCTTTCACTTTCTTCGAATGTATATTTGATTCTTTGGATCCAGTGCAGAAGGTCGATTGCTCCTCCAGTGTCGTCGAAAGTGGGAGGTTTGCACTCCAAGAACGCCTTGAGGGTGCCTATGCGCGTTTGAGGGTGCATGGGGTGACTCCCTGTTTGGGTTGCTAAGGCTTCAGCAATCCGTTCGTTAATCAAGGTCGTCAGCTGACCCTGGGTCATGTCGAGACGTCCACTCATGATCTTCACATCGAAGGAACACACGTAAGAAAGGTGTCGCAAGGTGCGTAAGTGTGGAGTGACAGAAGAGAGTAAGCACACAAAGTTTCATACAATAGTTGTTACGCTAACTAAGCATACCATGATCAAATGTGCTGCCTAAACTAGCAGGTAGGCAATACAAACATAAACCATATTACCTATAGTGTTGAGTCTTGCACGTGGAGCGAAGCGTCATTGTGGATCGTTGAGCTCTGTACAGGTTATAGTCTGGTTTTATCAAAAAGCTTTTCCCTTTTTTAAAACCAAGTTCACTATAACCAATGGCTCCAATACCAATCTGTCACACCCCCAAAATCCACCATGCGGAGTATCACCGCTTGGAGGCGTGACATGACCAGGATCGAGCCACCAATCATATTGAACAACATAATTAAGTAAATAAGACCAACCACAATACGATTGGTGACCGAAGCTGGTTAACCATGTTCAGTTTAAACAGCGGAAGCATAAAACGTGAAACCAAAACATAAGTTTCATAGTTCATAAGTTTAAGGACCAACACGCAAGTTTAATAAGTTAGTAAGGATTAAAGGTTTGGTACGGGACATAACAATCCACATCCCACAACGACCACCTCCTCGTGCAAGCTCCGTAAGCGTCTAGCGACCTGTAAGGCATGTAATAACGAGTCAACAACAAAGTTGAGTGAGTTCACGGTTGGTTGATTAGTTTTAAGTTGTTTCTGAAAAACGTGGTTTGACTTTCGTTGGCTTATATGCCGTGGGGGTTACCCCTTAGTTGAAAGTATGTTTAACCAGATTCTTTTTATTACCCAAATCATACCCATAATTAGTGGGGGTTTTCCCCATGTAAACCACTAGACTGTCTTGATATCGACAACTGATGAATACGTGCCCTACATCAATGTTCTATCATCATTGACAGTTTGCCATAGCCCATTAGTACACGCCCATTCGGACGACACGGTGTGAGGTTTGTTAAACCTAATAGCGCTATTAACTAATGACCCGCTCGCCATCGGCCTCGGCGATTAAGTCGATATAAATTTGAGGGCTTAGGTGATAGAGTTTTGTCTAGTAAGTTTTAAGGTTGTTGTCCTACCCAAGGAGGACGAACGTACGTATTCTGCACAAGGAGAATTCGTAGGATTAATAATGGCATCCTACCTATGGAGGATGGCCGTACATATCCTACCCAAGGAGGATATATAGATTTCATTTTAGTTTCTTAACCCATCCCCAAACCACCGGGAATCCCATGCCTTGTAGAAAGTGTGAACTCACCTCGGTTGCTCGGTTTGACTCTCACAAATAGCTAACAGTCAAGGTCGGTCAATCACTTCCTAATATGATTACCAGTTAGTCATTTAGTGGTTTTCAAATAGAGCACAAAGTCCTACACGTATCTATCACATAACACGCATCACTTTAACAGTTTATGCCCATATAAGCTTCCCATCTATTCCCCACTCATAAACAAACATACGACATTGCACATAACACTTTTATAGACATATAACATGTAATATCGTTCTCGGATAACCTACCCGACATTTAGACATGCAAATCACTACTTATGTCGTTTCAGCTTTAATATTCAAAACTGGGCTGTTTTCGGGGATTTTAATAAAATAGTTAACTTGTTCCAAAAATTCCCAACTTTTTACAGAATATCTTAAACGATCCAAATATTATTGTGTAAAAATATCGGGGTCCAGTTCATTACCAATATTTTATAAAAAAATCATTTTCCTGACTAAAATCAGATTTATCTTTTTCTGACTTGCAGTTCATAGAATAATTTATTTAAAATTCATCGAGAGTCCGATTTACGAAATTCCATTGAGAGAATTACAAATACATCGGTGGTCATCTACTGTACAAATTTCATGATCTAACTCTACACAGAATTCAAGTTATGGCAAAAAACAAAACGCATATTTTCAGCAGCAAAAATGCAGCTTTAGCTGCTGTTACAAAATGACACTTTAAAAATAGTAAACGGAGTCCAAAAATTATGATTCTAGTGCCATTAGAACCGTATTTCATAATACTTAATTCTAGACTTCAGAAAATACATTTTTCGTTAAGTTACGCTCCTGTTACAGCCAACTGAAGTTGGCTGTAATTGCCAAATAGCCTACTGTCTCAGCTTTTAACTTTCTAACTTGTGTTCGATTGATTCCGTTAACATGTTTAGTGATCACAACAACATCAAACATCAATATTAACCAGCAAATCATCAGAAAATCAACCAGAATCATAACAACATCTTATTAACATCACTTCATCACTAGACTAGTTTATGTTTAAGACTTGTTTAAGGTTCTTTTGAGTTTCTTATCATTTTGATCACTACACATCTTTAACCACCTAAACATGATGTAAGAAGCAAAGATCTAAGTTCTTACCACTAGTTCAAGACTAGGGAAGTTCAAGTGTGGAAAAGTGATGGTTAATAGCAAATGAAGAAGGTCCTTCCACTTCCGAAAGCTCCTAGCTCCTTTGTGCACCTTCTAACACCCTTGTATATGTATGGAATGGAAGAGACTTGATTGAATGATGATGGTGTATGGGGGTTGAGTTACGGCCGTGAGTAAGGCAAGAGGAAGGAAGAGAAGTGTGTGTTGAATGTGTGAAGATTATGAGACTCTTGAATACACAAGGTTATACTTATAACCATTTCATGGCTTTACCTCATGTATAATATGTCTACTAAAGAAAGAACAAGATCCATTATTAAATTGAAGGAAAATCTTATGGTGGGCCATATGTTGGCCGATTACATAGGTGGGGGGGGGGGTATGTAGAGTAGGTTTAAACTAAGTTAGTTACTTTAAGGTTAAATTGTAAGTATTAGTTAGGTTTCTAGTTAGTTGCTATTTTTATGAGGTGTTATGATGTTCGGGGATCATAACTAGCTCAGAAATGTTAAAACAATGCTTCTAGTATAATTTTGGTCTTTCGGGTAGTGTCCGGTTGTTCGGTTCGGTGTTGTTCCGTTAAAGTGCTTAATTAATCCGTAAAGTGTCCTACATATATATTTTTGTAACACTTTTAATTTTCAACACTCAGGAAAGCATACCGGACTATTTAGTAACTTTTCTGTATAGTACTAGTATGTTAACAAGCACAGGTACGTATAACACATTAATCAGAGAGCAGTTAAGTAATTCCACAAAGTCGTCAAGCACTTTAATTATCATTAATAAATTGTACGGATACATGGAATTATGAGGGTTGTCACATTCTCCCCCTGTTAAGAGAATTTCGTCCGAAATTTAGCACCTGGTCACTGAGGAGGCTAGTTAAGTTGCGTTGTTTTCCTGATTTTCCTGGGGTGTCACAATAACTAAGTATCATATGACCAATATTAGTGTTATAGCACTAAAACATTGTTATTAACTCATATTTGGTGTTTTGGTAGTGTCCGGATAGTTGTTCGGTTGTCGGTTCGCTAAAAAGTTAAGTTATGTAACATATAAGGTATTATATGTTTTTGTGTTGTAAAAGTATTCCCAATACTTTTTAAGTTATTTTTGATGTGTAAACATGTTTCTAGACTTGTGTAAGTTGTCGGATTATGAATTCTGTGAAAAATTGTCATTTATGGTCCAAAACGGACACTTTTAAGTTCATTAATTTTTTTCCGGAAAGTGTTAGTAATTATACTTGTTTTCCCACTTGGGATTTGATATATTTTTTATGTCGGACCTACATCTAAGTCTTAAATCTTCTATTTTGCTGAGTACCGAGGCTGTGCTGACACAGCTTGTCTAACCGGTGAGTTTACTAATTGTTTCAACGCAATGCCTAAATTGTTTCACAATGCGATAAATGAAATGTGTAACATGCATGATTTAAATGTATGACATGCAAGCATATAATGTTGACGTTAAAACACATATTCACAAACAATAAATAATTATTAAAATAGTACGGATGTTACCGGATTTGTGCCATTTGTCACACCTACCTCCACCCACACCTTGCACTAACACACACTCTTTAGAAATCTAGAAAACCTAAAGAGAGAGTCGGATATAAAGAGAAGGTTAGAGAGAGAGAGAGAAAAAAAACCTGGATTGTTAGAGAGAGTGGTGGGAAATCGGAGATAGAAAAGCTCCGATGACTACGTAAACGGCCCCCATCATCTTAATCTAAATGGCGAAGGGTCCCTTCATCTGAGTCTGAACCCGACGGGTCCCCTTCATCTGAAATCGAACGTCGACGGGTCCTCTTCATCTGAAATAGAACGGCGATGGGTCCCCTTCATCTGAATCTAAACAACGATGTGAATAGTAGTGTATAACAGAAGACGAGGGTGATGATGGGCGCAAAGGTCAACTTTCTCCTGTTCATCTGAATCACGTTATGTTGTTAATCCGTTATGTTGTGTGCATAAGTAGTTCTGCTTTGTTTGATTTTGATGTTTGTTAGTTGATTGTTGTTCTGGAGGATGAAGATGGAGTATGTGGTGGTGGTGGAAGAATCTAAAGTAAGTTGTGGGTGGATCCCACAAATAAACCAAAGGTTTGTTTTTTTTTTGTTTTAAAAGATTAATTAGTTTTTATTGTTTTTTAATTCGTAGGAGTGATTTTATCATTTTACACTGACTTAACAGAGAAAGCTAACTGTCATCCACTCTAGGGACTATCCGAGTAACAACCAACCAAACCACAGGGATCATGAATGTAATTTTAAAATGTTGGGGACTAAATGTGAAATTTTGACAAACCACAAGGACTATCCATGCATTGTACTCATTTTTTTATTATTACATAACAAATAATCCAGAATAAAATAAAAAAAAATGTTTTTTTCTTATTGGGAGAATATGTTGTCTTTATAGGTTAGATATTTTTTTTCAATTTTTTATGGAATTGTGGAAAAAATTGCCGCTATACGAAAAGTCATTTTTGTCTAGTTAATTTTTTTTTTAGAGAAGACATGTCGTCTCTATAGGTTTATATATATAATTTTTGGTAAAAAGACATGAAAAAAAATAATTTGTCTCATAGGAACGACATATCGTTTCTACATGTGTTTTTAAAATTTTAATTATTTATTAATTAAGAAAAAAACAAGGCTATTTTCCCTATAAGGACGACATGTCGTCTCTATAGGTTTTCTTTGGAAAAAACAAAAAAATAAATGTTTAAGCCCTATATAGACGACATGTCCTCTCTATAGGTTTCTCTACAAGTATGTTTTTAAATTATGTATTAGTTTAGAATAAAAAAACAAAACAACGTTATTTCCCCCTGTAGGGATGACTTGCCGTCTTTATATGTTAGATTTTTTTTTTTTCAATTTTTTTTGTCGGATGGTGGGAAATTTAGCCGCCTAAATGAAAATTCATTTTGAGCAGCAAAACTTTTTAGAGACGACATGTCGTCTCTATAAATTAGATTTTTTTTAATTTTCAATATTTATTGATCATTAACAAAAGAAAATCAAAAGAAAAATATTTGAAGTTCTCTATATAAGTTGAAACATTTTTTAAGGTTTCTAATTCATTAAACTAGAGAATATGAAAAATACAAAAAAAAATATTTTCGCTCTATAGAGAGGACATGTCGTCCCTATAGGGTAACCTAACACAAAAAGCACGAAACCCTTCTAGAACAACATGTCATCTCTATAGAAACGACTTATTTCCTCCCTAAAGGTGTCGTCACTATAAGAGTTTTTTCTTGTAGTGTAAACCAAAAACCCACCATAGGGCCTCATCCACCACCTTCCACCTCCAAACCAATCCACCTAAGCACTTTCATTGCCACCTCTTGTCTGCCTCTTCGCCCAGATTTTAAACCAACGCACCACGGTGCGTTGAAGATGCTCTAATTAGCGTGTATAAATAAAAGTAATATATAAAGTTAAATTAATGTATATTATTAATCAATAAACTTTCCTATACTATATAAACTTATATTTATACTAATCAATAAATAATAACTACAAATTTTAAAGACGTAAAAACATTAAACTATTATAACAAATTATAATTGTAAGAGTTCTATTATTTTCACATCTCTTGAAACTTCCAGGCAATTTACATAACCAAAAGTAGGTGTGGACTTATACTTAGTAAGGGGGTGTTTGTTTTTTCAGAAAAACCTCTTCTGACCTCTTATGTCTGCGCCGCGCAGACCACGCACAGACGTTGAGCTCTGCAGACCGTTTGTTTTTTAGAAGACATTTCATTAAAAAATGTCTTCAAACCTCTGCGCGTCCTCTTCCCCACGCAGACATGGTCCAATGTCTTCCCATCTCTTCCAACCTCTTCCAACCCTCTCTCCACCCCTCTCCTAATCTCAAAACACAGACACCTCCCCCACCTCCAGCCGCTAGTCACCACCTCCTCTTCCTCCACAGCCATCAGCAACATCGACATCCATTCGCATTGGCCGAACTATAATGATTTGAAATTTGTTCAAAATATCATTCAATTTTCATCAATAAAACTGTTATATATAGAATAATCAATCAAAATCCAAGACTCATCCAAATCACAAACATCGAGTCATAAACAAACACCTAATTAACTGATTCCAAAATTTTTCACAAACAAACGAAATTCAAACTGTAGAAGCAAATCATCTGAATCATAAATGATAAAACTAACAATATAAATATAAATATATAATATATAATGTATATAAATATATAATAGAACAATTGTGGAAGTGTTTGACCTGTCGAGGATTGACGCCTTTGAGCTCACGGGGGAAGGGACTTTTGATTTGGGTTATGGCTGAATTTGTTGAAGAAAGGGAAAAAAGTTTGCAGATGTAGGGTAAAGAGGTGAGATAATCAAACACTCTTTTTATTACACTCCGCAGACATTTGGTCCACCTTTTCTCGTGCAGACGTTTGCAGATGTGGTCCACAGATTGCAGACCTTTTGCATCTGAAAAAACAAACACCACCTAAATTGTGCTTTTAGTATATGAGGTTTTACTAAAATTGTCACTTTAGTCTAAATAGTTTTGTTTTTGTCATTTTAGTCCAAATAGTTTAGTTTTTTTTGCCATTTTAGTCCCTGACTTTTGTCTTTTTTATCATTTTCATTCAACCCACTAACCCTATTCAGTGGCGGAGCTTGAGCAAAAGTTTCGAGGGGGCGTAAAGTCATGGACCCAATTTTTTTGCCTATCGTTATGTTCCGGGTCGGGCGGCTATTCGATTCGGGCCGGGTATATAATAATAGTTCCAAATAAAACTAAAAAAAATTCATTTATTCAAAGGACCCGTTCTTACATATATAAAACTAAATATTGTTTAACAAACAAAAGACCAATATATATATATATATACATATATATATAGGCATGAGATAAATGAAACCTAGACGGAAAATTACAACTCAGCCTGACGACCTTTAAGATTTAAAGTGGTAACAAACTTTACTTTGATTTATATATTGTATAAATATTTAGGCAAAATAATTGGAGGGGTGATCCTATATAAATTCAAAATTCTCGGACGAAAAATCAAAAATTATACACTTCTAACCGAAACATTGGAGGGGACGGGTGCACCCCCGGGCACTTAATAAGCTACGCCCCTGACCCTATTCAAAAAATTTAGTTAACTTAGGTGAATTTTGGTCAAACCATATATATATATATATATATATATTTTATAGGTGCAATGGTATGAAGATGGTGTTATGCCGGTTTACAGTGAAGATGATGGCGGTGGTTGTTGGTTTTACGATGATGGCGGTGGTGTTGGTTGATGACGTCGGTGGCGGAAAAGTGGCCGGTGGTGGTGGAAATGATGGGTGGTGATGGGGGTGGGGTGGGTGGTGACGGTGCAGCCAGGTGGTGACAAAGATAGAAGGTTGTGATGAGGTGGGTGGTGGGAGGTGGTCGATGAAAATGGCAAAATTGTTATTCAGGAACTAAAATGGCAAAAAACAAAACTATTTAGACTAAAATGGCAAGAAAAAATTATTTGGACCGAAGTGGTAATTTTGGTGAAACGTTAGAGACTAAAATTGGCAATTTACTCCTTATACTTTAAAGCCTTTCACACTTCTGTTTCACAACTTCGTTTGGGTCAAAACACGTGTTGGACTGGGAGTTATGGAGAAGTTCCTGTTTAATTGTCTTTCCTTTTTAAGTTCATGTACCATGTTGATCACGTTGCTTAAGTTCTTTCTTCTAATTAAACCGGCCTATTTATAAAAAAAATAAAAAAAAATTCTGTTCACCTCTTCACTCAAACCTTCCAGTAATTCATATTCTCAATGGTTGTTCTGACTGAACATGAAGTTTTACCAGAATCCTCATCTTCATCGTCAACACATGATCATATTCATAGATATGATGTATTTTTGAGCTTTAGAGGCTTTGACACTCGTAATCGTTTCACCGCTCACCTCTACAAAGCCCTAGTGGAGGCCGATTACGACACGTTTCTGGATGATGAAGAGATCGAAACTGGAGAACCACTAAAACCAGAACTGGAGAGTGCAATTGAATCATCTAGGGCCTCTGTTATCATATTGTCGAAGAATTATGCTTCTTCAACATGGTGCCTAGATGAATTGGTGTTAATCCTCGAGCAACAGAAGAAGTTTAACCAATTTGTCATCCCCATCTTCTATGATGTGGAACCTACTGATGTTAGAAAGCAACAAAAGAGCTTCGGGGAAGCAATAGCAAAGCATAAAAAGAGGATGGAGGAAGAAATAAATGCAGAGAAAAGAAGTGAATGGGCTCAAAAGATCGACTCATGGAGAATGGCACTCACAAAAGTTGCAGGTTTAAAAGGGAAGGATTCAAAAGACAAGTAAGTTCCCCATTCTATAAAAATCTTTTAAGCAATTTTCTATACACCTAAATTTACCATAGGGTCATTTTGCAAAACCTTGTAGCTTAATGTTAAAAAAAAGCTTGGGGGAAATAGTGAAATACACTCTTTATAATAATTGAAAGAGTAAATTGCATTTTAGTTCCCTAAGGTTTGATTTAAAATACCAATTTAGTCCTAATAGTTTTTTTCTACTATTTTAATCCAAATAGTTTTTTTCTGCCATTTTAGTCCCTGACTTTTGTCATATTTTTTTGTCATTTTCATCCACCACCTCCCATCCCATCACAACCTTCTATCATTGCCACCACCTGCATGCCTGCACCCTTACCACCCCCTAGGGGTGAGCATAGTGCGGTTCGGTTCGGTTATTACCTATAACCAAAACCATAACCGCACATTGCGGTTATCAAAAAATCATAACCGTTCAGTTTCGGTTAATGCGGTTTCGGTTAATCGGTTATTGCGGTTAATGCGGTTTCGGTTCGATTATAGGTCAATTATTTTCATTGTTTCTAATGTTGGACTTTAAATGTGTGGGTCGAGCAAAATTAATGCGCAAACAATAAATATACGGTTAATCAATTATATTTCACTACCATATGCATACTAATTCCAAAACAAAAGTAACACGTGTAGTCACGTGTTATGTGGAAACATACATACGAATACAAAGTGGTTTTTAAATTCTACACTTTTTAATCAAAACATAAAAAGTTGTAGTGCAATCTTCATCAAAGTTGGGTCATGGTTAAAAGTTAAAACATTCAAATACTTCACCAAAGATACATATTGATTAGGCCATGGTTAAGCATTTAAATACAAACTTAAAGACTTATGGTGCTACGGATTTGGCTATGTTTATTCGGTTCGGTTCGGTTATTTGCGGTTATGAAAATAAGAATAACCATAACCGAACCGCAAAAATCGGTTATTAAAAATATAAATAACCAACCCTTCGGTTATTTCGGTTATCGGTTATTTCGGTTCGGTTATTTCGGTTATTTCGGTTACGATTCGGTTAATTCGGTTGTATGCTCACCCCTACCACCCCCCACCACCATCACCCCCAACATTTCTACCACCATCGGCCACTTTTCCGCCACCCACGTTATCAACTAACATCACAGCCATCATCGTGAAACAGCAACCACTGCCATCATCTTCATTGTAAATAGGCACACCATCGTCCACATACCATCGCACCTGCAAAAAAAAATATGGCTTGACCAAAATGCCCCTAAGCCAACTGACTTTTTTGAATGAAGTTAGTGGGTAATGGCAAAAAATGACAAAAGTCAGGGACAAAAATGGCAGGAAAAAAACTATTTGGACTAAAATGAAAGAAAAGAAAATTATTTGAACTAAAGTATCATTTTGGGTCAAACCTTAGGGACTAAAATGACAATTTACTCTAATTGAAAACACACCTAAAGTAAAGAGATATTCAATGAAAAATAGTAAAAAGCAGAGGGCACTGACACATACAAGTTGGTGATTTAAAACGAAAAGACGTATAATCCTTTATACAGCTAAATATGTTATTATCGGGTTTGCATTGTTTAATTGTCATACATTTTCTCATTTAAATCAATTTGTAGGAATGAAACAGAGTTTATTGAAGAAGTTGTTGCGGACATTCGTCGTAGATTAGTTGTACCTTTACGTGATACCCCATCACTCCTTATCGGGATGGACTATTACATCGATGTCATTACTTCATGGTTGACAGATGGATCTTGTCATACAGCTGACATTCTCACAATTGTAGGCATTGGTGGGATTGGGAAAACATCTTTGGCTAAATATGTTTTCCAGTTACACTCTTATAAATTCCACAAAACTAGCTTTATTGAAGGTATCAATACGAGATGCAACGACCACTCTTATGAATTGCCTAATTTACAAAAGCAGCTTCACAAAGTCATTTCAAAAAGAACTCCACTACAAGTTAACGATGTCTCTAAAAAGGTGTTTATAGTGCTCGATGATATCGGCAATCTCAAGCAGTTGGATGTTTTACTTGGAAACAAAGGTTTATATCCAGGTAGCAAAATCATAGTTACAACCAAGGTTTCTTCTTTCACAGAAAAGTGTTCATTAAACAACCCACAAGTTCAACCCAATCACCGAAAGATCGTACTTGATGGGTTAGATAAATACAAATCACTAGAGCTTTTATGCATACATGCATTCAATAGCCATATGCCCGAAAAAGGTTATGAAGATGTCTCAAAAGAGCTTGCGGAATATTGTGATGGGCATCCATTGGCTCTTCAAGTTTTGGGCAGGTCTCTACAGAAGGAAGATGTAACGTATTGGGAAGACTGCATAAGAGTGCTAAATAAAGAACCACATCCCGAAATAAAAATTGTCTTGCGGATGAGCTTTGACTCTCTGTCATTCAGAAATGATAAGGAGTTGTTTAAGCATATTGCTTGTTTTTTTGTTGGAATGGATAGAGATTTGACTAAAACAATACTAGAAGCATGCGATATAAAAACAACACACGGGATGAAGAATCTCATTAATAGATGCCTTCTTAGTATTGGATGGGAAAACGAGTTGATGATGCATTCACTCATTCAAGAGATGGGAAGAGATCTAGTGCGTCAAGAATATCCTGAGAAGCCATGGAAGCGTAGTAGATTGTGGCGTCACGAGGAGTCATTCAAAGTGATGAAAATGAAAAAAGTAAGACACCATGTTTTTTTTAGTAGTTATAGTTATGCATGTTCAGAGTATTTTTAATTGCCTATATACATGCATATAACCTCTATAATTTTGTTTGCAATCCCTTTCTTCGTAGGATAAAGGAAATCTTCTAGGCCTTGCCCTCGACATGAAAATGCTTGATGAAAAGAAGTTTAATGGATCATTTGAGCTGAAAACAAACTCATTAAGTAACATGGATAACCTACTGCTACTACAACTCAACTACGTACAATTAAATGATAGTATTCCGAATTTTCCAGATAAGTTAAGATGGTTATGTATGCATGGGTTCCCTTTAAAGGCTATACACTTAAACAAACCAATGGAGAATCTGGTTGCTCTGGACATGTCTTATAGCAATATTGAATCCTTTGACATGGCATACAGTGAGCCACAACCACCTGCGAAGAAGCAAGAGGTAAGATTTTAAATATTTGTATATGAGATTCCCAATAATCAATAATCCACTTGGGTAAACTTTGAATGGTGATGACAAAGTTATTACAAAGTAGTATTTTAACCCAAGAATGGCCTAGGCTTACACGTAGTCACAATCGGATGATTCAGATTCACACTCAGGTCTTAGGTAGAAAACCAAACACAGAGAACTGTTGGATTTTTCTTCTAATCCTATATGACTGGAAAGTCAATTTTATAGCCACTGATTTTGGTGGTCAATTCGGTTGGCACAAAAGAGTGTGCAGCCCCTTAACTTCAATTTTCTACAAGTCCTAAACCATATTAGAGTTAGACCTGAATTCTGTGGTCTCACATAAATTTCAATCATTTAACATGACTGATGACACTAGAATCGCCACACAAGATAACTCTTATTATTCTTTCATATTGAGTAAATGCATGTTTTTCTTATTTTAACTTATCTCTATTTCACCAGTTGGTTGGATCATGCTCAAAAGACGAACCATTGCTTGGATCATTGAAGATTCTAAATCTGAGTTTCTGTGAACAACTTCATAGTGTTGGTGGTTTTTTTGAACTACCTGCACTTGAGAAGTTAATAGTTAGAAGGTGCATAAGTTTGATGGAGGTGTGTGAATCAGTCAAGCAATGTGTTGAACTTGTCCACATTGATCTGAGTTACTGCTACAAGCTTAAAAAGCTTCCAATATCCCTAGGCAAGTTACAAAAGGTTCAAACACTATTGCTAAATGCTTGTAATTTATCTGAATCTACCATTATGGATTCATCAGATCTTAGCATAAGCTCACAAACCTCTTCATCAGCCATTATAAGGGAGGCTATACCAAGTGATTTCAAGTTCTTTATGACTTTTTTACCGAGCTCGTTGAGAATTTTGTCACTTGAAAATAATAATTTGTCAAACGAATCCTTTCCAATGGACTTGAGTTGTCTAGCCATGTTAGAGGAATTATGTTTAGATGAAAATCCAATTGTTTCACTGCCCATTTGTGTGGGAACCCTTCCTAGGATTCAGAAACTTAGTATGGACCACTGTTTTGATGTGATATCAGTTGAGCATCTTCCACGTACCCTAAGAGAATTCTCCATGCTCACAGACGATGAATCTGCAAAAATTAGGAAAATTAAATTTGATCCAGAAATGCCTCCACTCAAATTAGAAGGAATTCCTCGGGCGGTGGCATCACATTTGCAGGTTGAAATTGAAGGCATAATCAAAATTCAACGAATGGCAGATGTGGAGGAAAAGTTATTACATAGTTTGGGCTGGAAAAAGTCAGACTTTATTAAAGGACACTTGTTAACTCATGACATCCAGGTATCCTCTAATTAATTGTCTCTTGTTGTGTGTGCACGTGTACATTTTGAAAGGTGATTAATGTTGTGTTTATTTGGCAGATGGATTATGAATTTGGAATATTCAGCACCGTTTATACGTGGAAAGGGATGCCGGAGTCCATTAGGTGTAGAAGTGAGGGCCGATCAATATCATTTATCATCCCATCATCTCCTAAAAAGCTCCGAGGATTGAATTTCTGTTGTGTGAGTTGGCCTCCATTTACAAGTGATTTTTCACCCAAGCCAACGATCAAAATTAGTAATGTTACAAAAAAGCAAACCTGGATTTATGAACATTATAGTGGATACTGGGTAGATGAAGATAAATGCTCTAGTTGGTTAAGCCATTGGATGTTTGGGCCAAATGAGATGAAAGCTGGTGATAACATTATAATAGATGTTGATGGTATAATAGATTGTTATATGTATGATGATAGCTATAAAATGGAGTGTGGGGTTGGTGTTGTGTATGATGATGGTAGTATGGAAGAAGAAGAAGATGTGTTGAGTTATTACAAGTCATGGAATCACATCATTGGTGGAGACCTCTCTGCTTTTCAACTTACAACAGGAGAATACTACCTAGTTAACTGGAAATTTACACATGATTCCCATGAAGCATTTTATCTTCCTTTCAGTTTCAAAAGCAACTTTAAGGGTAAATGTCGTCTCTCTATATAAAATTTAGCCAAGTCTTGTGTATTACTATGTTTTGTAAGATCATAGCTAAAATAAATAACGTAAAAAAAATATTTATTTATTTTTTCTTTCAGAAAAGGAAGTGATGTTTAAAGCTTTTTCCACAAAGAAGTCTGAAATAGTTGGGTCTCAGGTTCACTTCAACACCTAAACCCCTCTCTCCTTACATGATTTAAAACCAAACAATGCGAAAAAGATTGGATTTTTATATTTTATCCATGTAGGCACAGTGTTCACAAACACGTCCAACTGAAATGCCAACTGCTGAAGCTCCTTGCATGCCTATGTTCCCACAAGGTTTAGGTCAACAAACGTTTGATGGTCAAGCTCTTGTTCCAGGTATGAGCTCAGATGGAGGTCCAATGGAGAACTTTTACATGCCAATGGTTCCGACATGTCAGCAGAAACCGCACCCAGGTGGAAGCCGCGCCGGTGTTCGTGGACCGCAGAATCACCAACAACCTCTTCCTCTTATGCAACAACAGGTTTGTTGTACTCTTCTCTGTCTCTGTTTTCTTGAAGGTTAAAATGAACAACTATCTTTTGATAATAACAGATGGAGCCATATGGCCTAATGTACCCTCACCCGCCTGGTAGTTACACTGGTAATGTGTCAATGGGTTCTGTTCCATATGATGTTGAGAATGCTGGTGGAATCTTTGCACTTACAAATGCTTCTCCAACAGAGCAAAGGACTGTAAGCCCTTTTGATCTTAGTTTTTTCATTATATTATCATGTTCTAGATATATGTGTTACGTGTAAATATTGTAATTATCGGATCAGGTCCCACTCCACACACACGACACACACTCTGACACTCACATATGTATGTAAAAGTAACTTATAGAAAGAAAAATAATTAGAACTCACTCTCATTAATTACATTCAAAAAAAGGAATTAAATAAACATGCAACAAATGATATCCAATAAACCCCATCAACCTAGTCCTGTTCTTCTGCTGAACCATTAATTACCTGCAGTCTTGGGTGACCCGTTTAACCCGCTGACCCGTGAACAACTCGATTAACCTAACAAAAAGATTGATTTCAATATTTTATCTATGTAGGCACAATGCTCACAAATGGGTCCAACTCGAGCAGCACCTGCTGGAGCTAGTTGCATGCCAATGTTCCTTCCCGCTTTAGGTCAACAATTTTTTTATGGTCAAGCTCAACCTACCTTCATTCCTCCCCAAGTAATCTCAATTCTGTTATTATCTATAACACTTTTAAGAAAGACTGAAAATTACTTTGGAGTTATTTTTACTGTTTTTTGGTAATACTTGGATAGCAGCAGCATCAACTTGTTCCAGGTATGAGCCCAAATGGAAGCCCAATGCCAAACTTTTACATGCCAATGCTTCAGCCAGGTCAGCATGGACCGCGTCCAGGTGGAAGCCTTGTTGGTGTTCCTGGGCAGCAGATTCAGCAACAGCCTGTTCTTCTTATGCAGCAACAACAGGTTTATTGTGTTTTGCTCTTGCTATGTATTATTGAATGTTAAAATTAATAACTAATTTTTGGGAATAATAGATGGTGCCATATGGACCAGTGTCTCATCACACACCTGGTAGTTACATTGCTGATGTGTCAATGGATTCTTATCCATATGATGCTGGGAATGTGATGCAATTAAGTGATGCTGGTGGAAGCTCTGCACTTGCAAATGCTTTCCCAACAGAGCAAAGGAATGTAAGTCCTTTTCATCTTAGCTTCTTTGAAAACAAATATTATTGTGTTTTTGATATATGTGTGACTTGTGGATATTGTAGATGTTGGGTGAGAATCTATACCCACTCGCGGAACCAGGGGCGGACCTGTAGGCTTAACGGGCGTAGCCCGGGCTACGGCTCAAGTTTTGACCAGTAGTGTAAAAAAAAAAAAATTTTCCGATTTTTATACACAGGACACCCTTTTTTTTCCGATTTTTATACACAGGACACCCCTGAACAAGTACGAGAACACCCCTAAAAAATTTTGGGATACCCCTGAGTTGAAGGTCTAGTTCCGCCACTGCGCGGAACAGAGGTTCTTCAGTGGCAGGACTTACCATGAGCACTAAGGGTCCTCAAGAGTGTCTCTCAGCAGCAGGGTAGCCCGGTTGATCAACATTCAACATGCTGCAATGTCTCTTTTTTTCGTTTGTACTTTTTACCTATAAAAAGAAACCTAAGCTCTGTTGGAAAGAGTATCTTCTCTCTTCAAGTGAAACTGAAGTAGCAAGAAATTTATGGGCCACCGAGGATGAGCCCCATAGCATGATAAAGATCTTTCTAAGTTCAGTATGCATTTGACTTAGAGACCATTATGATTGGTAAATATTTTAAGTAGTTAGGTTATAACTTTTACTCAACTCATTTTTTTAAGTATGCAAGATTAATTGTTGGAATTCACATGGTTTGGTTGGAAACTGGCGAGAATTTAGAGGTTTTGGCCGGAATATACGGTTTTTTGCCGGAATTTGGTCGGAATCGCGATTTTTGGATGGCCGACTAGGTCCGACTAGCAATTAATGAACTGATTAACGAAAAATTACCCACCGACTAGCGATTAATCGCTGACTAGTCGCGATTTTTACAACACCGCCTAAGGGTGGTCATGACCCAAACCACTATCCCCTTATTTATTTTAATTTATCTTTGTCTAAAAAAAAATGAAATGATTTCTTGAAAAAATGGAAAGGAGGACCATGGTTGCGATGGTTTACTCCATACAAACCATGGTGGATCATGCAAAGGGGTGGTGTAGTCTTCCATTCATGTTCCTACGTGGTGAATCATGTGCCAACCATAACCCCACACCTTTTAGCCTAATAATAAAAAAAGAGTTAATTATTGTTTTCGTCCATGTGGTTTGTCAAAAATCACTATTTCAGTCCATTAGTTTAAAAATTACGATTTCAGTCTCTGTGGTTTCACTTTCGTAACAATTTCAGCCCACCTCGTAACCATTTCAGTCCCTGTACTTAACAGAATAATAGATTGAAATGGTTACGAAAGTGAAACCACAGGGACTGAAATAGTGATTTTTGACAAACCACAGGGACGAAAACAGTAATTAACTCTAAAAAAATTACATAGTTAGTAATGAAGATTTATAAATTAAAACGTGATATTTTAAGATAAGATATGTTTACAAATAAGAGATTCAACAGGATTAATTGAAAACATAAATAGGAAAATAAATCTTGGGTTTAAAAAAAAGGGGTGATGCTAAATGAACCTCTTTTTTTACTAAACTAGAATTTATACCAGCGCTTCGCGGCGGGATAACGTTTTTTTAAAGTTGCGCGTACGTCAAAACGTAACTTAAATTTATACCACTTGTAACTAAAGCTAAACACATAAAACTCGATTACAAAAGTATTTAGAAAGTTAAATGGTTGTCAGTGTCAACGGAGAAAGTTGAGAAAACACAAAAAAAAAATTACATCAAAATGTAAATCAACCTAAGTTTATATCTGTACGTACATAAAAATAAAGACGTAAAACTCGATTAAAAAGTATTTAGAAAGTTAAGGGTTGTAAGAGTCAATGCTGAAAATTAAAGGTTAAAAGTAACAAAAAAATAAAACAAAAAAATATGTCGAAACGTAAATCAACTTAAGTTTATATCGACACGTAAATAAAAATAAAGATGTAAAACTAAGTTAAAAAGTATTTAGAAAGTTAAGGGGTCGTAAGAGTCAATACTGAAAGTTAAAGGTTAAAAGTAAAAAAAAAGAAAACAAAAAAAAGACAAAAAAAAAATAAAGTATTTAGAAAGTTAAGGGGTGATAAGAGTCAATACTAAAAGTTAAAGGTTAAAAAAAAAAAAAAAAAAAAAAAAGAATGGTACTGTAGCACTGTAGCAGTGCTACAGTGAAAAGTAAGTTGTTCTTTAATATTATTTATAATTTATAATGTATCCCCTTCCTAAACTTTCAGATTAATACTATTCAAACCTTTTTGTTTTTATACTATATTTTCTTGTCTTTTTGCTATTACAAATATTTGTTTTTTTAAACGTTGTTTTAATTTAAAAAGAAACTTGTTTTGTTATTAAAAAACAAATGTTTTAGATTGAAGTAAGTCAATTTAATTTAATTTGTTTTGCTCTAGAGATGTGTTAGTTTCGATTCTAAGACACTGATTAATCTTTAAGTTTAATAAAATTATTATACTACCTATTTATTTATTTATTTATTGACACACAAGGTTTAAAATTAATATAAGCTAGGGCCGTAAATGCTTTTCGAAAAAAGGGAAAACTATTTATATTTTTAATATATAAAGTGTTAATCATTTCGTAGAAACATTTTAAATATAATAATAATATTAAGATAAAAAAGGTAAGACAACTAAAATATAAAATAGAAAAATAAAAGTGAGGTTTTGGGGTTTAATAACACATAAAATCAACGTTACTTTTTCAAAAAATAAGTTTATCTTTTTTTCATAAAAAATGTTATTTTGTAATTCGTAAAGCGAGTACATGAATGAAAATATAATAAAATACTTGTCAAAAAGTGTCTTTAAAACCGACATTTGTTTTATTTAGAGAAAAGGTTATAATTTAATATCTAAAAATAATTCTTATGAAAAAAAAGATTATTAAGAAACCTTATTAATTTTTTGTACATACAACGTTTTTTTGGGTGGAGATACAATAGGAAGTTTATTTGGCTAAGAAGGCTAGGAAGTGATCTTGACCATCCATTTAATTAATCAAGGGCTAAGATTAAATGATGGAAATTAAAGGGAAGAAAAGAGGCGCGTGAGTTTGTTTAGGGGCATTCTAGTCAATCAAAGGCAATAGTTTCTCTCTCCTCCAATTCCTCCCCCCCCCATTTTTAAACGTTAATAACTCTTTCATACGACATTATTTTTTTATAAAAATTGCACCAAAAAACGAGCGTTTTTTTATCTTTAAAACGAGTATACTATTGCTATATTTTCGAATTTTTTTTTGAAAACCCAGTTGCGTAAAACGCAATGGAAAAAAAAACCTAAAAAATGACATTTTTCTAAAACGCAATGCACCAAAAACACAAAGAAATGTCTTATTTGTAAAATCCAATGGCCAGAAAACACAAAGAAATCTGTTATTTCTAAAACGCAATAGCCTAAAAACTCAAAAGAAAGTGTAGTTTCTAAAATGCAATGGACTGAAAACACATAAAAATGTGTTTTACTTAAAACGCAATGGCCAGAAAACACTTAAAATGTCTGTTTTTCTAAAACGCAATGGACTGAAAACACATAAAAATGTGTTTTACTTAAAACGCAATGCACAAAAAAACACAAAGAAATGTCTTATTTATAAAACGCAATGGCCAGAAAACACTTAAAAATGTCTCATTTCTAAAACGCAATGGCCTAAAAAAACAAAAGAAAGTGTTCTCTCTAAAACGCAATGGACTGAAAACACCTAAAAATGTGTTTTACCTAAAACGCAATGACTAAAAACATTTCAAAAATGTGTTTGACCTAAAACGCAATGACTAAAAACACTTAAAAATGTATTTTTTTTCTAAAACGCAATAGCCAGAAAACACATAAAACTCTCTTATTTCTAAAACGCAATGGACATATAAAACTGTCTGTGAACTGTCTGTGAACTGTCTGTGAATTGTCTGTGAACTGTCTGAATTGTCTACGAATTACTGTCTTCGAAATGAGCCAATTTCTGGAAAATTAATTTTTCTAATGCATTTTTATTAAAGTAATTTAATCGACCCCAGCCAGGGGCTCTGCCCCTTGGACCCCGCCAAGGGCTGCCGCCCCTGGGACCCCGCTACCAGGGGCGCTGCCCCCGGACCCCCGCCAAGATCGTAAAACGCAATG
Organism: Helianthus tuberosus; assembly: GCA_030545235.1. Lineage (NCBI taxonomy): Eukaryota > Viridiplantae > Streptophyta > Magnoliopsida > Asterales > Asteraceae > Helianthus > Helianthus tuberosus. Next base: position 150,062,060 of record CM060354.1, on the reverse strand, counting down.
ACTAAATAAAAAACCCAGATAATAAATATGAAATTAAAGAATTTCTTACATGGATCGAAATCGGTTTCTACAACGATTGACGAAATTTGAATGATTGAAACACTTATCAGCAATCGAATCGAACGAATCGAGTGATTATCTTCAAAATCATCGGGAAAAACGAGATGTTGTATGAAATTAAACTGGGTTTTCTTCAAAAAAACTAAAGAACACATTGATCGAGTGTTTGAATCATTGATTGGTGACGAAAATCGCACTATAATGTAGTGATTATTGAGATAGAAAGTGAAGAAATGGTTGAAGATGGTGGGTTTTGATGTTACTGGGAAGAAGAAGGAAGAAGAAAAGGATAAGATTGACTAAAATACCCTTTCTCTTTATTTAAAATTTTGCCACATGTCCTAATCCTATTGCTTCCTATATTTCTTAGCCAAAATAAACTTCCTATTTGATCATTTCCCACGTTTTTTAACCTTTTGGAAGAAATAAACATTTTAAATAATGATTTATAAAGGGGTGAAATATGACAAGTTTTAAAATGATATTTTTAGAAACGAGTTATGAAAAGTAAAAATAGGGGTGCATTTAGCCAACCCCTTACAAAAACACCAACCAGTCAGTTATTTATTTTACAAAGGCTCCTAATTGTAAGAAGTGTAAGAAGGCTTTATAGAGTGACAAGTGTCCAATAACATAAAACTTAAACCCACTACACCACCACCCAAAACCTAAACACCCAACCCCACCCCATCCAAAAACCTAAACCCCCACCCACCCGCAAAAAAAAAAAAAAAAAAAAAAAGACTATGCCTCACCAAAAAACCTACCCCCCCCCCCCCCCCGACACACACCCCAAAAACCTAACCCCCACCCCCAAAAACCTTAAAAAAAACTAAAAACCCACCCCCAATTTTAATTTTTTTTTTTTTTTGGTGCCGTGGGAGTGGAGGTTGTTTAGGTTTTGGGGTGGTGGTGGGTGTTTTTTTTTTTTTTTTTTTTTTTTTTTTTTTTTTTTTGTAGTGGGTTTATATTTGGGACCCTTTGTACACTTTTTATTTTAAGGAGCCTTTGTATTTGATCCTAATCTAGTTATTTGTTAAGTGTGGATTTTAGCACTTGTTTCATGTGAATATATTTCTACATACATATGCATACCCAAGGCCATTAACAAAGGGGACAATTGGTTGGAATGATGACTAGAGAAAGAGCTGATGGTAAAGTTAAGTGTATTAACAATAACATGCTTGTGTCTTAGTGGTATTAAAGGTGCCTGTATGGCTGTATATCAAGGATTAAGGTGGAAAAATCCACTCACTTCTTCTTCGGTTGACTTGGGCGTCAGAGTTTTAACAATAACATGCCGCCAGTCATAATTAAAACTCATTTCTTCTTCGGTTGACTTGGGCGTCGGACTTTTAAACTGTGTTGTTTTAGACCTTGTGCTCTTGTAATTGAGGTTCCATCCATCAACGATCTGTAGCTCATGAGGCATTGTAGATATTCCAGACGAACAAACATCCAAACCACATGGGTATTGGTAGAGCATAAAAAGGTAATCTTTTTCCCATGTTTTGTGTTAAACTATTAACATTCAACATAATCCCATAACTTCACATGAACTAAACATCCCTGTAAGTCATTTATGTTAAGTTAATTAGCTGTAAATTCTGAATTTTGATTATGTGAATAACTTGATTATTGGTGTTTAAATTCTGAATTTTGATTATGTTAATAAGTTGATTATTGGTGTTTAAATTCTGAATTTTGATTATGTTAATAAGCTGATTATAGGTGTTTAAATTCCGAATTTTGATTATGTTAATAAGTTGATTATAGTTTTTTGTTTGTTTGATTATTGGAATATAGATGTTCCTCTTTTAAGTTAAATAAAATATGTTTATTTATATTTCAATTTATTTCAGCAACTTGCAGAAGTTAAAAAACAATCAGTCTTCTTCTTGCAGACTGCAGAGGTTTGGTCCACCTCTTCAGCTACAGATGTCCGCAGATACGGTCCGCAGACTGCTGACGTTTTACCTCTAAAAAAACAAACAGCGCCTTAGGGTTTCAGGATATGCTTCAATCTTCACGGATATGTGAGAAGGTTATACTCATTTGGTTTCGATCCATCTCGGTGGTAGTGTAGCCCCGTTTTATCTCTCCACAAGCCAAAGTAGGAACTATAACTATAGGATAATCGTTATAGGATCCACGGGCATGAAGCCCCTAACTACTTTGAAGCTCAAGTCAAGTCAAGTCGACCCCACCTTAAATATAATAAGCATGGTATGTAGAGACCATAATTTACAAGCAGTCTTGGTATGTTATCACAAGTATGTAGACGGGTTAGTTACACGTAGTGGAGAGATTGAATGGTGGATGGTCTCTCACTACTAATGAGTTAACGACTTTAAGGTGACTGAAAATGATCTTTGACCACCCCACATAAGGGGACTGGGGGTGGTAAGGTTTTCCCCCGTGATAGTTTTGTTCCACGCGTGAAAGAAACAAATAAACCACCGCCACCTACAAAATTTGACGCGTGATGGATGGTAACCGTGATAAAATTCACGCGTTATGGCTTATTTGGTGATAATTGGATGTGAGGGGGTGTGAGGGTTTATTGTTGGGTGTTGTGAGTGATGACCATTGCCACTAAAAAAGGTTGTGAGTGATGGAAAAATGGTTGATGACATGATGGAACTTGATTGGGTGTTGTGAGTGATGAGTGATGACCGGCCCCACCCCCTAAGTTTGACTGGTGCGGGTTTGAATCCATTGGATAGTGAAATTAATCTTTCTCTTAAAACATCTCACATACTTTCTAATTTTATTATTAAACTACATTTTTATGGTTACCACGGAGATTGAATCATCACGACTATGAAATATAAAGGTTTATCTAACACCTTGTTACCACTAGTCTAAACCCTCTATAGGAGTATGGAAGTTTCTATCATTCAAAAGATTTATTTCACAAATCATTAGTTATATAGTGCTAATAAGAAATAGAAACCAACAAGTTTAAAATAAAACTGGTCTTTATGCACATCACCATTAGACTATAAGGAGTGAGAGAGAATGAAAAGGGGGCGTGAAACGTCATGTGACAGCCATGTCGGCAAGGGGGCGTACGTGATAAGATCCTACTACCCTCACCACAATGCCAGCCATCACGCCGTAGTCGGGGTGGTGTGCGAGCGTGGTTGAAGCCTCCACACCAAAAACCACGCTCCACTCCGTGTGGTCTAGCAATTAATTGAAGGGTGGGCATTCGTCGGTTTGGTTCATATATGGGTCACAGCGGAGTTTCCGTTTTAGTTTAATACAAGTATTAAAATATTACCAATCCTTATAACACATAGTTTGTAAAAATGTTATTTCTTTTAAAAATTCTACTTATAAACTATCAGACGCTAATAGCAAAAGCATTGTTTGGTTTGTGGAATTTTGATAATTTAAAACATGTTTGGTTATAAATTGAAATTGAAATTACATAACCCTCATAAACCTAAGTTATATAATCATATATTAGAAAACCCGTACTGAGTAATAATCTGTTCAATTTATTTATAATTATTTTATTATACTATAATTAATTTTAAGCATATTTTTCTTGTAAGATGCAATTTGTATAAAACTTTGAGTATGTGTTGCATCGTACTTATTTTTATCCATGTCCGGATATAAATCTACTCAAACCAAGTTGTGAAATGCACAAGCGATAGAAGTACTTATATCCATGTCATCAAATTTGTCTTTGTGGTTTAGATTTTCTATATATAAAGAGATGTTTACCGTTTTATAAAATTTCAAATATAACCGTATGCATGTCATCAAATTTGTCTTTGTGGTTTAGATTTTCTATATATAAAGAGATGTTTACCGTTTTATAAAATTTCAAATATAACCGTATGCATGTCATCAAATTTGTCTTTGTGGTTTAAACTTTCTATATATAAAATGAAAATGTTTACCGTTTTCGTTATTTTAATAATATAATATAACATTTTATAAGATTTCAAATATACCGTTGTAACGTGATTATTTTTATATATGATTCAAAAAAAAAAAGTTTTATTCGAACCGATCATATATAATTGAATTTTGTTTTTAACCATGAAAAACAGAACCAATACCGTCCGAACAACATCCGTAATGGGGTTTTTCTGGGTTTCTCGATATGGCGGTATAAAATTCGTTAAAAACACGGTTATATTCACAGTAGAGTATTTTTTATACCATAAGCTATAGCGAGTACCGGTAAGCGAACCAACACCGGCCGAACAACATCGATATCGGTGACCATATTTGTTTTATGGTTTTCAATCGACATAAAACAAGTGTTGATTTCCTGATATCGGTTACTACACCAAGTGCTATTATCATACCAGAACCGTAATGAACCGAACTAATACCACTAGTTAATTTTCAATTAATGAAAAATCATTTTGTTAATGATAAGCTAAAAACATCATCTTTCATCCAAAACTTGATTAAAGTTATTTTAACAAAAACAAAAAAATGAAGGAAGACCTTTTCCTCCTTTGCAAACCAATCGGTTAATAAAAAAATCAGCTGTCAACAAATGGCAAATGCAGAGAATAATGGAACCAAAAACAGAGGAAATTCAAAACGAAAAGATAGCAGGACCATTCAATTCCATTCTAAAACTAATTACCCTTCTTCAGATCATCAATTTCTTTCTGCTTTCAATTTCATTTACATTCTCTTTTCAATCCAACATACTCAGTCAGGTATTTTGCATTTTCATTCCATCATGTGATCTTATTTTTGTAACTTGCATTGACAATCTTTGTAGTAATTATTAGGTTGTTGTTTTATGGGTGTACTTATATGAAAGGGTTTGCAAAAAAAAAAAAAAAAAAACAGATTTGTTCTTTTGGGCGTTTTTCCCCTAGAAAACGCCCTTTTCTCACCCGGTGCCCTTTTCTCACCCGGTGCGGTTTTTTTTTCAAACAATTTGCTTTTGGCGTGCTTTATTCCACGCCTTGCTTCCTTTTGTTTGTCCAATAAGATTTTTTGATGGTTTTTTTTTAATTTAATTTTATTACACCTCTTTTTAACATAATGCCCCACATCCCACTACACCCATTTTAGAAAACGCCCCATTGCTGACTGAGCTGCCACATGACGCAAAACGCCCAAGGGTAAGGGCATTACCACATCCCACCACACCCATTTATGGAAAACGCCCCATTGCTGACTGGACTGCCACATGGCGCAAAATGCCCCAGGGTGGGCCATTATTCATAAAAGAATGTCGCCACGTAGACCGACACACTTTATTTTCACCCTTCACACCACCAAGGGGTGTTGTGTTGGGGCTTTATGTGAGATGTGGCGTTTGGTTGAGGTGACTATATATAAATGGGTGGATATTAAAATGTACAAACCGATTTGTTCTTTTGCAAAAAATCACTCAAGAAAAGCAAGACTCTATAAAAGTTTCACGTACATTCGAATAAAAATTGAAGTCTATACACAAAGTTTGTTCATAGATTTTATATAGATGTAAAACATCTTTGACGTATACACTAACGTGTATAGATATATAAAAATGTGGACATGTTTATGGTTTTATTTTTGTAATATTATCATAATGACAAATCTTAGACAAGTTTACGGGGATTAACAAAAACTTATGTTTTGAATACTAGATGATGTTACCAACGTTGTAATGTAAAGGTGGATGTGAATATGATTTTTGCTTAGATCTTGGATTTGAAATTTGACATTGATGTACATGTTAAATCGCCTTCTTATTCACCGCTAAAGCAACTAGTTATCTGATTTGTTTAAGTTGTAACAATTATTTTGAAAACGATCATCCAAACACCCTCTAGCTTTCTTTTACACTTTGCAGTGGCTTTAAACCAGGGATTACATAGCGGGAAATTTTGGATGTATTTCTTTATCTTAATCTAAAGAAAATAAAAGCCCATATTCAACATCATGGCTACTGCAAAAGCTCTTGAACCTGCATTCCAGGGAGTTGGTTCTAGACCGTATCCTTACATATACATATACATATACATATACATATACATATACATATACATATACATATACATATACATATACATATACAGATATTGCTATGTTTGTTCTTAACAATTTTTATAGAGGGCTTGAAATATGGAGAATTGAAAACTTTAAACCCGTCCCTTTGCCAAAATCTGATTATGGTACATTCTACGCTGGGGATTCATATGTTGTCTTGCAGGTGCTTTATGCTGTTTCAAACTCTTCTTTTTGTTGTTTAACATAATCTTAATAATATAGTTAAATACCCGTTTGTTGTTAAAAATGGTTCAAATATTTGCAGACTTCTGCTGGTAGGGGAGGTGCAGGTGTATTCGCGCATGACGTGCACTACTGGTTAGGAAAAGATACTAGCCAGGTATACCAAAAATACAAAATAGTTTTTTTGAGTGGTGAAAATTGTTTAATATGTGCATACATTATGCATATTTATGTACTGGTAAAGCGTTCATTAATCAATGATAATTAGGATGAAGCTGGAACAGCGGCAATAAAAGCAGTGGAACTCGATGCGATTCTCGGTGGGCGCGCAGTGCAACATAGAGAAGTCCAGAATTATGAATCTGATAAATTTATATCGTATTTCAAACCGTGTATTGCACCTCGAGAAGGTGGTGTTAAATCTGGATTTAAAAAACCCGAAGAAGAAGAGTTTGAAACAAGATTATATACATGCCGAGGAAAACGAGTTGTTCATTTGAAACAGGTCCACATATTTCCCGACATGTTTGAATACAATTATTTATATATGTATGTTTATGTTTGCATAAAAGAATTGATTTTTATATTTATATTTTTATTTTTACAAGGTCCCGTTTTCTCGATCTGTGTTGAATCATGATGATGTGTTTGTCTTGGACACTAAAGATAAGATCTTTCAATTTAACGGAGCAAATTCAAATATTCAAGAAAGGGCTAAGGCTTTGGAGGTTATACAGTTCTTGAAGGATAAATATCATGAGGGGACATGCAATGTTGCAATTGTCGGTACGGCTTTTTGCTATTGATACTGATACTGATATATGCGTGGTTTTTATTTCTTTTTCTTGTGTTAATTGTTATCTATATGTTATTGAACGTTTTAGACGATGGAAAACTACAAGCCGAGGGAGATTCGGGTGAATTTTGGGTTATTTTTGGCGGGTTTGCTCCTATTGGCAAAAAGGTTCTAAGTGATGATGATGTCATCCCCGAAAGGACGCCTGGCAAACTTTATAGGTATGAATATATTTTTGTTAGTTCAAGATTATATTTATTTTCATGTGTATGTACGCAAAATTTGTATATATATTTGCATAACAATATTGATCTATATTTGCAGCATCGATGGAGGGAAGGTTGCGGATCAAATCGAGGAATATTCAAAATCAACATTCGAAACCGACAAATGCTATCTAATGGATTGTGGTTTCGAGGTGTTTGTTTGGGTTGGGCGAGCAACGCAGGTGGATGATAGAAAAGCTGCCACACAGGCTGCCGAGGTAAAAATATATAAATACCAAAAATAAATTTGTTTTTTACATCTTTCTTTTTTCATTGGTTACTGATCTTCATCATTAAACAATTATAGGAGTTTCTCACCAGTAATAATCGGCCGAAAGCCACCCTTATAACCCGACTAATTCAAGGTTATGAGACACATGCATTCAAGTCAAACTTTGACTCTTGGCCATCGTCAACCGCACCTTCTGCTGAAAACCGAGGAAAAGTGGCTGAAAATAGAGGAAAAGTTTCAGGTAATATCAGATCTTATCATTGTAATGATATCCAATTTGTTATATTATTAATGTAAAATGGCAAAATACTAAAATATGTTATAAATTTTTTATTTATTTAAGCTCTACTGAAGCAACAAGGTGGTGGGCCGAAAGGAAAAGAAAAAAACGCTCCGGTTGTTGAGGAAGTCGTTCCTCCTTTGCTTGAAGCAAATGGAAAACTCGAGGTTTAATCTCATATCTATTTCTGTAATCATCGGTTTATTACTTTATTTGTTTATTATTTACGTTTATAAATATTTTGGTATTTAGGTATGGTCTATTGACAGCGGTGCTAAAAACCCCGTAGCCAGTGAGGACGTCGGTAAATTCTATAGTGGGGATTGCTACATTGTTCTTTACAGTTACCATTCTCGAGAGAAAAAAGATGATTTTTATCTTTGTTACTGGATTGGAAAGGATAGTACTGAGGTAAAACAATAATAATATAATTCTTTTTAATTATTATGTGAACTAAAAAAGATTAAATACTTGCATTTTAAATTTTAATCCATTGGTTTTAACAGGAGGACCAAAATACAGCTGCTAAGTTGACTACATCAATGTTCAATTCACTCAAGGGGAGGCCGGTTCAGGTACAATATTTTAATTTCTTTATTAAATAATCAGCCAGTCAAATATAATTACAAATTTTTTATTATTAATAAAGAGTAAAATGACATTTTCATCCCTGAGGTTTGGCCAGTTTCGCGACTTTCGTCTAAATGTTTGTTTTTCCGCATCTGGATCCAAATGGTTTGAAATCTTGCCAAGTTCATCCGGCTCGTTAACTCCATCCATTTTTCTCCGTTAAGTCAAAGATATTTTGTATTTTTTGTTAACTTAAAGGTCAATTTGGTCTTTTTCACTTTATGTACAAGCATTTAGCATAATGTACAAGTATTCAAAAGACCGAATTGCTCTTTAAGTTAATAAAAAAAGATAAAAGTACCCCTGACTTAACGGAGATAAATGGATGGAGTTAATGAGCTGGATTAAAATGGCAAAATTTCAAACCTTTTGGATCCAGATGCGGAAAAATAAACCTTTGGACGAAAGTCGCAAAACTGGCCAAACCTTAAGGACGAAAATGCCATTTTACTCTATTAATAAAAGATCTACTTTTGAACAAAATGAATGAAAAGATTTGGCGCAAAATTAAAAATAGACTTTGGTTGATTTTCAATCTGTTGACCCGTTTCCTTTTAAGCTAATATCTTTGTTTGACCTATTTCATCTGTTAGATCAAAACATAACTTGATTTGACCCAGTAAGTGTGTCAACATTTCTGATTCTAACCTTTAATCCTTTTCTATAGGGCCGTATATATCAAGAGAAAGAACCGCCACAATTCATTGCTATTTTTCAACCTATGGTTCTTTTGAAGGTACATTTTGTAGTAGTTATATAACTTTAAATTGCAGTTTTGGCTCTTGACTACTGTTATGAAGTTTAAAGTGATGATATGGTTTTTCTGTAAATAGGGTGGATTAAGCTCCAGTTATAAAAGCTACATTGCGGAAAAAGGATTAACCGACGAAACTTACAGTCCAGATAACCCTTCAATTATTAGGATATCGGGAACTGCAGTGCATAATAATAAAACTGTTCATCTAGATCCGGTAAGTATTGCTTTTTTATTTATCAAAGTTTAAATTTAATATTCGATAACACCATATTTTTTATACACTAAGATATAATTATGTGTACACTTATGTATTCTAGGTGCCAGCATCTTTGAATTCACATGAAGTCTTCGTCGTACATGCCGGGTCCCACCTATACATCTGGCAAGGAACCCAAAGTACTTATGAACAGCAGCAATGGGCAGCTAAAATTGCTGAATTTTTAAAAGTATGCATTTCAAAATTTCATAATCTTATTTAGCTTCTGATATTAAAGCTTCAATACATAAGAAGTTTACGGTTAATTTTTTATAATCATTTTTTATTTATTTCAGCCCGGAGTAACCGCAAAGTATCAGAAAGAGGGAACCGAAAGCGCAACTTTTTGGCTCGGGCTTGGAGGGAAAGAAGATGTTTCCACTAACAAAGTATCATTTGATACTATTCGAGATCCTCATTTGTTTGGATTTTCACTTTCTAAAGGTTGGAATTACTTTTCACAGTTTATTATTTGGATTTAACATTTTAATTTTTAACCCTTCTAACTTGTTTTTTTTTTGTTATCGTTTGTGCTGGTTTGTGGATTTTCAGGAAAATTTGAGGTGGGTTTGGAGTTGGTAAAATTACAATTGCTTGTTTTTATTAAATTATTTGTGTGACGAATGTCTAAATCATATTTCTTTTTAATTATTAAAGGTCGAAGAAGTTTACAACTTTGATCAAGATGACTTGTTGCCGGAGGATATTTTAATATTAGATACACATGCTGAGGTTTTTGTTTGGATTGGTCAAGCGGTTGACCCGAAGGAGAAGAAAAACGCTCTTGACTATGGGCAGGTATTCATTTAGTGATCGAAATGGGCTGGCTGGCTAACGTGTCAAATTGGGTAACTTTTTTACGGTTAAAGTTATATGATTGTTAAAGTTATATTATTTCAATAATAACATTGTTTTCTGAATAAGATGATTTTGAAGGCATTATCTTTTATGCATTATAAATACAGTTTGGGAACTTTTGACCCGTTTGCTTTGGGCCTAGTTTTTAAGCTTTAACCCGTTAATAAAACATAACCCAAACTAACGGTTCAAAAGCAGGTTTGAGCCAAAGCGGGTAGCTATTGTATGAGTTGGGTTGACCCGAAACATTTTTAGTCTAACTATCTCATCTTTTCTAAACATTAATTATGATCATATATATGTATATTATTGTTTTCAATAATGGTTTGATTTTTCGAATAATGGTTAAGAGATTTTATGCCTTAAAAGTACACTTTGGGTTACTTTTGACGCATAAATGTATTTTATTTGTTTCCTTTTAAGCTAAGTTTTAAGATTATACTTGTTTGATTCATTTTGACTTATTTTGATCCACTAAATGAGTAAAAATCATCATACATGACATTTTTTGCTTAAGAAATTTACCCTTTTCTTTTACGAATTTGATTACAGAAATACATAGAATGGGCTGAAAATCTGGACGGATTAAACCCGCGTGTGCCGTTATACAGAGTTCCAGAAGGAAATGAACCGAACTTCTTCACTACATATTTCTCATGGGAACCTTTAAAAACCCAAGTATGTGCAATTGTTACATACTATTATTACTATTACTATTACTCACCCGTTTAAAATATATGGATAGTGATATGCTTTTGTTTTATTTCTTTATTTTTCTCACTGCAATTAGATTCATGGAAACTCATTCCAAAAGAAGATTACTATACTGTTTGGAGCAGGCAGTGCTGAGGTAAATTCCTTCCTAAACTCGTTAACGAAACCGGAATGACACGTGTAAACGTACGGAATGTTTTTGGCCCGGTGGGTTAAACCGGGCCTAGTTAGTTCGGAAGCTAAGTTACCTAGAGATTTGGGGCCGTTTCAAATTGACCCAAAAAACAGAATGACACGTGTAATGTACTGACTTTTGGTGTTAACACAGGGTGCTGGGAATCAAGGTGGCGGTAACACTCAAAGAGCTGCAGCGATGGCTGCGTTGAACTCAACTTTTGGCTCGTCTGGTGGTGGAGGTGGCGGCGGTAAAGCACCCGGTGCAACAAAAAATGCCGGTTCACAGAGACGCGCCGCAGTCGCTGCATTATCCGGGGTTATTCCCGATGCCAAAATCGATGAACCTGAGTCACCTGGTATTCAAATTGGGCCGAGCTCGGTTGGCCCGGCCCACAAACACTACATAATAACTCCCCTTTTGATTTATATAACTAGTTAATGCATATATATTTGATTATGAATATATAAATAGTTGCATACTATTTGAACATGCAGAGAAGCCTGAAGAAGCACCTGAAGAACCTGTAGAACCATCTGAACCCATTCCTGACGACCACGATTCAGAACCAAAAGTGGCGATTGAGGAGGACGAAAACGGAATTTTGTCAAGTCAATCCACTTTCAGCTATGAACAAGTTAGGGTTAAGTCAGAGAACCCTGCACCTGATATTGATCTTAAGAGGAGGGAGGTTAGTTTTCTAAAAAAATCTTCAAGTTATATAGTTGTAACGGTTCGGGTCAAAACAAGTAATCGGTTTGCGAATTTGTTTTAAAGTTTTATAAATAATTAGTGCCGGATATTTTTGTAACATATTATTAAAAATTAATACAATTTAAGTTGAATAAAATGAGGCTGCCCGGCTGGGTAAAACGTTACAACAGGGTCATTGATCGGTTTACTTTGGGTTGAAACTGGCCATTACAAGTCGGGCTGGCCCGGAACTTTTTTTTTTATCACAAAACATGTATTATTTCAGTAATAATCTAATTTTTTGAATAACATAATTTTGGAGGTTTTAAAATATTAAAATTTCGTCTTAGACGCCTTTCGGCTTGTTTGCCTCATTCGGCAGTTTCCTTCTAAGTGATGAAAATTTCCGAAAAAGTATGAACACTAAACATGGACTTTTATAAACAATAAAAACTTGACACTTGTATGAGATGGCAAAAATTTCTCCCCATCTAAGAACCAATTAAAAAACATGTGGCACTCCAGCCCCAAGTTGTACTAGGGGGCGCTCATCATTTTTTGATTCGGTCAAGTAGTGGTCGAAAATTGCGCCATCCGGTACACTTATCTTTTTGTATTGGTTCACAATGTCAATGTTTATTTTGGTAAAAATGTTGGTCAACATGTCTATTTTGATGTTTTTTTGAATAATTAATTGCCTAATTATGTTTTTTTGTTTGTTTTAGGCTTATCTTTCTGTTGAAGAATTTGAGTCTGTGCTTGGGATGACAAGAGAGGAGTTTTATAAGTTGCCAAAATGGAAGCAAGATTTGACCAAGAAAAAGGTTGACCTCTTCTAAAAATCAAACTCCTTAAAGCACACCAAGTAATAAGCATCAAACACTACCATTATCAGCATATTAATAATTATATTGTGGTTTTGACCCAATTAATCTGCCTGATTATATGGGCATATTCTTGATTGTGGTATGGTATGATTATTGTATTTAGTATCTTTTTTTTTTTGTTATTTCATGTTGGAGTTAAAGAGTCATTCTTTTGCCTCCTTCAAGATTTCAAGACTTCAAGATTATAGCAAAATAAAATCTTTTATTCTTTTTGTTATTTTCTGTTGTCTTTTACATTTAAGAAGGTAGTGCAAGTTGTATTCGAATTCTATTACATAATGGATAAAGATTCATTGTTCTTTATGATATTATGTTATGTGGGTGAGGATATAATCGAAAGTTGGTTTTACAAAGGAAGGTTAAGAAGATATGATAGTCATCAGGTTAGAATATTAAATAATTTATGGTTAAAATTAAAAAGGTAAATGTAGCTTATCGCTCCTCCACTTCCTTTTTTTTTAAATATTAATAATTCTTTCATACACGACATTTTTTTAAACTGCACCAAATGAGTGTTTTTATCTTTAAAATGAGTATACTATTGCTATACTTTTGAAAAAAAAATCGAAAACCCAGATGTGTAAAACACAATGGACATCACAGCATACTATAACACGATCAAATTAAAAAACGTAATGGACTAGAAACAAAAAAAAAATGTTTTTTATTGTTTTATAAAACGCAATGAGCTAAAAACACAAAAAATGTGTTTTTCATTATGTTTTAAAACGCAGTGGACTAAAAACACAAAAAATGTGTTTTTTCATTGTGTTATAAAATGCAATAGACTAAAAACACAAAAATGTGTCTTTTTATTGTGTTATAAAATGCAATTGACTCAAAACAAAGAATGTGTTTTTTCATTGTGTTATAAAATGCAATGAACTAAAAACACAAAACATGTGTTTTTTCATTATGTTATAAAATAGAATAGATTACAAACACAATAAAATGTGTTTTCATTGTGTTATAAAACATAATGGACTAAAAACATATAAAAATATGTTTTTTATTGTATTACAAATCGCAATGTACTAAAAACACACAAAAAAATATGTGTTTCTTCATTGTGTTATAAAACTTAATAAACTAAAACACGTGTTTTTTTTTTCACTGTGTTATAAAACGTAATGAATCAAATAAAATATATTATGCTTGTTATATCGAATACTTTATGGGTAACAAAAAGAAATTTTGGTGGTCTCTCCGGTTTTGTGGGGTGGGCGTCCGGGGTTGTGTATTGGTCCTTCCGGGTTTATTTTGGATGTGTTTTGGGCCTGCCGCAAGTGTTAGCCCAGCTCCCTATTTATTGGTTTTGTCTCCAGGCCAACTGATTTGCTCTGTCTCTGCGCTGGGCCCCTGCCCCTTGGGCCTGCTCTAGCTGAAGGCCCAGATTTATGCTGGGTTTTTTTATGTTGAAGGCCCACCTTTATTGGGTTGTTGTTTTTCTAGTTTTTTTTTTTATTTAATGTACTGGGTGTTTTGTTGTAATGTGATTTCTAGTGGAAGATAGCTTTATTTTTTCCTATTAAGTACTAAGTTATCTATTTTTATAGTCTAGTCGGGTTTTATATAGCTTTGTCGTTTGTGAGGTTCCCAAAGTTTGTTTTGGGGTGTTCTCTTTTTGGAGTCTCGGGGTATGCCTCCTAAATCCTGTAGCACGCTTCTTTTGGAATATATTTACCGGGCAAATGCTCATTTATAAAAAAAAAAGGGGTGAAATATGTATTTTATATCTAAGATATTATATATTTTATATCTAAAAGCAATGCATCAAACAAAAGATACTATGGATCAAAAAACAAAAATCTAATAGATAAAAAGGCAATGGATAAATAATGCATCAATATTATAAAATAATGGATTAATATAAAAAAAAAGCAATTGATAAAATAATGGATCAATATCATAAAATGTAACCGTTATGACCAAAGAGTCAATAAAAAACTTTTTTTATTCAGTATTAAGCAATAGCTTAATTTTTCACAACTTGTGTTATTTTGTATGTTGAAATTAATAGGTGACAAAAATGATTGGGTAACAAAGTTGCCAGTGTCCAAATTTCAAATCGCCTTAAAACATCCTGTTGTGTTTTTATATCTTGGAAAGTTTGGTTGGTTTGCAAACATGGAGAGGTGAATTTTTCTTTATAATCAAGTCTTATATAAAGGCAGATACAAGATTCCCTCTAACAACAAAACACAATTCATTCAACTGCGTAATCACTTTTTGTGTATTCAAAATTCCACATAGCTCTCGCTAATAGCAAAATACAATTCATTCAACGGCTTCCGTAAAACGCAATCCATTCGTCTATGGCTCCGACCATGGTGCCGGCATCGATGAACACGACACTGATGCCAATCTATTAGTCTCTTTTGCAGGCGGATGTGTCAAGTTTGAATCGAGATTAAGAGATTTTGGGCAAGGGTTGCATTTGTGATTTGTGGACGGTGATAGAGTGGTGGAGGTGGGGTGACGTTTGTGGTAGTGGTGGGCGCTGGAGTGGCGGTAGTTATGGTGGTGGTGTGAGGATGGGATGGGATGGGATGAACCATAAAGATGTGCTTGGTTCCTTTTAGAGCATTCACATTCTATCCATCAAAATATGTGAGGGGAAGTTTTTATATTATAAAGGGTATAAAAAGTGGTTGTGAGTAGAGGAGAGAGAAAATGTTACTGTTCATCTGTATATTGGGGGGGCACTGTTCACCCAGTATAATTTTTTTAATATATATTGAAAGTGGTTGTGAGTGAAGGAGAGAGAAAAATGTGATGATAATATTATTTAATTGAAAAGGAGAGAGAAAAAGTATTTGTTTTTAGTGAAAATATATTGATATAAGAGTTGTTTTTTAGTGGAATGTATGTATAATTTGATGGTTTGGATGTGAATGCTCTTAGATCTTGGGTTATTTGAGATTAATTTGTGGTTGACTAAAATGCCATTATCTTTAGTTTTTTTAATTTGCCACATGTTACAATTCTATTCCCTTCCTTTTCTAGCATTTTCACCTAAATCAAACTTCCTACTTTATCTTTACCCTATGTTGGGTATGTTTGGCCTGGAGTTTTTAGGGGCTTTTAGGAGCTTTAAGCTTTTATGAAAAAACTCATATTAAATAAAAAGTCTTGTTTGGTTGAAGGAGCTTGAAACTTTTAGGTTAGGAGCTTGGAGCTTTTGGTTGAACGCTCCTACTAAGGGTATGTTTGGCAAAAGTAGCTGGTGGCTGCTAGCTGGAAGCTGTAAGCTGGTAGCTGATGGCTGGAAGCTGGTAGCTGTAGCTGGTAGTTAGTAGCTGTAGCTTTTTAGATATATTTGGTGTTTGGTAGAGTAGCTGGAGCTTTTAATAAAATGTATAAAATGACCAAAATGGACATAACTAAAAATTTAGAAAGTTGATGCATTAAAAAGTTTCCTATTTTTAGAGATTAAAATAGTCATTTTTTCCCTAAAAGCTTGTAGCTCCTTCTAAACGCTACTAGTAGTGGCGTTCAACCAAAAGCTTAAAGCTCCTAACCTAAAAGCTTAAAGCTCCTTCAATCAAACAAGACTTTTTATTGAGTAGGAGCTTTTTCTTAAAAGCTTAAAGCTAGAAGCTCCTAAAAGCTCCATGCCAAACATACCCTAATAGCGTTTAGAAGGAGCTACAAGCTTTTAGGGAAAAATGACTATTTTAACCTCTAAAAATAATAAACTTTTTAATGCACAAACTTTTTAAATATTTAATTATGTATATTTTGGTCATTTTATACATTTTATTAAAAGCTCCAGCTACTTTGCCAAACACCAAATATATCTAAAAGCTACAGCTACAACTACCAGCTTCTAGCCACCAGCTAATTTTGCCAAACATACCCGTTATCTATTATTTATGACTAGTAGCCGTTATATAGGTAACCAAGTACTCTCAGTAGAATATGTTCCTTATTGCATTGATTAACTAGTAATACAAATTTTTGCATGAGATACAAAGTTGGTTTTGATGAGAAATAAAGTTACATAAATGTATATCTACAAATCAAGCTTGATATTAGGGATGAGATTGGTATCGATATCAAACTGAACTGGTATCGTATCGCATAGTACTAAAACTGAAATTTAGCTAAAACCAAAACCGAATAGTGTATCGTATATGTTCGGTCAATACCAGTACGATAGGGTACCATTAAAAAGTACTAAACCAGCAGTGCATCACACGGTACCGATACTAAAATTGGGCTAAAACCAAATACCATACGTATATGTTTGGTCGGTATCGGTATGATATGGTTCAAGTACGGTATCAGTATGGAATGGAACGGAACGTTATTTGCTCCAAAATTTCTCATCCCTACTTGATATCAATACGATCCTAATTACATTTTATTACATTACAATACATAAATAATATAAATTTTGATCTTCAAGCACTCCTCACTTATTCCCCATACTTCTTAGATTACCTATCACCTGTAAAACAAACAAGACAAACACAAAAAGAAATTACGACTGGGCAAAAAATTGCTCACCGGAGGAATCAATAGTACAAGTAAAGACCAATCAGTGGAAAACAAAACATAACGATATTGAGACTGAATTGGACTGACACTGAAATTGTTTTTAATACTAAACAGTAAAGGCACATCGTGATACTGAACTGACACGAGTACTAATACAGATTCCAGACTTAAGTTGAACTGACACAAAATACTGAACTGACACAGATACCAAAAAACAATTTCGAACCAAGACTGATACAGAACTAATACGTAACTGATCTGAAAACCGATATGGAAGTGATACAGAAACAGAAGTCCAACGGATGCCGGACTGATACCAAACCCGATACAACTGACCAAGACACTACTATACCATTAATAATTAATAATAGTAATAAACCTGAACAACTACTATTTTACAAACACTTTATCTTGAACATCGTTTAATAATTTCATGATTTTGAAAAAAAGATTAACTGTCGTTAGAAAGCCCAAAAAGTATAACCCGAATATTTTACCTCTTAATAAACGTTGATCATGACATCTAAACAAATTTTCCCTTTCTAAAATAGTTTTATTTTTACACTCCTGTTTGTTACCTGAATGTTTTACAGACAAAATCTACCTTGAACCAAACAACACTCCACCGTATTTACCACGAGTATAATCTATTTCCAATACTATAGTATATCTACTTTGAAACAAAAAGACCATAAATCATATATAAAACCTATGGGATATAAAATAAAAACATATTACTAACACCAAATAATATGTGATATGTATCATGCTCAATTATCAACATTTTAATGGTTTAGTTCATAGTGGTATATCATGCAATTCAGGAAACAAAGATCTCACATAATAATGTTGAGTCCAGTGATTAACAATTTAAAGAATGCACTTTAGGTAAAGCTCATATAGACTGGTATATGTTATGTTGGTTTGATATTCGGTTCATTTGAAACATGTGTTATTGAACTAGAAACAAAACGTATATATTAAAACCAATTGTCATGAATCAACCAATTTTCATAAAGTAGCATCCTAAAACCAAAATCAAAAAATTTGGTTCAGAATAGTTCTCAAGATTCTCGGTTAGCCTAGTAATTTTCACATGAATCTAACCCTATATATATCTATAACGTATATATAAAGATAACAATAAATTAAAACCAAATTTATCCCTGCTATTTTTTTTTGTGAGCCACCCTTTGTCCCTTGCTAAACGTATCCCTCTCTCACCAACTAGGGGCGGGGTCCACCATTAAAAACCACTTTTCCTTTCAGATTAAAGCTAATTTGTCTTTGAGAATCCCTAAAAATCCAGAAGGATCAGAAAAATTGTCCCCTAAAAATATATATTAAAAAAGTGTATAAGATCTTAATATATATATATATATATATATATTAAGAGAGATTGTTGCCCGTTTACCAACTATCTCAATGTAAACTATTACTTAAGAGAGATTTTAAATATTTATATGATTAATTAATATTGTCAAAAAATATATATATATAGGGAGAAGATCATGCGAGAACCACCTCTTATTGTGAGAACCGCGAGAACCAATGTGAACACACAAAAAATGCCTAAAAATAGCTAAAAATCACACAAATTTTTTTTTTTGAATTTTTTAATATTTAAAAAAAAATCGCTACTTTTCGAAGCCAAAAAAAAAAAAACAATTTAAAAAAAAAAAAAATTTTGGCTTCGAAAAGTAGCGATTTTAACATAAAAAATATTAAAAAATTCAAAAATAAAAAATTTTAGATTTTTTTTTTATTTTTTTAGATTTTTTAAGGTTTTTTTTTGGGGTTTAGTTTTTAGCATTTTAGCTTGGGGGGGGGGGGGGTGGGGGGGGGGGGGTTTAGGTTTTTTTTTGGGGGGGGGGGGGGGGTTAGGTTTTTTTAGCTATTTTAGGTTGTGTTCACATTGGTTCTCAAGGTTCTCACAATAAGGGTGGTTCTCGCATGAGCCCCTCCCTATATATATATATATATATATAAGTTAAACTATATAAGTATATAGTAAAAACTAAAAAAAATTGGGAACTTATGGAGAGAAGTTGCTAGGTGATCACCTCCTCTAGGTCAGGCCAATATTAAGGGTACATTTAGTATAGACGTACGTTTAGAGACACCTTATGTCCCTCTTTAGCTTTATTGGTCACCGCTTCACTCTTTGTCGTTATTATTGTCATTGAAAATGACTAGTCATCATAGAAGCTTGGGACCACGACACGCTGTTGACTACGACCCTTTATTCTATAAATTGACCCTTTGTGCTACTAACTCGCAACTTTCCTTCCCCTTGTTCCCTCTCCAATTTCCGATACCTTAAAATGATCTTCGACTAAACACTTTTGCACACCAAACACAAAAGGAAACCCATCGTTTAGGGATGTAAACGAGCCGAGCCGAGCTGAGCCTGAGCTCGACCAGGCTCGAGCTCGATTAACTTATGAGAGCTCGAGCTCGATTAACTTCTGAGAGCTCGAGCTCGGCTCGGTTCAAACTTTGTTTTCAAAGCTCAAGCTCGGCTCGTTATTAGTTTCGAAAACTCGAGCTTGGCTCGGGCTCGGCTCATTTATGTTCTATTAGTTAATACACTAAATAAAAATAATATAAAAATAGACTCGTTTAGGATCGCGAGCTTGATAAGTGAAGCTCGGCTCGACTCGTTTAATAAACAACTTTATATAAGGGGTAAATGTTATTAAATTTTAATAATACTCTAATAACACTTTAAGGCTTCACGAGCCTAACGAACTTCACATACTAGGCTCGAGCTCGGGCTCGATAAATAAAAGAGCTTTGTTTTAGGCTCAAGCTCGGCTCGGACTCTCGATAATACTTGGCTCGTTTCGATATTTTTCTCAAGTTGCTCGCGAGCCGCTCAATCGTCTGCACCCATAGTTGTTAGTCTCCTCACTGTACTATCCTTGCATGAATTAATGGCGCAACCAGTCTTAAAACCACCCAATTTTTTAATCAGCTCCCACCGAACATACCAAAAATAACGCATGCGTGTTTGTGTTTACACATGTATGAATTTTTTCTCATAATATGCGAAAACGAATGTGTGTACAAAGACGGAAAAGTGAAGATACCATAACAAAACTTTTTTTTCTGGCATAGATTAGAATAAGTATTTCCTATGATTAGTTTTATAGAATTTAGAAACATCAAATGTGGGTTACACGATGAAGATCGATTTAAAAGTTGTGTATAAATAAGTGAGGTGATGTCGGTGTCACCACTCACCCCCAAATCCAAAGAAAAGCCCCTGAAAAACGCTAGAAGCAATGGTGGTTTCCAGGTTGAACCGTTGGATATGGAAACTCCGGGCATTTCTGAGAATGGCGCCAAAAACAAACCCTGAAGTTGCTGATGGGCTGAAGCCAGCAGAGCCGTCGCCGCCGGAAACCAAAGTGGTGGTCCCAAAAACCATTTCGATCGCACACTGTGTGCATACCTTTTCGGGGTTTGATCTAGCTGAGCTATAGAGCTACATCCCTCTTACACATTGTGACCACCAGAAGAAACAGCTTCCCGAAGCCACCCAGAACCAGAAACCTAAGGCTAAAGCTACTACTCGTAGGTACTTGCATATCTTGTTAGCTACCGCCCGCATTATCAGTTACACCATCACTCCGGGTAACGGGTATGCTAAACCTAACGGTAACGGTAACGGTGGTTTGCTACCCGATTTTGGTGGTGGCCGTCGTCACGACGGAGCAAGGCACGGCGGAGGGCACAGTGGTGGTGGAAACGACGGTGGTCATGGCGGAGCAAGGCACGGTGAAGGGCACGGTGGTGGTGCTTGTGGTGGAAACGGCGGCAATGGTAGTAATTAAGGCTTTTAATTAATATCATGAAACTAACTTTTTTTTAGGGGGAACGTTTTTATTTTCAAAGAATGTGGGGATGATGATGTTTCGATTTTATGATGATGTTACTTCAATTACAAATATGAATGAATGATGCATGCTGATGGGTTTTATTTATTTAGTTTTGATGATATTAAAAAAGTATATTAATTAGACAGTTTTAATAATTATGGTCTATTTAGGGAAATAAAATAATGAAACATGCGTGAACGTTGTTTTTCAAATTGTTTGATTATATTTTCATTTGAATTTTTTGTGTTACAATTTAATAAATTTTTTTCTTTACCATTGTCCAAATTACATTTGTATAAATGATATTAAACTCTTATCATATTTCAAGAATGGTTTAATTGTAAGAAATTACTTTTTCCACACCTGTAACTACAAAAGGTAAGCAATGTGTGGAAAAACAACCTATTTTATTTCAAGAATGGTTTAATTGTAAGGATTGTTAGATCTCAATAAACCACTTTGTTGCTCTAATTTTGGTGAGTTGTAAGAAATAGGGGGGTTTTTTGTTCATGGGTTATTGATGATAATGTTGATGATAATCTGAGTTTTGAAGTTTTGAATATCCGGGTTTTGAAGTTTTGAATACAAAAGGTAAGCAATGGGTTTTGAACACATTGATGTGTGGAAAAGCAAGAAATTTGTGGTTAATGAACAAAAGTCAATGATAGTATGAGGGATCCATAGAATAATAAAGATCTTATAATATTTCCACATGTATAAAAGAATCAACTGATTGATAAAATGAAGGTACGTCTCCTCGTTAAAAAAACTAGGGTCCAACTTTGAAAGCAAACAGTGCTATTAAGAATCAAATAAGTAAAATCTGGAATTATTGACTAATCTGGAAAAATTATCCAAACTACATGGATCGACACTATAATTTACTCTTATTCTACCTTATTTTAAATAATATATTATTTTCAGTTATGTTCGTTAAAAGTATGTTTATGGTATTGATGAATGAGGAAATGATCAAATAGAAAGTTTATTTTGGCTAGGAAGAATAGGAAGCAATAGGATTAGGACATGTGGCAAAATTTAAAATAAAGAGGAAGGGTATTTTAGTCAATCTTATTCCTTCTTCTTCCTTTTCAAAACCCAGTAACTTCAAAACCCACCATTTTCAAAACCCACCATCTTCAACCATTTCTTCACTTTCTATCTCAATAATCACTACATTATAGTGCAATTTTCGTCACCAATCAATGATTCAAACACCCGATCAACGTGTTCTTCAGCTTTTTTTTTTTTTTTTGAAGAAAACACAGTTTAATTTCATACAAAATCTCGTTTTTTCGGTGATTTTGAAGATAATCACTCGATCCGTTTGATTTGAGCGCCGATAAGTGTTTCAATCATTCAAAATTCGTCAATTGTTGAAGAAATCACTTTGATCCATGTTAGAAATTCTTTACTTTCATTTTTTACGATCTGGGTTTTTGATTTAGTCATTGCGTTTTACGATCTTGGCGGGGGTCTGGGGGCAGCGCCCCTGGTAGCGAGGTCCCAGGGGCGGCAGCCCCTGGCGGGGTCCAAGGGGCAGAGCCCCTGGCTGGGGTTGAGCTCGGAAATTTTTTTTTCGATTAAATTGCTGTAATAAAAATGCATCAGAAAAATTAATTTTCTGTAAATTGCCTCTGGAAACTGCATTGATTCAGACAGTTCACAGCAGAGACACTTCACAGCACAGACAAAACTATTGTCGTGGTTCAATGCGTTTTAGAGAGAACACTTTCTTTGGTGGTTTTAGGAAATTGCGTTTTAGAACTAAAACATTTTTATGTGTTTTCTGGCCATTGCGTTTTAGAAAAACACATTCTTGAAGTGTTTTTGGTGCATTGCGTTTTAGATAAAACACTTTTTTAGGTGTTTTCAGTACATTGCGTTTTACAGAGAACACTTTCTTTTGTTTTTTAGGTAATTGCGTTTTAGAATGAGTCATTTTTAAGTGTTTTCTGGCCATTGCGTTTTACAAATAAGACATTTCTTTATGTTTTTGGTGCATTGCGTTTTAGGTAAAACACTTTTTTATGTGTTTTCAGTCCATTGCGTTTTAGAAAACAAACATTTTAAGTGTTTTCTGGCCATTGCGTTTTAGAAATAAGACATTTGTTTGTGTTTTTTGTGCATTGCGTTTTAGGTAAACCACATTTTTATGTGTTTTTAGTCCATTGCGTTTTAGAAAATACATTTTCTTTTGAGTTTTTAGGCTATTGCGTTTTAGAAATAAGACATTTCTTTGTGTTTTCTGGCCATTGCGTTTTACAAATAAGACATTTCTTTGTGTTTTTGGTGCATTGCGTTTTAGAAAAATGTCATTTTTTAGGTTTTTTTTTCATTGCGTTTTACGTAACTGGGGGTTTTTCTGTTGCGTTTTACGCAACTGGGTTTTTAATTTTTTTTTTTCGAAAATATAGCAATAGTATACTCGTTTTAAAGATAAAAAATCGCTCGTTTTTTTGGTGTAATTTTTATAAAAAAATAATGTCGTATGAAAGAGTTATTAACGTTTAAAAAATGAGGGGGAATTGGAGGAGAGAGAAACTATTGTCTTGCATTGACTAGAATATCCCTAAACAAACTCACGCGCCTCTTTTATTCCCTTTAATTTCCCTGATTTAATTTTAGCCATTGATTAACTAAATGATGGTTAAGATCACTTCCTAGCCTTCTTAGCCAAATAAACTTCCTATCATATCTCCACATGTGAATGAACATAAAACAACACCAAGACAATTATTTTTTTCACTAACGATCGTATGTTAGGTAAAAGTTAAACAAACGAAAACATGCCGCGTTCGTGTTCCTCGATTCTTTTACGCAGTTTGACTTTGGGAGTCAAGCTTAGACATGCAGAACAGATTTAGAATATTATGTTAACACAAAGCAAACATATTAGGCATCATTCATGTACTATTCAATATATTCAGATTCTAAATTAAGAACACTAGAAATGGAGACTACACATTTTCACAAATCAAATCAAATCAAATCTAGGTCCCAAGATTCCAAATACTAATTAACTAAGACAACAGGGTATGGGACGGGGGTTTGGGCGTGGGTTGGGGGAAAACGCCCAAGCCACCACCCCGGGTGGGCTTGGGTTGGGGCGTGGCCCTTGGGGCTTGGGGCGGTCTTAACATCTTAGCTGGCTTGCTTCCATTCGCTGACCCCGCCATGTCATAGCGGGACATATGAAAAGTTTGAATTTTAAATTCAAACCGTTTGGCTTGGCCAAGCGGTCACCCCCACCCAACATCCCCTATAAATAACCCCAAACCCCACCGTGTGTTCAATCCCAAACCCCACCGAGTGGTCCATCCCAAACATCCCACGAACCCGCTACCCCAACCGGTCCCCCCAACCCCAACATCCCACGAACCCGCTATGGCATCCTGGACAAACGAAGAAGAACTTGCTCTCGTCACAAGCGTCGTTGACGCTATCAAGGGCGGCCACCGGGCCAAACAAAATATTGGCCGGAAGCTTTCGCAACCTACCGACATAACGTCGGTAACGACCGCCACAACATGAACGCGTGCCAACATAAATGGCGCGAGCTACGGCCCAAGCTCGAGCGTTTCAAGGCTTACTACGAAGCCGTTCCGGGTGGCGAGTTAAGCCACGAGGACCGGGTGGCGGTGGCGAACATAGAGTTTCGAGGCAAGGAGCGAAAGGCGTGCGACAAGATCGACCTTTTTGAAATTTATTTAACGCTCTAGGTTTGTTATTTTGTAATTTTTAGGATTATGTAATTTTTAAAATTTTAATGAACTTATAGGTTTTTTTTATAAATGTTGTGTGATTTTTATAAATTTTTTTGTAATTTTTTTTTTGAATATTCTGTCACGCGGTGCACCCAACCCAAGCCCAATCCACGCCTCGCCATACCCCGCGGACACGTAACCAGACAGTGGGGGGGCTCCCATTCCACTTGTCAACAAATGCCCCAACCCAAGTCCACCATACCCCACGGTCTAAAGTAGTTAAGACTAAATACTTAGCGTAACTAACTACAGTAGTTAGACTGAATACTTAGCGTAAACTAATATTAATGCACTTATTAACATAACTAGTTAGTCCTGTGGCTCTTCACCAAGATCGACGATAAGACCCGCTCCACACACGGGCTTAGCATTTTCAACTCTAATTCTTGAAAACCTTTTAAAGTAGGGTCAATTGCATATTTCCCCTTAAAAAACTGTTTAATTGCGTATTTACCCAACTTAAGATTAAAATTGCATATATCCCCTTTCTTAACTAATAAAATTGCAAATTTACCCATTTTAATTTATTTCATTAAAAACAAGTTATATAATGACTTTTTTACCCTTATTTTTACTAAAACTTAAAAAAAAATACATATTTATTCATTTTTACTAGTTTTTGTAGATTTTTACTAGTTTAGCGGTTTATTTCAGTGTCTAAGTTTTAGTAAAAATGAATAAATATGTATTTTTTTTAAAGAATTGTGAAAAATCCACAAAGACTAGTAAAAATGAATAAATTTGTATTTTTTAAAGTTTTAGTAAAAATAAGGGTAAAAAAGTTATTATATAACTTATTTTTAATAAAATAAATCAAAATGAGTAAATTTGCAATTTTATTAGTTAAGGAAGGGGATATATGCAATTTTAATAGTTAAGGAAGGGGATATATGCAAATTTAATTTTAAGTTGGGTAAATACGCAATTAAGCTGTTTTTTAAGGGGAAATATGCAATTGTCCCTTTAAAGTAACCTAATAATATTGCATATCATGTGATATAATTAAATGGGAGTAGCTAGGTTATTTAATAAGACAGTAAAACAAAAGTACCAATCTTAAGGATGGAGGGAGTCGTCACCCCTTGGTGAGTGTTTAAATACTTTTCTAATTAATAATGTTATGTCATGTCAAGTCAAGTCCCCACTTTACTCCACATTTTGCATTCAATTACTAGCAATGGTCAAACACATGGAGAGTGGTAAACAATTTAAAAAAAAGAGTAAACTTCCGTTTTGCTCCCTGTGGTTTGGTCAGTTTAACGGTTTTGCCCCAAACCTTTCAAAATAGCCATTTTGCTCCTTGATCTATGACGTCATTCTCCAGTTTGCTCCTCAGCGCTAACTCAGTTAAATTGTCTGTTATCTAAAAGGGTATTTTGGTAACTTCAAGTATAAAAGTAGGGGTATTTTAGTAAAACTACAAATAAAAGATTATATTATATATAATAATAATAATAATATATAACATCATCATCATCTTCATCATCAAAACAACTCCTGATCTTTGAAGGAATCTTTACCCTCTCTCTTATCTCTCTCTACACTCTCTCATCCTTCCATCTCTGACCACCACCCGACCCCACTAACAACTACATGCCAACACCACCCACTAACCACCACCTACACACGATTAAGTTGTAAAATGCAAAACTGTTTCTACACTTACTTGACTGAAATCACTGGTTTCTCTTTGAAACTAACTTTAGAGCTGAATTTACCATAAAGATTTGAACTTTAAAGAACTTTATCGGTCTTGTGCTTGTATGGTGAACCAATCCCGACACAAATCGATACCCAAAGTTAACCAACACTACCCACCATCCCAATAACCACCACCTGCTGACACCACCCACAACCACCATCACCTGCCGACCACCATCACAACCGTCTCCCCATCGTCATCATCAACGTGGCCACCTCACCGGAACCTAAATCCCCATCGTCATCATCAACGTGGTTCGCGTGGAAACCCTAGCCGCCGCCCCTTACCCCTTTTCAGATCTGAACCGATTGATGTTCCAGTTTGAAGATTGAAGATGAAGTTTACCTAGTTTGCTGATATTAGCGGCGGATGGCGATGGTCCAACAGGCACTTTTTGAACCGGCGACAAGATAAGTCGGAGTTTACGGGCAGCAGGTGGATTCCACCAACACTACTTCGATCTGTTTTGTAATCATCAATTCCCGTTGACTGGTTCGTTGATTGATTTGGAGCCTGAGTTTGGTCGAAATTGTTCATTTTGAAACCCTAGCATAAGAATTGTGTGGAATTGGTTTGGGGGAATGGGTTAGGGGGTGTGGAGAGGTGGTTGGTGAGTGGTGGTGGCGGTGCCGGAGGTGGATGGTGGTGGTGCGGTGACGGTGGTGTGAGGGTTTTGGGACGAAATTGGGGTTAAGAGAGATGAGATGAAATGAAATGTTTGAATGATTTTCTGGTTTATATAAATATATACATATAAATTAATAAATAATTAATTATAGGAAAAAGACTAAAATGCCCCTCAGGTGATTTGCACGTGACATAAGTTAACAGCACAAATGGATGAGGTTAAGGGGCGGGGAGCAAACTGGAGAATGACGTCATAGATCAGGGAGCAAAATGGCTATTTTGAAAGGTTTGGGGCAAAACCGTTAAACTGACCAAACCACAGGGAGCAAAACGGAAGTTTACTCTAAAAAAATGTGATTGGTTGAAAAGCGTTGGGGCCCACCATTAACCCTCTCTCTCCTCCATCACTTCTCTTCTCTCTCGGTTTCTCACTTGGTGAGTATACACCGACTTGGACACTCCCCACTCACCGAACAAGGGCTGACAATGGTTCCCCACGTGGCAAAGTGCCATCCCCGCCCCACTCACCACTACCATACCGTCCACCCTAAGGAGTAACAGTT
Organism: Helianthus tuberosus; assembly: GCA_030545235.1. Classification (NCBI taxonomy): domain Eukaryota; kingdom Viridiplantae; phylum Streptophyta; class Magnoliopsida; order Asterales; family Asteraceae; genus Helianthus; species Helianthus tuberosus. The sequence goes on along the minus strand of CM060354.1, from coordinate 150,034,203 downwards.
TAACATGTTTTTATCAAAATGAAAATTATTTACAACTAATTATTAACTTATGAAATAATAACAAGCATCAAAGTATTTAAACGGAAAGTAGAAACCTTAGCTTGATAACAACGAGGATCAAAATCTATTTTAAACCCCCCAAAAACCAATAATAATTAGAAAAAGAGTAAACTGCCATTTTGGTCCCTGTGGTTTGGCCAGTTTTGCCACTTTAGTCCAAATCTCAAACTTATTACATCTGGGTCCCTGTGGTTTGCATTTTGTTGCCATTTTAGTCCAAAATCCAAAAACCCTATTTTTTTACTGTTGCAACCTCCTATTTTGTCCTGTAGTGCAGGGGCATTTTGGTCCATGTTAATTTATTATAACATTTCAGTAATTAATAACATCTATCTTCAAGAACATCATCAAACCTCATCATCAAAACCCAGAAAATCAAGAACATCATCAAACTTCATCATCAAAACCCAGAAAATCAAGAACATCGTCAAACTTCATCATCAAAACCCAGAACAAAACCAGAAACCATCACAAAAACAAAACCGATTTGTAAAAAGAAACGAGGCTCACATCTGTATCTTCAAGAACATCATCAAACATCATCATCAAAACCCAGAAAATCCAGAAAATCAAGAACATCAACTTCAAGAAAATCAAAAACCGATTTGTAAAAAGAAACGAGGCTCCAACAACAAATCAAAACCGCCATGGCTGCAAACAGAGGTTGCAAGCGCACTAGTCCTCCTCCGATTCTGCCACGCCAAGTTGCGGAAAATCTCAAATGTTGACCCAATTTTTGACTCGGATTAGGTGAAATCATCACAGCCTCACAGTTTACTAAAAAAAAAATCACAGAGATGCAGCACAGATTCAAGTAACAAAGTTGGGAGATGCGGATGCAGCAAAAACAAAAACAAAAACCACCTGCAACCCAATCCGGGAGTGGAGCACATATCATGTGGAGCAAAAACAAAAACAAAAACAAAAACCACCTGCAACTCATCGGGTCGAGGATAAATCATAGCAGATGCAGGGGGTTCAAGTTATTAATGATTAAAAAGCACAGATTCAAGTAACCACCAGATTCAAGTAACAAAAACCAATCCAACACAGATTCAAGTAACCTTGCATAAATCAACAAACGACACGTCATCACCATCTCACCAAGCACCACCACCTGCCACCACCACCACCCCCTCTCGCCGCCAAGCACCACCACCCTCTCGCACCCCCTGCAACCACCGCACTTCTCTCTCTCTCTTACATCACAACACCATCTCCTTCAAACAACATTCCACTAGAAAGAGAGAGAGAGAGGCAGGAGAGAGAGAGAGCCGAACGAGAGAGAAACGATGACGATGGTGGATCTGAGTTTCGGTAGGGATGACGCCGGAGATGACGATGACGATGGTGGATCTGGATCTGATCGATTTAGAGAGCATCGTGGATCTGGATCTGATCGATTTAGAGAGAGAAGAGAGAGAGTCGGTTATTTGGGGATGATGATGATGATTATAAAGAAAATGGCAGTTTACTCTAAAGAAAATGTAAAATAAAAAGCAAAATGACCAAAATGCCCCTGCACTAAAGGACAAAATAGGAGGTTGTAACAGTAAAAAAAATGAGGTTTTTGAAATTTGGACTAAAATGGCAACAAAACGCAAACCACAGGGACCCAGATGTAATAAGTTTGAGATTTGGACTAAAGTGGCAAAATTGGCCAAACCACAGGGACCAAAATGGCAGTTTACTCTTAGAAAAAAAGCAATTTAAAATTAATAACCCATTTAGGTAAAACTTAAAAGGCATGTTTAAAATTCATATATTGTCAACTAAACCAAGAGCAATAGGGTGGGTTAACATCGCAATAGGGTGGGTTAACATCATGCGTAGTCGTTGGGGTGAATAATGGAAAGGTCCTGGCACACGCCACCCTGTCAGTTTCAGGCAAGGAAAGGCCCCGATACATGTACGTGTACCTTATGCATTATTTATTGTAACATGCCAAATAATATGTACAACACCGTAATACAAGAGGAGATACATGTTTTTATAATTTAACTTAACACGTTAATAGTTGATGGCTGCAAACATACCTTTCATCCCTCAACAATCAAGCATATCCGCTAATGTAAGTAAAAAAAGATGAATTAATTATCTCATGATTAAGGTAAATCAAAATTCAACACCATTAGCAATCACTTTTTTCATATCAAGCTTCAAGCAATAAGCATGCAAACTAACATGTAAAGATGCACCAATCCAACTAATAAACATTGTAAATTAAGAAATTAAAAGTTTACCATAAATTGTTAATTCTACAACTAAAAAGTTACGAATAAAACATGTAAAATTGAGCAAAATTAAAAACATCCAAAATCTCATCTCCTACCAATTATCAACTATCAGATCCAGTCAAAGTTAATGTGTGTCGCATTATCTGTTTTAGTGGAACCCTAATTTGGGTTTAACTGTATTTAGAAATTAAATAAAAATTATAAAAACCATGCGTGAGAAGATTCGAACCTAGGATCCACTGTGTGAAAACATACGCCTTATCCGCTGGGATGATTGTTTTTACTCTCTATTAGTTCATTTGATATTACATTTATGGGTTCATTCCAGATTTGATATATATATATATATATATGATGGGGATCATTACAGAACACTAACTATTACGAGAAAAAAAAAAAACAACTCTAAAACACTAAATTTTGGGATTTAGGTTTCATGTTTTTTAAAATTTTACGTTTCTTACATTCATATGTATATTATATATACATAAAAAACCATATTTTTTACCTACATGTAGCTTACATACATGTTGGTAATTTAACCTACACATAACCTACATATGTGTAGGTTATACAAAAAGTGAGAATTTTCCGTATTTTGTTTTGAATTCTAGTGTAAGAAACAATAAGTCTTACATTTGCAACATTTTCATTTACTTTTTAGGTTTTTAGGATTGAAAAAATAGGTGATTCATTGTGTTCTGCGTGTTCTCGTAATATTTTGTGTTCTGCATAGAACCTTCCCCTATATATATATATAAACAAAAATTGTAAAACTCAGTGGGTTCATGTGAACCGATAACAATATATGTGGATCCGCCCCTGCCTCTTCTTCTGCTGCCGCCACCATTAACCTTGTCTATCTTCACAAATCAATCATGTATTCATGTCTACTCCTTCACATCCTGCAGGCAATCAAATCTCTCATCCCTATCACTCTCGATATTGAAAACAGACATTACACTGCCTGGTCCAAACTCTTCAAAATCCATTGCAAATCGTATGATGTTTACGATCATCTACTCCATAAACAACCTGCTACCACATCATCTTCTGACAAAGACAAGGACAAACCAACTACCTCTACACCTTCATGGGAACGTCTCAACTCCATTGTTTTACAGTGGATCTACGGGACGATTTCCACCGATCTCTTACACACTATCCTTAAGCCAAACACTAATGCATATGCGGCATGGACGACTCTCGCAAACATCTTTCAAGATAACAAAACAACCAGAACTATTCACTTAAACAAATAAGTTTGCTAACACAAGACTTGATCAATTTCTTTCAATGACTGCTTACTGCCGAGCTCTAAAAGTCATTTACAATCAACTAACAAATGTTGGCTCTCCCATTACCGAGGAACAGTTGGTACTACAACTACTCATGGGACTCACGAAACAACATGAAAGCACGATGACTATCATTCAACAAACCAATCCTATCCCTGATTTCTATGAAACTCGGTCACGTCTATGCATGGCGGAATCACGCAAAGCTGCTCAAACTTGCAACGCAGCTCAGGCCGCCGGTACTGCTCTAGTTGCGACTCAAGATAGCCGGTCAGAATCAAAACGTGATCAATCTCGGTATGACATCACTTGTTCCTCAGATCAGTCTCGGGACGCCTTTTGTGGGCGCGGACGCGGCTGTGGCCGGGGAAGGGACCGCAACAACAACAGTTCACGGGGTCGCGGGAACAATATGGGCCAACAAAAGTACCCCTCTGCTTATCCTACTTGTCCTTTTCCATACCCGCCATGGGCCGGCCCACACACTGGTTATACGCCCACTCCTTGGGCTGCATGGAACACTATCCCTCCCAGCCCCTACCCATCGGCCCTACAGCAACAACGCCCAAATAGTAATACTAAACCTTGTAGTCAAAGCTGCAGTTAAAAAAACACATACAACGAATCAATGGTAAAATAACAAAACAAAAAGAAATTGGATAGAAGTAACGAAAGTAACCAAACCACATTGTTGGTATCATTACCACAGGTTTCCCGGTTCCAAGATTTCGGAGTAGACGCATGATGACAAGCGACTACGTAATCACTACATATCTCGCACCAATACATGATCGAATCGTAAAACAGGAATCAAACAAACTAACCGAAACTGAATGAACAGAACTTGAAATTGCAGAACTTGAATAAACAGAAACTTGTATACAAACACTGCATACAGACACGTTTGAAACTGGAAGTTTGCAGCCCTATGTGTATGTATCGAACAGGTGTGATCAAAGGGTTGTGTCGATTCTGAAAGAGGTACGACTGTTCCCTCAATAACCGTATGTGCGGTTATCTCAAAGTCACGTCTGTTCGCATACATGAGGCCCAAACTTCATATGACCCAAACATTTAAACCTACTGGACTTCTAATGTTCTGGACCCACTAACTACATGGCCTCAGGCCCAATATTCAAATACAAATAAAACATAAACAGTAAATTGTTTGACCCTCTAAATTAACTAATAAAACATAATAAAGCTGCTGCGTTTTTTTTCTTCTTCTTCGAACTCGGTTGCGCTTGATTATCGGACTTCATTTTCCCTCCTAATCAATGCAGCCGTAGTTCGCCATTTCATGCTACTCGTCTTTTGTGTCGATGTCCTCGACTATGATCACCAAATCGTCGACACTCGAATCGTCGATCCAGCCATTGCTTTTTTCACCGACCGCCTTGCTTTCTTCATCATCCTTTGCTCCGCTAGTACGCGTTTCATGCGTGTTGTCTTCATTCTTTTCGCGCTTGGCCTTCATGAGTTCAAAATACCATTCTACCAGTTTGATGTAACGGACATAAGCAACCTTCACTTCATAGTCGTCATCATAATCGAAACCGCATTGTACATCCACTTTGTTCCATGCATTATCTTGTATAACCTTCTTGAATCCACCATATTCTTTAACAACTTCATAGAGTGCAACGAAATCAACGGGTTTACCGTTCAAGAGTGTCAGTGGCATTTCGCTTGTTTTGCAAATCCCAAAGTAACATGGTATGAACACTGTTACGATTTCTTTCATACTAGCCTTGAAGAATTTTTTATGTTCCGCCACTTCTTCGTGTAGAATGATCAAATCGAGCACGTCTAGGCAACTTTCGATTATGGTATCGTTCTCGATTACACCTTCTTCGTCTTGTGCTTTAGACAACGCCTTCCGTCGCATCTCTTCCCGTGATTCTAACGGGTTCTTTTCCATTCCTTCTAAGTAGGTTATCAAACCCAACTTCGCCCGCTTAGAGTATTCAACATCAAATATTTTCGTTCCCGAAGTGCCTTCTCCGAATTTTTCTTTGTTTTTCTGTCTCTCCACTTCGAACTCTTTTTCATAATAATCTTTCAATAAACTCTTGCAATTTTTCCTTTTCGTTGAGATGGCCATTTTCAACGTCTAAGTTCTCATAGAACTTATTCAAATACTCCTCCTCTAAATCCATCGGGCATATGGATGCAATGTGACCGTATTCCTTGCACTTAAAACATCGAATTCCTGGTTTCCTCGGTCTTCCAACAGGTCGAGAACTTTTCCACTTTGTTTTCTTGAAGAAGTCTTTTGGAATCGTCTTCTTGGGGAACTTGTTAATTGGCGACTTCCATGAACGAGTGGAATGCTTCCCCTGCGCGTTATTTCCCTTCCATACGCTGCCCCGGCCGCATCTCCACTTGTTCACCCCGGTGTCGCGAGACTTGGCACCGGCCGATTTACCCTGGTTCACCCTCAGGCAATCTCTGAACCCTTCTTCCTTCTCCTCCTTGATCTTGGTAGAACCATCGGCTCTGATACCAATGTTGGTATCATTACCACAGGCTTCCCGGTTCCAAGATTTCGAAGTAAACGCATGATGACAAGCGACTACGTAATCACTACATATCTCGCACCAATACATGATCGAATCGTAAAACATGAATCAAACAAACTAACCGAAACTGAATGAACAGAACTTGAAATTGCAGAACTTGAATAAACAGAAACTTGTATACAAACACTGCATACAGACACGTTTGAAACTGGAAGTTTTCAGCCCTATATATATGTATCGAACAGGTGTGATCAAAGGGTTGTGTCGATTATGAAAGAGGTACGACTGTTCCCTCAATAACCTATGTGCGATTATCTCAAAGTCACGTCTGTTCGCATACATGAGGCCCAAACTTCATATGACCTGGTGTATTGCAAAATACATCCTTATATCGTGTATAGTTTGTATAAATTATCGTTATTTATAGTTTAGTTTTATTTAGAATTACGTGCTATTGATCATATTCGTGTTTTCCAGGTCTCGATGCATAATGTTGATGAAAATGGAGTGAAAACGAGCTACAATGATGAAACACTAAGTCTTGGAACAAGTAAGAAAGAGTTAGAATAATTTCTGGAATTTTTGGGATGTTGAAGCTTGTGAAAATTCGGAACTTTCTGTGAAAATGGGGCCTAGGTGCTACACCTCCCCCTTAAGCAAGGAGCTACATGCAACACCTAGACCCTTGGGAAGAATTTGCTGAGTTTTGGGGCTAGGTGTAGCGCGGAGGATATGCTCAAGACCCCGTCGCGTGCCACCTAGGGGTGACTTCCGGAAAAAGTTGATTTTTGTTGCTGGATCTTTATTCCAAACATATTTATACATCATAAACTTCCACAAAACCCTAGATACGAACTAAAGAACCCTGAGGCGATTTTCAGAGCATATTTTACGGTTTTCGAAGCGTTTTGGCTAGCGGGAATCATTCGGTTGAAGCTTGGATCGTGGAAGTGAAGATTGTTCGGGTTTTATCTCCCGGTTTTCTTTATTTTTGTGTTTCAATACTTTTCCGATGAATTCTTGTTTTGAACTTGATTTGTTTATTTTAGACATCATGTTTCTTGGCTAAACCTTAGATACTACCTAGACAAGATGATGGTTTGATTAAAGTTTGGATCTAAAAACGGTTTTTATTGTTTGATTATGGATTGATTTCTGAAAGTAAAGTGTTCTAGAATTTCTGATTTGGTGCATATGCGTATTTACTTTTGATTTTTGATTGTTTACTATTTCACATAGATTTTGGTGAATGTCTTTCACATAATAAATTTGTGTTGATTATTTGCATCCTTGCGGGTTTGGGTGATCTTTGGGTAAATCGGCCGATAACCTTAGAAACAGTAATTAAAATACAATTAGAATTAAATATTCTGCTTAACTTGTCGCTGAGAGGCTCGAGTTAGTTATTAGGTCGCGGTGCAATATATAGCTAAGATAGATTTTGAGAGAAGTCGGTTTTAGTTTCCTAATTGCATTTGTGTCTAGTAAACCAAGTCAGAACCTATAATTGCCTTAGATTGTCGCGCTGAGAGGTAGATATTCGTATTAGGGCACTTTTAGAGTCGTTAGAGGACTAAGAGGAAGTCTAACAGTAGGTGTGCATAAAAGCCTTGTAGGGTTTCCTAGGTTTCTTCCTGAGAAGGATCGGGAAGTCTTAGCATTGAAATACCTTAAGGTTTAGTATTTTACGATCCCGGCTCCATACAACAATAATACCGTTAGAAGTCCATTCCTAGTTAAACTGGATTCAAGTCTAGGTAGTTGTTAATCTCATCTGAATCAAACCTTAGTCTTCGTTCGTGTCTTAGTTTAATTCCATTTTATTTTCAATTTTAGGATTTTAGTAAACCCCTTCCCCTCTTAAAACACAATAATTGTTAAGTCGTGTCAGTGTCTAGTCTAAATAGAGTCGTTAACGTAATTCATTAGAGTCCTTGTGGGTTCGACATCCAGACTTACTTTCCTTGCTAGAGTCGACCGGTTCACTTGCCGGTGAGTAGTTTAGTCAAGTTAGAGAGTCTAGATTTTTATTACTTGAGTCTTAATTTAGGGTTATTTTAGTTTATTTAGTTGAACTACTTTGTCCGCATCAAGTTTTTGGTGCCGTTGCCGGAGACTCTTGGCAATCGCGTTAATTAGCTTTGATAGACTTTATTGACATATACGTGCTACGTGTTTTGTTTTGTTTTGAGTCTTTCATTTTTAATTTGTTTATCTTTAGTTTGAGTCTTAGTGACTAGTGCTTGCTTTTCTCATACTTAGGAGAGAGTCACCTTTGAGATAGATCATTCCATGAACCACCCGAGTGGTTCCGATGACTATAGTGGTCCATGCCATTCCGTATAATTCTTGAACTCTTTTATCTCATGTGTTGGCCATTGTCTTGAATATATTAGTGGAGCCGACTTAGTAGGAGGAGGGAGAGTCGAGGAAGAGTCATTGAGGGTAGATGAAGTAGAAGTTGAGGGAATTTCTTTGATTCCAGAAGTGTTAGCCGTTAGTGATGACACCACCCAACCCCCACCCTTAGAGCTTAAGGTTCTTCCATCTCATTTAGAGTATGCTTTTCTAGGAGAGGGTTCCGAGCTACCGGTTATCATCTCATCGAAGTTAGAAGATGAGAGAAGTAAGAAAGAGGTGATAAGTGGTCCTAGTCTAGAGGAAGCGATAGGACCCAAGTGTGGGGATCCACCCGATAGGAGAGTAGATGATCTTGAAAAAAGGGTAAAGTGCGTAGAATCTAAGATAGAAGCGCTGAGCAAGGCTCAATGTGGGGATAGATTTCGTTTTGAAATGTATAAGTTTAAACCGCCCGATGATGGTTTGAGAGGTTGAGACAGGTATGCGGGTGTACGGATAGATTCGGATAATAATAGGTATGATGGTGCTACAGCTCGTGAGGTTTGGTATGGAGGTGAGCTGCGTCTACATGATCCTCCGTGAGTGTTAGAAAAGTTGATAGCACACTTGTAGAGTTTGTAGATTTTGAGTTTTTATCGTAGTTTTAGTTCTTTTTCGTGTTTTGTGTTTTCGTGTTTTAGTGGTTATTGAGTCGTTTATTTTGTACCATGAGTCTAAATTAGTGGTTCTTGAGTCGTTTTTTTAGAGTCGGTATTGCTTTGGTTTGTGCTTGTTTTTGGTTATGCAGGTTTGAATATGTACCACCCGTACGCAATCTCCATTCGGGTGAGTTTGGAGCTGTTGTTCGAATATAAGTCATTTATCAAGCGTACCAGTGTTAGAGTCAAATCCGATCGCGACCGAAATGCTATACGATCGAGCAGGATGGGATGAGAGATTTGGAGCATACGCGTTGTTATTAATCAGCTAAGTCATTTCCCTTGTATTCTTTTGTATTTATTTATTTATTTCGTCTTTCGTTTTAGTGATTAGGTAGTTGTTGAGTCATATTTCCATTCTTGCATTAGGGACAATGCAATCTTCAAGTGTGGGGATGGGATACATGTAAATAATCGAGTCTTACATTGAAAAACACAAAAAAATTAAAAAAATTTGAAAAAATCCAAAAAACTTGAAAAAAACAGAAAAATGTCTTTCGATATGAGAAGTTTGCATAAATAAAACAGAAAATGATAGAAAAGGTGAATTTTTGCTTGGGTTCAAATAATAATAATATGAGATTATAATAAATCGAGCTTGCGTCTAGTTAGGGATATGTGGATAGGCCCGGGTTTGGTTTTAAGTCCTTTTGATCTAATATACCTTAATTGTCGGTCTGCTAGTGGGTTTTCGCCTGGGAGATACGCGAAGTCAAAACTGCCGATAATAGTATAAAGGGCACCGTTATAAGTTAAAACTGTTAGAGTTTGTGATCATGTGAAAAAAAATAGAATAAAAAGTGAGCTAGAAACTAAATGAAAGTAATACATTCTTATGTAGTTTGGGTTGGGGATAGCGACTCTACAACCGAATTACCGCTAGGGTGTGTGAAATCGATCGTGCAAAAAAAAAGTACCGAAGCTTAAGTAATTTGAGGTGGGGATAGTGACTCTACAGCCGGATTGCCTCTTGGTTAGGGAAAGCATCGTCTAGACTCACGAATGAAAGAAAAAAACAGAAAAGCGGAAAAAAAAGAAAAAAGAAAAAAAATTGATTGTAAACTCTCTTGGTTTTGATATAAGACGGTTGGGAATTGGTCTAGTGATCATTCCTTTAGTCCTATAAGCTTGAGGTGGGAGTTGGTGGACCGTAAATTCTAGTGTGAGGCCCTAGGTAGATTGACCGCACTTAAATTAAATTCACATGATAAGGGCTTAGGATTGAATTCGGGTTTAAAGGGAAAAGTATATTCGCAATTGCGGCTAACGCAAGCCTTGGTTTTAATAAGATATAACTAATTTTTGACCCAAGTGATTGTTCGTCTCTGATTCCGTTGCGTAATTCTTTTTCGAGGACGAAAAAAGAGCAAGTGTGGGGATATTTGATGTATTGCAAAATACATCCTTATATCGTGTATAATTTGTATAAATTATCGTTATTTATAGTTTAGTTTTATTTAGAATTACGTGCTATTGATCATATTCGCGTTTTCCAGGTCTCGATGCATAAAGTTGATGAAAATGGAGTGAAAACGAGCTACAATGATGAAATACTAAGTCTTGGAACACGTAAGAAAGAGTTAGAATAATTTCTGGAATTTTTGGGATGTTGAAGCTTGTGAAAATTCGGAACTTTCTATGAAAATGGGGCCTAGGTGCTACACCTCCCCCTTAAGCAAGGGGCTACATGCAACACCTAGACCCTTGGGAAGAATTTGCTGAGTTTTGGGGCTAGGTGTAGCGCGGAGGATATGCTCAAGACCCCGTCGCGTGCCACCTAGGGGTGATTTCCGGAAAAAGTTGATTTTTGTTGCTGGATCTTTATTCCAAACATATTTATACTTCATAAACTTCCAGAAAACCCTAGTTACGAACTAAAGAACCCTGAGGCGATTTTCAGAGCATATTTTACGGTTTTCGAAGCGTTTTGGCTAGCGGGAATCATTCGGTTGAAGCTTGGATCGTGGAAGTGAAGATTGTTCGGGTTTTATCTCCCGGTTTTCTTTATTTTTGTGTTTAAATACTTTTCCGATGAATTCTTGTTTTGAACTTGATTTGTTTATTTTAGACATCATGTTTCTTGGCTAAACCTTAGATACTACCTAGACAAGATGATGGTTTGATTAAAGTTTGGATCTTTTAACGGTTTTTATTGTTTGATTATGGATTGATTTCTGAAAGTAAAGTGTTCTAGAATTTCTGGTTTGGTGCATATGCGTATTTACTTTTGATTTTTGATTGTTTACTATTTCACATAGATTTTGGTGAATGTCTTTCACATAATAAATTTGTGTTGATTATTTGCATCCTTGCGGGTTTGGGTGATCTTTGGGTAAATCGACCGATAACCTTAGAAACAGTAATTAAAATACAATTAGAATTAAATATTCTGCTTAACTTGTCGCTGAGAGGCTCGAGTTAGTTATTAGGTCGCGGTGCAATATATAGCTAAGATAGATTTTGAGAGAAGTCGGTTTTAGTTCCCTAATAGCATTTGTGTCTAGTAAACCAAGTCAGAACCTATAATTGCCTTAGATTGTCGCGCTGAGAGGTAGATATTCGTATTAGGGCACTTTTAGAGTCGTTAGAGGACTAAGAGGAAGTCTAACAGTCGGTGTGCATAACAGCCTTGTAGGGTTTCCGAGGTTTCTTCCTGAGAAGGATCGGGAAGTCTTAGCATTGAAATACCTTAAGGTTTAGTATTTTACGATCCCGGCTGCATACAACAATAATACCGTTAGAAGTCCATTCCTAGTTAAACTGGATTCAAGTCTAGGTAGTTGTTAATCTCATCTGAATCAAACCTTAGTCTTCGTTCGTGTCTTAGTTTAATTCCATTTTAATTTCAATTTTAGGATTTTAGTAAACCCCCCCCCCTTCTTAAAACACAATAATTGTTAAGTCGTGTCAATGTCTAGTCTAAATAGAGTCGTTAACGTAATTCATTAGAGTCCTTGTGGGTTCGACATCCGGACTTACTTTCCTTGCTAGAGTCGACCGGTTCACTTGCCGGTGAGTAGTTTAGTCAAGTTAGAGAGTCTAGATTTTTATTACTTGAGTCTTAATTTAGGGTTATTTTAGTTTATTTAGTTGAACTACTTTGTCCGCATCAAGTTTTTGGTGCCGTTGTCGGGGACTCTTGGCAATCGCGTTAATTAGCTTTGATAGACTTTATTGACATATACGTGCTACGTGTTTTGTTTTGTTTTGTTTTGAGTCTTTCATTTTTAATTTGTTTATCTTTAGTTTGAGTCTTAGTGACTAGTGCTTGCTTTTCTCATATTTAGGAGAGAGTCATCTTTGAGATAGATCATTCCATGAACCACCCGAGTGGTTCCGATGACTATAGTGGTCCATGCCATTCCGTATATTTCTTGAACTCTTTTATCTCATGTGTTGGCCATTGTCTTGAATATATTAGTGGAGCCGACTTAGTAGGAGGAGGGAGAGTCGAGGAAGAGTCGTTGAGGGTAGATGAAGTAGAAGTTGAGGGAATTTCTTTGATTCCCGAAGTGTTAGCCGTTTGTGATGACACCACCCAACCCCCACCCTTAGAGCTTAAGGTTCTTCCATCTCATTTAGAGTATGCTTTTCTAGGAGAGGGTTCCGAGCTACCGGTTATCATCTCATCGAAGTTAGAAGATGAGAGAAGTGAGAAAGAGGTGATAAGTGGTCCTAGTCTAGAGGAAGCGATAGGACCCAAGTGTGGGGATCCACCCGATAGGAGAGTAGATGATCTTGAAAAAAGGGTAAAGTGCGTAGAATCTAAGATAGAAGCATTGAGCAAGGCTCAATGTGGGGATAGATTTCGTTTTGAAATGTATAAGTTTAAACCGCCCGATGATGGTTTGAGAGGTTGTGACAGGTATGCGGGTGTACGGATAGATTCGGATAATAATCGGTATGATGGTGCTACAGCTCGTGAGGTTTGGTATGGAGGTGAGCTGCGTCTACATGATCCTCCGTGAGTGTTAGAAAAGTTGATAGCACACTTGTAGAGTTTGTAGATTTTGAGTTTTTATCGTAGTTTTAGTTCTTTTTCGTGTTTTGTGTTTTCGTGTTTTAGTGGTTATTGAGTTGTTTATTTTGTACCATGAGTCTAAATTAGTGGTTCTTGAGTCGTTTTTTTAGAGTCGGTATTGCTTTGGTTTGTGCTTGTTTTTGGTTATGCAGGTTTGAATATGTACCACCCGTACGCAATCTCCATTCGGGTGAGTTTGGAGCTGTTGTTCGAATATAAGGCATTTATCAAGCGTACCAGTGTTAGAGTCAAAGCCGATCGCGACCGAAATGCTATACGATCGAGCAGGATGGGATGAGAGATTTGGAGCATACGCGTTGTTATTAATCAGCTAAGTCATTTCCCTTGTATTCTTTTGTATTTATTTATTTATTTATTTATTTCTTCTTTCGTTTTAGTGATTAGGTAGTTGTTGAGTCATATTTCCATTCTTGCATTAGGGACAATGCAATCTTTAAGTGTGGGGATGGGATACATGTAAATAATCGAGTCTTACATTGAAAAACACAAAAAAATTAAAAAAATTTGAAAAAATCCAAAAAAATTGAAAAAAACAGAAAAATGTCTTTCGATATGAGAAGTTTGCATAAATAAAACAGAAAATGATAGAAAAGGTGAATTTTTGCTTGGGTTCAAATAATAATAATATGAGATTATAATAAATCGAGCTTGCGTCTAGTTAGGGATATGTGGATAGGCCCGGGTTTGGTTTTAAGTCCTTTTGATCTAATATACCTTAATTGTCAGTCTGCTAGTGGGTTTTCGCCTGGGAGATATGGGAAATCAAAACTGCCGATAATAGTATAAAGGGCACCGTTATAAGTTAAAACTGTTAGAGTTTGTGATCATGCGAAAAAAATAGAATAAAAAGTGAGCTAGAAACTAAATGAAAGTAATACATTCTTATGTAGTTTGGGTTGGGGATAGCGACTCTACAACCGAATTACCGCTAGGGTGTGTGAAATCGACCGTGCAAAAAAAAGTACCGAAGCTTAAGTAATCTGAGTTGGGGATAGTGACTCTACAGCCGAATTGCCTCTTGGTTAGGGAAAGCATCGTCTAGACTCACGAATGAAAGAAAAAAAAAGAAAAGCGGAAAAAAATGAAAAAATTAAAAAAAATTGATTGTAAACTCTCTTGGTTTTGATATAAGACGGTTGAGAATTGGTCCAGTGATCATTCCTTTAGTCCTATAAGCTTGAGGTGGGAGTTGGTGGACCGTAAATTCTAGTGTGAGGCCCTAGGTAGATTGACCGCACTTAAATTAAATTCACATGATAAGGGCTTAGGATTGAATTCGGGTTTAAAGGGAAAAGTATATTCGCAATTACGGCTAACGCAAGCCTTGGTTTTAATAAGATATAACTAATTTTTGACCCAAGTGATTGTTCGTCTCTGATTCCGTTGCGTAATTCTTTTTCGAGGACAAAAAAAGAGCAAGTGTGGGGATATTTGATGTATTGCAAAATACATCCTTATATCGTGTATAGTTTGTATAAATTATCGTTATTTATAGTTTAGTTTTATTTAGAATTACGTGCTATTGATCATATTCGCGTTTTCCAGGTCTCAATGCATAAAGTTGATGAAAATGGAGTGAAAACGAGCTACAATGATGAAACACTAAGTCTTGGAACAAGTAAGAAAGAGTTAGAATAATTTCTGGAATTTTTGGGATGTTGAAGCTTGTGAAAATTCAAAACTTTCTGTGAAAATGGGGCCTAGGTGCTACACCTCCCCTTTAAGCAAGGAGCTACATGCAACACCTAGACCCTTGGGAAGAATTTGCTGAGTTTTGGGGCTAGGTGTAGCGCGGAAGATATGCTCAAGACCCCGTCATGTGCCACCTAGGGGTGATTTCCGGAAAAAGTTGATTTTTGTTGCTGGATCTTTATTCCAAACATATTTATACTTCATAAACTTCCACAAAACCCTAGTTACGAACTAAAGAACCCTGAGGCGATTTTCAGAGCATATTTTATGGTTTTCGAAGCGTTTTGGCTAGCGGGAATCATTCGGTTGAAGCTTGGATCGTGGAAGTGAAGATTGTTCGGGTTTTATCTACCGGTCTTCTTTATTTCTGTGTTTCAATACTTTTCCGATGAATTCTTGTTTTGAACTTGATTTGTTTATTTTAGACATCATGTTTCTTGGCTAAACCTTAGATACTACCTAGACAAGATGATGGTTTGATTAAAGTTTGGATCTTTTAACGGTTTTTATTGTTTGATTATGGATTGATTTCTGAAAGTAAAGTGTTCTAGAATTTCTGATTTGGTGCATATGCGTATTTACTTTTGATTGTTGATTATTTACTGTTTCACATAGATTTTGGTGAATGTCTTTCACATAATAAATTTGTGTTGATTATTTGCATCCTTGCGGGTTTGGGTGATCTTTGGGTAAATCGGCCGATAACCTTAGAAACAGTAATTAAAATACAATTAGAATTAAATATTCTGCTTAACTTGTCGCTGAGAGGCTCGAGTTAGTTATTAGGTCGCGGTGCAATATATAGCTAAGATAGATTTTGAGAGAAGTCGGTTTTAGTTCCCTAATTGCATTTGTGTCTAGTAAACCAAGTCAGAACCTATAATTTCCTTAGATTGTCGCGCTAAGAGGTAGATAGTCGTATTAGGGCACTTTTAGAGTCGTTAGAGGACTGAGAGGAAGTCTAACAGTCGGTGTGCATAACAGCCTTGTAGGGTTTCCTAGGTTTCTTCCTGAGAAGGATCGGGAAGTCTTAGCATTGAAATACCTTAAGGTTTAGTATTTTATGATCCCGGCTCCATACAACAATAATACCGTTAGAAGTCCATTCCTAGTTAAACTGGATTCAAGTCTAGGTAGTCGTTAATCTCATCTGAATCAAACCTTAGTCTTCGTTCGTGTCTTTGTTTAATTCCATTTTAATTTCAATTTTAGGATTTTAGTAAACCCCCCCCCCCTCTTAAAACACAATAATTGTTAAGTCGTGTCAGTGTCTAGTCTAAATAGAGTCGTTAACGTAATTCATTAGAGTCCTTGTGGGTTCGACATCTGGACTTACTTTCCTTGCTAGAGTCAACCGGTTCACTTGCCGGTGAGTAGTTTAGTCAAGTTAGAGAGTCTAGATTTTTATTACTTGAGTCTTAATTTAGGGTTATTTTAGTTTATTTAGTTGAACTACTTTGTCCGCATCATGACCCAAACATTTAAACCTACTGGACTTCTAATGTTCTGGACCCACTAACTAGATGGCCTCAGGCCCAATATTCAAATACAAATAAAACATAAACAGTAAATTGTTTGACCCTCTAAATTAACTAATAAAACATAATAAAGCTTCTGCGTTTTTTTTTCTTCTTCTTCGAACTCGGTTGTGCTTGATTATTGGACTTCACACATTAGCAAAAATATTAGATTACTCAAAATCATTTATGCAATAACTCCATTAAGCTATCTTGATTACTTATTCGTGATTGTCATGAAACGTTTAGATTATACTTTTCATTGAGTCGAGACCGAACCAACTCGGCTTGAACCCGAAACTAGTTTACCAGACCATTTAAAGACGGATCAGTTTGTGCCGGGCCGAAATAAATGGGCTTGAATGGGCGTGCTGTTTTGGGAATGTTAGGGCAGGCGGGGCGGTGTCCTTTTTCTCCGTGATGAACAATTTCAACGCGTGGAATAATGCCATAAACCACCGCCACCTAAAACTTTAACGCGTGATGAACAAATTCACGTGATAAAATTCACGCGTGACACTACTAGAAAAGTGCATAATTTCCTACAGAAATTTCCTACACAATTACTTTTGTCACAAATTCAAACACATTTGTGACAAATTTCCTACAAATTTTTTTTCCAAAATTCTGTTTCAAATTTTTGACGCAACAATGACAGAAAATAAGAAGACCCTAATTAATTGACAGTTGCGTCACAGATCTGTCAGAAATAATCTATAAAAGGTTAATTATTAAATATTTCCTACAAATTTATGACAAAATATTTATTCTTTAGTTTAATTAAACATTCTGTCGGAAATGCGTCACAAGTTGCTACACATTTCCGAAAACTAAGTCATATTACTTAATTTTATTAAAAATAAATACAAGGATATACACTTTTATATTTATATATAATAGTAAAATTAGTATAATAATTATAAATAATTATATTTCCTACACATTTGTGACAAAATTTTTATTTTTTAGTTGATTTAAACATTCCGTCGGAAATGCGTCACAAGTTGCTACACATTTCCGACAACTAAGGCATATTACTTAATTTTATTAAAAATAAATACAAGGATATACACTTTTATATTTATATATAATAGTAAAATTAGTATAATAATTAAAAATAATTATATTTCCTACACATTTGTGACAAAATATTTATTTTTTAGTTGATTTAAACATTCCGTCGGAAATGCATCACAAGTTGCGACACATTTCCGACAACTAAGGCATATTACGAGGGGTTTTCCTACATCATGTATTTGTCACAATTGCGTGGGAAAGCCTGTTTTGTGACGCATTTCCTACGAAAACTGGTGTAAGAAGTTTCAGATTTTCTAGTAGTGTGATGGCCATTCCGTGATAATTGGATGTGAGGGGGTGTGAGGGTTTATTGTTGGGTGTTGTGAGTGATGACCATTTTCACTAAAAAAAGTTGTGAGTGATGGAATAATGATTGATGACATGACAGAATTTGATTGAATGTTGTGAGTGATGAGTGAATGATAAGTGATCATCATCCCCTCCCCTTAGGCGGGTTGTTTGGAACCTAAAAACAAAAGGGCATTAAATGAACGGGGTTTTTGGCATCAAATTGTCAATTTAGTTTTTATGATATATACTTGCAATTTTGCATCTACAAACTCTGGTTTTCTATTTTATATGTGGATTATTTTTGTTGAATTGAATTTAAATAATTAAGCCAGATATAAAAAAAAACGTGGCGATTTGTGACCGTTTGTTTAAATTTACACTTCAAAATTATAAAATCAAACTAAGGGGCTGTTTGGTAACATTTGAATGGTTAAGTGCTGAACCAGTAAGATGTCTGAACCATTAAGTGCTGAATCAGTAATGAGTCTAAACCATTAAGAGCCAGTATAATGCTTAACCGTTTAGAGGCAAATGTCTGACCAATTCAGATTAGAGGTCTTAATCATTCAGACTCTGTATAAATCTTAACCATTCAGAGGCAAATGTCTGAACCATTCAGACATCTGCTCGTGAAACAAACAGTCTAAACCATTAAGTGCTGAACCAGTAAGAGGTCTGAACCATTAAGAACCTCATTCATTAAGAGGTAAACAAACAGCCCCTAAACCAACAAAAAACATGATAAAAAAACATCCAAATTAAGTCAACTGAAGTCAAATTCCAAGAGTTCATAACCAAATCAACATGCAGAATGGAATCTGAATGCTCTAAAATAAGTTATGGTGAAATTGTTTCAATATAGATGGTTAAATGGTGATGTGATGATTTCTTTTATCGAAACTAACTGTCAAATGACCGTTGAAACCTACCCACAAACAATCAAAGCACTTTGGGTTCCTACACCCATGAAACAAACCCACGAGCCATACCAAATGGGGTGACGACGGTCTCGGATAACTAACCGCAATTCCTACCCGTGGGGCGCCCCCATCTCGCTTCTGTTTAATTGCCAAATGTGTGCACATGAAAAATCTTATCTCCTAAAATATCACAAATAGAAAGCTATTGTTCATGAACAGTAGTAGCATATATGAGAAACCGACAACTTTTGAATTTAGTGATGTTAATAAGCACATTTTGAAATGTTAATTTAAGATAATCTTCTATAGATGTAGCAAGTAGCAACTAATGTGTTTTAATGCTCTTCCATGTTGACTTGACAATATATTCACTATCCTGGCCTCTTGGGTAATTATCTCAAATCCTTTGAATCGTTAATATTTTAGTTTTTAACCACATATTATTGTCTTGTACCAACTATCAATAACATTTTTTTAATATCTTAAACTATTTATTAACTTGTCAACATCATTTTCAAGATTAATTACAAAATCAAAAATCAAGACGGCAACCTTTTGTCTATTAACATATGTATGTATTCGATACAATGACACCTTATCAACACAGCAATAACAACAATAAATAATCAAAAATCCATTCAAGAGTTCATATCCATGGAAAACTTAGATGTTGTGGTTGTGCCTTTTGTAGCACAAGGTCATCTCAACCAACTCCTCCACCTCTCCCGTCTTCTATCCACCTATAATCTACCGGTCCATATCGCCGGAACCACCACCCACAACCGCCAAGCCAAGCTTCGTATCCACGGCTGGAACCTCAACTCCGACACGAATATCCACTTCCATGAGTTTGAAACACCTCAGTTCGAATCTCCTCCTCCAAACTGTCACACCCCAACCGATGGCGGAATCATCGGGGCGCGGCACTGAGCGAAACAGATTGTCCAGGAATTTCCATAACAACTATCATTACCATTCAATTTAAGTTAACATGTCCCATACCATGTCTCAAACAGCAAAACAAGTTATTACAGACAAAACTAAACAAACATTCTGTTCCGACAACTCAGATTTAAACATAACTAATTTATTTGTTGGTTTCTAGGACTCAAATTCCTAGCTTCGATTCCATCACAGCACAAGAGCAAACATGCAACCTAAGCACCTGTCACATACGTTAAAAATAAAGTCAATACATAAATGTAAAGGTGAGCATACAAGTTTGATAATAGCATATAGAGTTCGAATTCGTTACGCATAACCAGCACGTACACATAGTGAAATGAAGCACGCTAGTTATCGACATAGATCCATCGATACCAATGACTGCGGGTTGACTGCCTGAGGCAGTTCGCAATACACGATTACCACTGTAATCAATGCAAGTAAATGATCCTTAACAACCCCCGTATGAACGGGTGCTGAGTCCAAACTATAGTACTATCGTTGCTAAGGCAGGTAGACAGTATTCCATGTGTAAACATAACAAACAAGCATTCATAATCCACGTATAACATGCATTAACGGTTAAGCGTTTAAAATAGCTTGAGTAGTGTGATAGTTGTAGTTTGATTAGTTGTAACGTATGTAACACCCAAAAGTGCTAAAGCAAAAAGGGTTCGAGTATACTCACAGTGATATGGATTGAAGGGAGCGCTTTACAGCGAGTACGATTAGCCTGAATAGATTCGATAACGTAACGATAAGTGACGCGTAAAACAGTACAAGTGAGAGTGGGTAGGATGACTGATCGTGCGGATCAGTTATCCGTGAATAGGAGTCATCCGTGCGCATGACCTATCCGTGCGGATGGTGATGCGTGCGGATGGTGATACGTGCGGACGGTGTTCCATCCGGATAGGTCATCCGTGCGTGTGACTGTCCGTGCGGGTGGCAACTCGTGCGGACTAGTTATACGTGCGGGCGACTTATCCGTACGGTTAGATTGCTTGTGTGGATAAATGTTCAAGTGGATTGTTTCTTCCTAAGATGTGTTTGTGTATGATGGCTTGTGCTTTGAAGTTTTTGTTGTAGCATTTAGAAAACACCAAAGTGTTTCTACCTTTCAAGCCGGCCGCGCGGACGGCGGTCCGTGCGTATGGTAGTCCGTGCGGGCAGCCCGTGCGCGCGGGCAGAGACAATCCATCCGGATAGCCTGTCCGTGCGTACGGCTTGGCCGTGCGGATGAAGTTTGTTTGATTTTCATTTTAAGGCCTTAGTATCTCATGATCCGAAGAGTAATCCATTCAGAGGTCGTCCGTTCGGATTGCTCGTTCGTCGTTACTCAAACCTTTGTTTGGAAAGTGGGTCCCAAGGATAGTCCGTGCGGATGACAACCCGTGCGTATGACCTGTACGTGCGTATGGCTCGTCCGTGCGGACAGCTAGCCCGTGCGGATAGCTTGTCCGTGCGGGCAACTGGTCTGGTTGTCCCGTTCGGCTACACTTAGTTTCTGTTGTCGTTTATCGAGACGTTCTGATTACGTGGCAACCACTTGGAGTTGTGTTCCTACCCGCGTGACTAGGCCGGTCAGGAACCACCCTAACTCGGCCTGTCAGCGAACTTAGAACGGTCGTCCCGGTTAACCCCGAAATCAGTTGTCTAAGGGTAGAATTCCAGATCTGGAACTAGGGCACCACTATTGACGAGTAGAACACTAGGACTGATCGGATTCGTACCAGTTTTAAGAGTAAAAGAAGAAGAGAACTTAGGTTTATTTCTTTCAACTCTTTTATCCTTAGAAAAGTTTAGATCTGGGTGAAATTATTGTAAAAACTTGTAGAAATCGTTTAGATCTGGGATATTCTTGGTGGAATGAGGCCAAGCATGAAGTTCTTATGAACTTCATGATGACGTCACCCGTGAATACCCCAAATCCGGATTATTTCTTGGTTAAAATTGAAGATTCGAAAGATAGAAGTGTGTAGAATCGTGTGGTGATTAAAGATGTACAAGGATTAGTGCGGGATCTTACCTGGATTGAGAGAAATCTGAGAAAAGGTGAAGAATGCGTGCGGTTCGGACGTCACTTGCCAAAAGTGGAAAAAGTGGAGAGTGACCCGTGTATTTATAGGATGCCAAAAAGGGAAAGGAGGTGAGCCGTGTGCATGGCATGCACCCGGGCAGGTTATCCGCGCGGACTGGTCATCCGTGTGGACTGGCAATCCGTGCGGGTTGGCCATCCGTGCGGATGGGTCATCCGTGCGGATGCCACCACCTTGGGTGAGCTCGATGCGATGTTGATTCGGCTCTGATTTGCGAGCGGTTCGATTGGGTTTCCTAATTCAAATTACTTTCAGTCCCAACTACTTCTTACTGGGTTCGGCTCGGAATTCGGGTTCGGGTTCGTTCACATTCGAGTTAGACTTCGAGTTCGATTGAGTTCGCTTGATTATCCAATCATAAAATAACACAAAATAAACATGCACAGGTAACACGTAAGGCACACACACACGTATAATGGCAAGTAAGTTCGAGTTACGATTCGATGTCGATTTGATTAGTATAGCGTGATTAACTTTATCGCATTGTTACTTCCTATCGTTCACAGTCGTAGGTCGATTGAAAATACGGTTAGCATGATTCGATTATTGCAATGTACGACATTTACTCCACATAATCTAAATGTCATACAAGCAATTCTACGAGTCACGTCGCGCGAAATCGTCGTTGACTTTGACCTTGACTTTGACTTTCACTTGTGAAAACACGGGGTGTTACAGCCTCCCCCTGTTTAGGGAATTTCGTCCCGAAATTTAGCTGAAGTTGTAACTAGTTCGTGAATCACATGTGAGTGTCCTTCGTTTGGATCATGGAAAATCGTCAAATTAACCCGGATTTCACGGTTAAAATCGGCTGATTTTCGATATGTTGAGCGAATATGCATGATCTAAAAACCTATAAGTTTCAGATTTTTAATCCGAAGTCGTTTGGAAGAAATTCGAATTATTGTAGGTCCGGATTTGTCTCCGGTTCGATTGCGTAACAACACGTTCAACATGCGGAATCCGCGAACGTGTGTGACTAAACACAATCGTAACGGTGTCAAATCGATCCTACAAGTGGTATCTGAGCAGGTGCTCGGTTGCGAGATCAAACACGCTCAGATTTGAGCAATTTCTTCATCTTTGTAGGGTCGGTTTTGAACCTGACTCGATTGCGTAACCGACCGTGTAACGTGCGGAATCCTTCGACGATCGTGATCGAACACACGAACGTAATATAATTGCGATTCTATTGGTTAGGTTCCGGTTTGATTCGTTTTGATTGCGATCCGACTCGTACGACGTGCGAAATCCGTGCACAAGTGAGATCGAACAGACAAGAACGTACTAATGACGTGATTCTATTGAAGATATGATAGTGTACAGAACCTTGAATCACGAACACGAGCTTTCTCTCTCTAGAACTTAATACTTTTATTAATAGGCAAGGATTATAGGGATTTCTCCTTATTTACATACATGCCACCTTGCCTTTCCTAGCTGGACGTTACTTCTTCGTTAAACAGCTGTGGATACTTTGCCTTCATGTCGCTTTCGAGTTCCCAAGTGAACTCCGCGCCTTGTTTGCCTTCCCACCGGACTTTCACAATAGGAATGCGTGAGCGCCTGAGTTCTTTGGTTTGGCGATCCATGATTTCGACAGGCTTTTCCACGAAGTGTAATGTTTCGTTCACTCGTAAATCATCTAGAGGAACATGTACGGCTGTTTCGTAGATGGTCTTTCGGAGGTTTGACACGTGGAAGATCGGATGGACATTGTTAAGTTCTTCCGGTAATTCGAGTCTGTAGGCGACTTTTCCGATCCTTTCCAGAATCTTAAAAGGTCCCACATACCGAGGCGCAAGTTTCCCCTTTCTGCCGAATCGGACTACACCCTTCCAAGGTGATACCTTTAGGAGTACGTAGTCACCAACGCCATACTCACGGTGCTTGCGCTTTTTATCGGCGAGAAGCTTCTGTCTATCTCGAGCCTTCGCTAGGTTGTCCCGAATTTGGAAGATTTTGTCTGTCGTTTCTTGTAGCAGTTCCGGACCGGTTAGTTGCGAGTGACCGATCTCGTGCCACACAATAGGCGATCGACATCTTCTTCCGTATAAGGCCTCGAAAGGTGCCATCTGGATGCTAGCCTGGTAGCTGTTGTTGTACGAGAATTCGACTAACGGAAGGTGTCTATCCCAATTACCACCGAAGTCTAGAACACATGAACGGAGCATGTCTTCAAGCGTACGTATCGTTCTTTCGCTCTGACCGTCAGTTTGTGGGTGGAACGCAGTACTTAGATTAAGCGTTGTACCGAGTGCCGTTTGAAATGTTCCCCACAATCGCGAAGTGAATCGGGCATCACGATCAGAGATGATGTCACGAGGCGTCCCATGTCGACAAATGATCTCGTCAGTGTAGATTCGGGCTAATCGTTCCACCTTGTAATCCTCTCGTATCGGCAGAAAGTGGGCTGATTTGGTCAAACGGTCAATAACAACCCAAATGCTGTCGTGACCTGATGGCGTGGTTGGAAGCTTGGTTACGAAATCCATAGCTATGCTTTCCCACTTCCACATGGGGATTGGAGGTTGTTCGAGTAAGCCAGAGGGTCGTTGATGTTCAGCCTTGACTCTAGCACAGGTTAGGCATCTTCCGACGTAGAGAGCGATATCCCGTTTCATACCCGGCCACCAGTACCTATATCGAAGGTCATGGTACATTTTGTCAGCACCAGGATGGATAGAGTATCGGGATTTGTGGGCTTCGTCCATGATGATCTGTCGCAGATTAGTTCTCTTGGGAATCCAGATTTTGTCTAAGAAGTGGAATATCCCATTTGATTTGTTCACAAGCTGGGCTCCGTCTTGGTAGATTATTTCTTTCTTCAAGGTGCGTTCATTGAAACACGCATGCTGGGCGTCGCGAATAAGAGCTTCGAGGTTGTGCTGGGCTTGGACATTATGAGTGCTAAGCAGGTAACTCCGTCTGCTAAGTGCGTCGGCAACAACATTTGCTTTGCCTGGGTGATATCGAATCTCGCAGTCGTAGTCGTTGAGAAGCTCTACCCATCGGCGTTGACGCATATTTAGTTCCCTCTGATTAAAGATGTGTTGTAGGCTCTTATGATCGGTGAAGATCGTACACTTGGTACCATACAGGTAGTGTCGCCAAATCTTTAATGCAAAAACAACTGCGCCTAGCTCGAGATCGTGGGTTGTATAGTTCTTCTCGTGGATTTTGAGCTGACGGGATGCGTAAGCAATAACCTTGTCTCGTTGCATTAAGACACAACCAAGGCCAAGGTTAGAAGCATCACAGTAGACAATGAAATTATCGTTTCCGTCGGGTAGCGTGAGAACAGGAGCGTTGCACAGCATGTATTTGAGGGTTCGAAAGGCAGACTCTTGTTTGGTTCCCCAGACAAAAGGCTGATCCTTATGAGTGAGAGAGGGAAGTGGTACAGCAATCTTTGAGAATCCGTTGATAAATCGTCGATAATAGCCCGCCAGCCCGAGAAAGGAGCGGACTTCAGTCGGGTTCTTAGGCGTAACCTAGCTCTTAACAGCTTCAATCTTCGCAGGATCGACGTGAATACCCTGACTATTTACGATGTGACCCAGAAATTGAACCTCCCCTAACCAAAATTCGCACTTGGAGAATTTGGCGTAGAGTTGATTTCCCTGGAGTAACTCGAGAACCAAACGTAGATGCTGCGCGTGTTCGGATCTCGTTTTGGAATAGATCAAGACATCGTCGATGAACACGATGACGAAACGGTCAAGATATGGTTTACACACTCGATTCATCAGATCCATGAAAGCTGCTGGTGCATTGGTTAGGCCAAAAGGCATGACAACGAATTCATAATGGCCGTAACGAGTGCGAAACGCTGTTTTGGGTATATCCTCCTCCTGTATACGCAGCTGATGATATCCGGAACGCAGATCGATCTTCGAGAAACACGTAGCGCCCTGTAGTTGATCAAACAAATCGTCGATTCGAGGCAAAGGATAGCGGTTCTTGATAGTCAACTTATTCAATTCCCGGTAGTCGATGCACATCCGGAACGTCCCATCCTTCTTTTTGACGAAAAGGACTGGTGCGCCCCACGGAGAGGTGCTCGGGCGAATAAAGCCTTTTTCAAGCAATTCCTGGAGTTGGGTTGAGAGTTCGCGCATTTCGGACGGCGCGAGTCGATAAGGAGCTCTGGCGATAGGGTTAGCTCCAGGAATAAGGTCAATGCGGAAATCAATATCACGTTTTGGAGGTAGTCCGGGAAGATCCTCAGGAAAAACTCGAGGAAATTCTCGAACCACTGGAACGTCCTTCACTTCCTTCTTCTCTTTCTTTTCCTTCTCCGCTGCTACGACATGAGCCAAGAAAGCCCTGTATTCCTTGCGGAGATACTTGCTAGCTTGTAGGCATGACATGAGTTTGAGACCCTTCGAAGTAGTATCTCCATAGACGCACAATGAATCTCCGTTGGCGAGCGAAAAACGAATCATCTTATCGAAGCACACAACTTCGGCATGGTTTTCGCGAAGAAAGTCCATGCCTATTATGACGTCAAAACTGCCTAGTTGCATTGGAATGAGATCGACCGAGAAGACGTGATTGTTGAGTTCGAGCGTGCAATCACGAATAACAGAGTTTACAGCGACGGTTCTCCCGGTAGCGACTTCAACTTCGAATGCAGAGGAGAGTCGAGAACGCTTACGACTAAGGAGTTTCTCAAATTCGAGTGACACAAAGCAATTATCGGCTCCAGTATCAAACAAACATGAAGCATAAATACCATTCACAAGGAACGTACCATTGACCACGTTGTTGTCGGCCTGGGCTTGACGCACGTTGAGATTGAAAGTTCTGGCACGTGCGGCCTGTTGCTGTTGCGGTTGTTGCTGCTGTGGTTGCTGCTGTGGCTGCTGGGGTTCTTGTTTCACCACCCTGTTTGGGCACATGTTGGCGAAATGGTTCGGGTCGCCACATGTGAAGCATGCTCTGGCTTTGACTGCTGGTGCCGGAGGAGCTTGTTGACCCTGTGGGGCAGCGAGTAGAGCTTGATTGGCAGGAGCTTGACGAATACGGCAGTTAGCAGTAAAGTGGCCGTAGACGTTGCAATGAGCACAGAAGCGGCATTGGATAGCAGTCGGGTGATGATAGGTGCAAGTAGGGCAGAGTGGGTGTGGTCCAGTATATGCACGCTTTGCAGGCGGTGCATTGGCCACCGGTGCCGCCACTTGGCGCTGTTGTGCAGGTACAGTCTGAACTGGTGCAGCAGTGATCGCACAGTTCTTGCCGGTGGTGTTGTTTTTCCTCTTGTTCTTTCTCTTGTTGCTCGACGAGGTAGGTTCAGCGGTTGGTGTGGCAGTAGTGGCTTGATGCAGATGCTTGGAGGTCTTATCCCACATCCCAGCTTTGACCCTTTTGTCATTGATCTCAGCGGCCAGCAGATAGGTTTCTTCGATCGTGGTAGTCTTAGCCGCTTGCACGAAATCAGCAACGCAGTCGGGCAAAGCTCGGATGTACTTCTTGATGGTGATCTCAGGAGTCTTGACTTGATCGGGACAGATAATGCTGAGCTGTTTGAAGCGAGCGGTAAGACCAGCATTGTCTCCATCCTTCTGATGTATGTGCCAGAATTCATCTTCAAGCTTTTGCCGTTCGTGTGGAGGGCAGAATTCCTCCAGCATGACTTCCTTGAGTTCATCCCACGACAACCCGTAAGCTGCATCATTCCCTCTCTTGTTCCTCTCGGCCGTCCACCAGTCCAAAGCACGGGACTGAAAGACGCCGGTAGCGTTCAGAGTTCGAAGGTCGTCAGGGCAACCACTTTGTCGCAGGGTAACCTCGATAGAGTCAAACCAGTGGAATAGAGCAGTAGGACCTCCTTCGCCTGAGAATTCTTTCGGCCCACACGATTTGAACTGTTTGAAGCTGAAAGGTCTTGCGGCAGCTTTAGGACCCTCAGTCCTTGATTCCTCAGATGATTTGCTGGCATTCTCGTAGACATCACTTACAGCTTTGGCTACACTTTTCGCGATGATAGAAGCAAGACGTTTGTCTCTCTTTTCCTGGCGAGAGAGTGGATGACGAGATCCAGACGACATTGTCTGCAATAGACATCGCCATGGAACTCAACACATGTATTCGAATCTCACCTCACACGTCTACTACTACTAAAGCTCAGTAACACGTACCATGTAAACGCATATAGTCACAGAATCACAGAGTTGCACAAAATCACATAATCACATAGAGCACAATATTCCTAAACACGTAAGCATAATGGCAAGAACACATATAACTTAATCACTAAAAGTACCTACGAGCATGCAAAGCATCTTGACTGCTTCTATTGTTGATTCGCTAGCGATGAGTTGCGTGGGTTTTGTGTTTTAGCAGGAGCAATAGTGTTGGGTCGAAATCAATAGTACCTCAAACGTTAACAAATAAATGCATAAATTTTTTTTTTCATAAAGATCGATAAATTGAAGATAGATTGTCTGTGGCTAATAGACTTCGACTAACCAAAGTGGCTCGACTATTCGCAAGGATCCTGCACAATTACCTCCAGGACTATGCCTTTGCCTCGATTCTTGGGTGTTGGCGCAATTCCCATTGGTTATGTTGTGCCTTTAGATCATTGGAGTCCATCGAACTTTGGTGAGAGTTTTTTGTAGAAAAGCGGGACGAGTCGTCAAGGTTTGGGTTCCACCCCTATCTTGCAACTTTCGTCCTCGTTTTTGATAAAAAATGAGGAGATTATTCATCAAAATATGGATCTCACTCCTGATTTGGTACGATTCTCCTCGTTTGTAGCTAAAACGTAGGTTGATTAGGCAGCTTTAGTCGAGAGTTTGCGGTTTTCACACCTATTCTCGGCCTTATTGCCTGTTCTCAACTTGAAAATTCGAGTGTAGTGCTAGAAAAGAGTAAGTGATAGTGGTGAGTTTATGCATACGCGTGAGTTGGTCTGTTGGTTCTTAACTATAGTCTAGGTCTCTAAGACTTCGACCCGGACTAGGTCGAGTCTTGCCTAATTCCCTATAGTTATGGCTCTGATACCAATCTGTCACACCCCAACCGATGGCGGAATCATCGGGGCGCGGCACTGAGCGAAACAGATTGTCCATGAATTTCCATAACAACTATCATTACCATTCAATTTAAGTTAACATGTCCCATACCATGTCTCAAACAGCAAAACAAGTTATTACAGACAAAACTAAACAAACATTCTGTTCCGACAACTCAGATTTAAACATAACTAATTTATTTGTTGGTTTCTAGGACTCAAATTCCTAGCTTCGATTCCATCACAGCACAAGAGCAAACATGCAACCTAAGCACCTGTCACATACGTTAAAAATAAAGTCAATACATAAATGTAAAGGTGAGCATACAAGTTTGATAATAGCATATAGAGTTCGAATTCGTTACGCATAACCAGCACGTACACATAGTGAAATGAAGCACGCTAGTTATCGACATAGATCCATCGATACCAATGACTGCGGGTTGACTGCCTGAGGCAGTTCGCAATACACGATTACCACTGTAATCAATGCAAGTAAATGATCCTTAACAACCCCCGTATGAACGGGTGCTGAGTCCAAACTATAGTACTATTGTTGCTAAGGCAGGTAGACAGTATTCCATGTGTAAACATAACAAACAAGCATTCATAATCTACGTATAACATGCATTAACGGTTAAGCGTTTAAAATAGCTTGAGTAGTGTGATAGTTGTAGTTTGATTAGTTGTAACGTATGTAACACCCAAAAGTGCTAAAGCAAAAAGGGTTCGAGTATACTCACAGTGATATGGATTGAAGGGAGCGCTTTACAGCGAGTACGATTAGCCTGAATAGATTCGATAACGTAACGATAAGTGACGCGTAAAACAGTACAAGTGAGAGTGGGTAGGATGACTGATCGTGCGGATCAGTTATCCGTGAATAGGAGTCATCCGTGCGCATGACCTATCCGTGCGGATGGTGATGCGTGCGGATGGTGATACGTGCGGACGGTGTTCCATCCGGATAGGTCATCCGTGCGTGTGACTGTCCGTGCGGGTGGCAACTCGTGCGGACTAGTTATACGTGCGGGCGACTTATCCGTACGGTTAGATTGCTTGTGTGGATAAATGTTCAAGTGGATTGTTTCTTCCTAAGATGTGTTTGTGTATGATGGCTTGTGCTTTGAAGTTTTCGTTGTAGCATTTAGAAAACACCAAAGTGTTTCTACCTTTCAAGCCGGCCGTGCGGACGGCGGTCCGTGCGTATGGTAGTCCGTGCGGGCAGCCCGTGCGCGCGGACAGAGACAATCCGCCCGGATAGCCTGTCCGTGCGTACGGCTTGGCCGTGCGGATGAAGTTTGTTTGATTGTCATTTTAAGGCCTTAGTATCTCATGATCCGAAGAGTAATCCATTCAGAGGTCGTCCGTTCGGATTGCTCGTTCGTCGTTACTCAAACCTTTGTTTGGAAAGTGGGTCCCAAGGATAGTCCGTGCGGATGACAACCCGTGCGTATGACCTGTACGTGCGTATGGGCTGTACGTGCGTATGGGCTGTACGTGCGTATGGCTCGTCCGTGCGGACAGCTAGCCCGTGCGGATAGCTTGTCCGTGCGGGCAACTGGTCTGGTTGTCCCGTTCGGCTACACTTAGTTTCTGTTGTCGTTTATCGAGACGTTCTGATTACGTGGCAACCACTTGGAGTTGTGTTCCTACCCGCGTGACTAGGCCGGTCAGGAACCACCCTAACTCGGCCTGTCGGCGAACTTAGAACGGTCGTCCCGGTTAACCCCGAAATCAGTTGTCTAAGGGTAGAATTCCAGATCTGGAACTAGGGCACCACTATTGATGAGTAGAACACTAGGACTGATCGGATTCGTACCAGTTTTAAGAGTAAAAGAAGAAGAGAACTTAGGTTTATTTCTTTCAACTCTTTTATCCTTAGAAAAGTTTAGATCTGGGTGAAATTATTGTAAAAACTTGTAGAAATCGTTTAGATCTGGGATATTCTTGGTGGAATGAGGCCAAGCATGAAGTTCTTATGAACTTCATGATGACGTCACCCGTGAATACCCCAAATCCGGATTATTTCTTGGTTAAAATTGAAGATTCGAAAGATAGAAGTGTGTAGAATCGTGTGGTGATTAAAGATGTACAAGGATTAGTGCGGGATCTTACCTGGATTGAGATAAATCTGAGAAAAGGTGAAGAATGCGTGTGGTTCGGACGTCACTTGCCAAAAGTGGAAAAAGTGGAGAGTGACCCGTGTATTTATAGGATGCCAAAAAGGGAAAGGAGGTGAGCCGTGTGCATGGCATGCACCCGGGCAGGTTATCCGCGCGGACTGGTCATCCGTGCGGACTGGCAATCCGTGCGGGTTGGCCATCCGTGCGGATGGGTCATCCGTGCGGATGCCACCACCTTGGGTGAGCTCGATGCGATGTTGATTCGGCTCTGATTTGCGAGCGGTTCGATAGGGTTTCCTAATTCAAATTACTTTCAGTCCCAACTACTTCTTACTGGGTTCGGCTCGGAATTCGGGTTCGGGTTCGTTCACATTCGAGTTAGACTTCGAGTTCGATTGAGTTCGCTTGATTATCCAATCATAAAATAACACAAAATAAACATGCACAGGTAACACGTAAGGCACACACACACGTATAATGGCAAGTAAGTTCGAGTTACGATTCGATGTCGATTTGATTAGTATAGCGTGATTAACTTTATCGCATTGTTACTTCCTATCGTTCACAGTCGTAGGTCGATTGAAAATACGGTTAGCATGATTCGATTATTGCAATGTACGACATTTACTCCACATAATCTAAATGTCATACAAGCAATTCTACGAGTCACGTCGCGCGAAATCGGTCGTTGACTTTGACCTTGACTTTGACTTTCACTTGTGAAAACACGGGGTGTTACACAAACCCTAATTCTTCCACAAAATTCCCATCACACCTTATCCCATCATTCAAAGCATCATCTCATCTACGCGAACCTTTCGCAAAACTACTCGCTAATATCTCTAACACTGCGAGTGTTGGTAATTTTAGTGTTATCAACGGATTTTGGTGATATTGGGTTAACTCGTCAACCAATTGAATCTTATTAAATATTAAACGAGTTAGGAGATGCGGGAGTGCATGCTCGCTTTAATGTTAATAAGATTTGGCATATTTATCGGTTTGGTTTTATAATTAGTTTATTAATTAAATGTTATATCTATATATATATCTATATATCAGTAATAATAAATATATTTATGATTGGACCTAATATTTTAGGATATGATTTAAAATGGTGTCACCATTTGGGCTAACTATATCGCATGGTCATATGTGATTATTTGTAATATTAGGCCTTATTTCTTAATATGAATTTTTAAAGCTACAAAACCGATGGGTGAAAAAATGTGACATACGGTTTTTTCACACAAATTTGATTTTGGAGGGACTTCCATTTTCTCTTGGTTGACAAATGAAAAGAACAGTTTTGTTCTTTGTTTGAGATATACAAACGGTCGGGTACGGTTTCATGATTTCTCATACAATCACAAATTCGTTCTTGTGTGTTCTACACATCTTATCCGATTAATCATTGGTGGTACCACCAAATAGGTTAATCTGAAAGTGAACACACGATTTGTGTAGAAATCCAGGTTTTTCCTTGAACTCAGTTTTCTTGCAATTGGTTCGAAATTGGTTAGTGCATCCCCTAATTACAACAAAGATTAACCTAGGGGTGGCAAAATGGGTGGGTTGGGTAGGTTTGGGTAATGGGTTAGGATGGGCATGGGTTAGAATGGGTTTGGGTTAAGATGGGTTTATTAAGAGATGGGTTAGAATGGGTTTAGGTAAAGATGGGTTTTTGTCAAAAAAATTCAAAAAAAATAAAAAAAAATCAAAAAAATCAAAAAATAAAAAAATTCAAAAAAATCAAAAAAATTCAAAAAAATTCAAAAAAAATCAAAAAATTCAAAAAAAAAAAAAATCAAAAAAATTCAAAAAAAAAAAAAACAAAAAATTCAAAAAAAATTCAAAAAAGTAAAACATATATTAACCCAGATGGTTCCAGATCACCACCCAAAAGTTTTAATAATATTATACCACATACCCGATGTCATAGTCTTGTTCCATTTGATTCTGAAGCTCTTCAGCCTGCCAGTAATAGTATTCATAAATTAATCTATCCATCAAAGGGCCTCTATATGTGTATAAAAAAATAATAAAAAAAATAACTATAACAACGTTTGCATAACAATTCGACTACAAATTTGACAAGGATTTGCTATAAACCAAGCACCATATCTTAACTATTCTGTTAAAGATTCAAACTTCACATATCGAGTTCAAACAACGTTCTTTAATCTATTTCGTCAACTAATAAAAAATGGAGTAAATTACAAGTTTTGTCCTTTATGTTTGTCCCAAATTTCAGGCGCTGTCCTTTACCTTTAAAATTGATGAGTTTTGTCCTTAACGTTTCAAAATCCTGCACGTTATGTCCTTTAGGGCAAACCCAGTTAATTTTTTCAGTTAAATCTGATCATATGCAAGACACATGAGGGTATTATTGTCATCTCATCTTCTCAGGGTCTATTTTGTAAACAACTTTTATTAAAGGACTATTTTGTAACAAACAAAAAACAAAAGGTTATATAATCCCTCTATCATCTGATATCTCTCTCCATCTATCTTATTCATCTCTCTCAACACCACCTAAAACTACCGACTCCTTGACCTCCGGCGACCTCCTCGGCTGCAGCGCCGTCGCTCACGGCGGCAGTAAACAGAACGACCAACGGAACTCTTCTACCTCTTCTTTGGGAGTCGCACTTTCAGGTAAGAGAACCCTAGCCCCTTTATCATTTCCTCTCTCTTTCCCTCTCTAAAACCAGTCACCGGAGATAAAATTCCGGTGACGTGATGACGATGATAATGTTAACTGAGATGATGATGACGAGGGATGCCCCGATTCAACTCCACCACCACCGTCGCCATACCCTTCTCTCTATATTAAAGATTCATTACCTTGAACACGGAGATCGGTACGGAACAAGACGACAGAGACATGGCGGAGACCGGCGGCGTTTGAGGGGTCGGAATGGCTGCGAGGGGTTAGATATAATGGGTCTTGAAGTGGGTTTGCTGAGAGGGTTGGTTTTAGTGACAGAAACAGGGGATTTAGAGATGGAAAGATTTAAACTTGATGCAATTTGAGTTGGGATTTTGAGGGTTTGTGGGATTTTAGGGAGGGAGAGTGTGATTGATGTGAATTGGGGGTTTGATTGTGGTTTTGTATCTGGGGTTTGTGAATCCTGAGGTTTTGGGTCCATTTTTGGTTGATTGGAGATTATGAAGGTGAAGATTATGAATAATGGGTGTTAAATTTGAAGGTTTGGATGGTTGAATTTGAATGTCGATCTTTTCTAGTGTGAAGTCTGCTATGTTTTTGGTGTGGTTGGTGTGACTCAGGCAAAAGGTGAAAGGATTGGGGGTAGATCAGGGCCTTAAACAAGGGGGAAAGACAAGTGGGAGGTCTAATGACATTTCTACCCTCATGTGCACTGCACATGACTTAATTTAACTGAAAAAATTAACTGGGTTTGCCCTAAAGGACATAACGTGCAGGATTTTGAAACGTTAAGGACAAAACTCATCAATTTTAAAGGTAAAGGACAGCGCCTGAAATTTGGGACAAACATAAAGGACAAAACTTGTAATTTACTCACTCTAAAAAATGACACCAAAACCCCGAGCAACAAATGAGTATGAGACATTACATCGAGCATATGCAATGCATCTCAAACCACAAATATTCATCCCCATCTTATATGCATATAATAAAAACATACAGATATCGAAAACGATGTTGACGAAAAGAAGGCGGGAAAATCAAATTCACTGATAAAGTTACAATAACACAACCATACACTAATCTACATCTACATTTCACTATAAAGTATATTGCTTTTAACGTCATACCCATCTAACAAATTCTACTGAGACATTTTATCGAACACATGGAGCGCGTCTCAAATGACCCAACAAATAAAAAAGATTCAATCCCACATCACAGAATTCATGCTTATATCTATAAAACACATAAATAATATGAATAATCTACATATTACAATCAGAAGTGCAATAATCATCTATAATCGTTAAAATTAACACACAACTGAAATTACTACTGACACTAAATCTACAAAAAAAAAAAAACAATGCGAAATTGCAATTAGATTTACCTGATTCAAAACAAATTGATAGAAGTATTGAATCTGCAACAATATAAGGAAAAATTAGATTGATAAATTGATTGTTATAATCATTAACGAACTCCTTACAGCTTACGTTTAATCGCAAAACAATAAAAGAGACGGTTACATGTTCAATAATCGAACGTAGATACAGCTTCTCACCGGTCTCCGACGACCAGATATGTGGCAGAATTACTCTAGGGCTTCGATTGTGAAAGATTCTTCGGAGACTGGATCTGAGGAAGACTTCAACTATGGATTTAATGGTGGAAGTGATCTCCGGCGATGCGTGTATTAGGGTGTTAAGAGTAAAAACCCATTGTGGCCCATCTTAAAATTTAGATGGGTATTTTAAAACCCATTCTAACCCATCTTAACTAAATCCCCAGCCCATTCTAACTTATTTACTTTTTAAAAAAGGTCCAAAATAACCCAAAATATCATGTTTGGGTTTTTATTGCCACCCCTAGATTAACCTATTTAGTGTTGTGTGATTAATTGAAACATCCAATTTCGAATTTTGGATCCAATTTTGTAAGATGTGTTCGAAGTAACCGTTGTGCCCAATAAGTAAACCAAAAGGATTTTGCTTTGGTTTTATTTCTCTCATCCAAGTAGATTTGAGCAAAGTGGATGAAGATTTCAACAAAAAATAATTTTTTGTTGTGCTGTTTCGACCACAGAAGGCAAAAGAAAAAAAAGGTAATATTGATTTAAGTCTCCCGAATAGGAAGAAGATTTAACTCTGATGTCAGTTCATGTCCTGCAATCCGAGCCGAGGTTCAATTTGGTTGAAGAAATTGCTGCAAAGGATCAGGAGATTGATCTGAGTTTTTTGTTCATAACACTGGGGACGAAACAATGGAATGAAAATGCAAGAACGGTTCGGGTTTGGGCGTTTTGTGCAGCAATTTAAAGGCCATAATTGATGGAAAGAAAGGGCTCTTGTGGCTGTTTGGTTTGGAACACAAAATCTAATACCGGTCGGGTATTGCGTGTTCATGAAAATGGTGGGAAGAACATGACATTCTTTCGGGGCGGACGATTGACGAGAAAATAAATAAATAAACGAGGTTTAGAGATTGGAATTAATTCATCATTTTAAAATGCCATTGGCCGATCAACATCGTTTTATCATGGGGAGATGGACGTTTGAAGTCCTTTGCACTATAAACCCACCAGAGGGATGTAATTCTTTCTTTTATGCCAGGTATGTAATTCTTTTTTTTATGAGCAAGTGGTTTTGCAATTGTATAGTATTATCTAAAGAATAAAGAGATTATTTCTTATCATTTAGATCATTAATTTTTCTTTTAATTCTAATTATCTATTCTTATGTTCCCATTAAAGTCAATGGGAACAACAACAAATCTGAACCCTTAGATCAAAGTAAGATTAAATCCTGGCCCTTATAATTCAATAAAAACTTCTAGAAGGGGAGGTTATTTGACAGTTTCTAAATTCTCTTTTGACTTTACATATCGCGAAGAACGGAGGCCACGATCTCGTGTTACCTACTTACCTAGCGCCACACGTAAACCGTACTTGACAAGAACAACCGGCAATAGTCCTGTATTACGTGCGATTTTTCTAAAAAAAAAAATCATGATTTCTTTTCTTCCTTCTGCAAATCAATCACTGGATGGACATGTACTTACAAACACACACCGATCCACCTTTCTCACTCTAAACCCTTAATTTTCCCCCTCTCTAAACTAATCATCCACCGATCCATCCAGAAATTGATACGTACGCTTCGGAATCTCCTGTTTCCACCATGTATCAGTAGTGAAATTGGATCGATCCAAGCGGTTACCAGGTATGAATTTGATTTATTGAGTTGTTTTCGTTCGAATTTTGTTGTACTCTGTTTATGCTCAGAAATTTTTTTTGAGTATTTGTTGTAATTCGATCACCAACGACTAGAAATCCTTCCCAAAATCATGTATTCGATAACAATGTCAACACCCCTACCTTCGTAACCGTTCCAGGTCTGCTAATTTGTGATATAAATGATACATGTCATATTGAAGGGATATCGGATTATCAGTGATTAATTAGGTTTGTAAATTGTAGCTTTATAAATCATGTGCATTGATGGTTGGTTATTAGGCAAAGGGGGGGATTTGGATGAAGTAACGCACTAGGTTTATTGTAATATTTAGATTGGTGGAAAGCAAATGGGTATCTTTTTCATAATCAACATTCTTTAATCATTGGTGCAGGTGTGAAAAATCCAATTCTATCGGACAATCTGTGACAAAATTGGCTGCAAGAATCTTTTGTTTGTTAAATTAGCCAATGCTGATGATTTTGCTTTGACACTTCATGGATATCAATGAGGGTCACGTGTATACCGCATTATTCATTTTGGGTTTCAAATCCTGTCTACGAAGTTTATGTGTTATTGAGTTGAATTATTCACAAAATTACATAAATCGTTATGGGTATTTTTGCAGAAATATGAAAGAGGATGGAAATCATGGAATGATTCAAGGGTATATTAGTTCGTGGCAACTTCACGTTTGGTCATTGCTTTAGCAGTAAGGCAGTCAGAGTAGAAAAACAAAATATCCTTTCATAAGGGATTTGGATAAATTTGTTCCAGAGGGTATGCTCTTCTTTAGATTGTTCTCCATTCGCCCTAAATCACCAGAAATCCCAACACCAAGTGAGTTTCCTTAGTAATATTTATTAATAGCTCATATACTATGAAATTATATATAATAAAATAACAATAAAAAGTGCTTTTTTTGTTTGCAGGGTTACATTCTTATTTCTAAAGTGAGAGATTCCCCTTTCCTTTCAAGAATATATGTGATAGGAGAAAGGTTTGGGCTTTAATATATATATTCGTGATCATATTTAATAAAATTGAGATGAAGCATGTTTAAAATCCGTTTGTTTGCCAGTGTAAAAAAAGTTAGTTAGTTTGTATGTCGTGGAAAAACATACCAAGTAGACAGGGATTTAACTAATGCTCAACTCTTCCAATAGCTAATGTGTAGATTTTAAATTTTTAACGTGACAGGGAAGGGTTAATAGCAGCTATTGGAGCAGCTGATGATGCTATATGCTTATTTTTGTGAAGCTAAAGATTATTCGGTAGGTATTTCATATACACTCTTTTTTTCTTTTTCTTTTTGCTTATTGGGAAAAAGATCAGGGTTTTTTTTCTTACATTGTAGGTTATTGTTTCCAATACTTGGATATAACATTATTTTCCATCTTTGGGCATAAGATATCTATACGGATGTCTATTTTCAGTCCTTTCTTTTTACAGATAATCCATTTTATTGCAAATTTGACCTGTGCGGCCCTTTTTATTAAGACCCAGACAAATTACATTAGAGGTTGCTATAGATGTATCGGTCAATATATTTATGTACAGAGGCTGAGCTAAGTACAAAGCTCCGAGTTCACACGAACCCACTAAGGTTCGATTTTATAGCAGAACAACTATATAAAATTTTGGAGTGAAACCACGGATAAAAAAGAACAAGGGCACTATTGGTTAGGAGATGGAATGCTAAACCATAGGTCGCGAGTTTGAGCCCAGCTAATATATTTTTTTAGATCAAACTTCAAAAAAAGGTTACGGTTTTTAACATATTGACCCACACACGCAGGTCACGGGTTTGACCCCCCGAACTTTTCGTTCAGTAGTGCTCGGTATGTAGTTTTCGTATAGAATTATTTAGGT
The DNA here is from genome assembly GCA_030545235.1 of Helianthus tuberosus. Taxonomy (NCBI): domain Eukaryota; kingdom Viridiplantae; phylum Streptophyta; class Magnoliopsida; order Asterales; family Asteraceae; genus Helianthus; species Helianthus tuberosus. The sequence goes on along the minus strand of CM060354.1, from coordinate 149,995,518 downwards.
ATATCCATTTTTGACCCCCTGGTTTTATAATTTTTTTTAGGTATATACGTTACGTTTTCGACCCCCCGGTCGGAGATCTCAAGCTTCGCCACTAGCAATCTGAATTCTTCCAATGCATGATGATAATGTGAACCGGGTGCTACACTGCTACTTGCACTGAATACATGTAAGGTCAAGCTTGAAATATGAATGTATGTATGTGAGGTGAGTCACTGTAATTTGTCTCTTTAATTGTTGGGTTATCAGTAATTGTTAGATGCTTAAGCTTAATATTGGGGAGGTTTACGATTTACTTCAAAGGTGTAGTTATGTTCAGGGAGGAAGAGAACTTGTGAATATTGTTTAATTCTTAAATTAGTTTGTCACCTGGGTTCTCTTTACACTGATTTTCTTATAAGTGAACTTATCTTTTTTATGATTAATTCTCTATTTTATTTTAGCAGCAACATGATTATTGTCTAACTTGCTTTTGAAGAGAACTTTTGATGTCTTTCAAGAGGTAAACTAGACATAAACTTAACCGTATTATTTTTATAGGTATGGCAACTCTTTCTACCCTTAAACTTGCTAAATAATGATCTGATATTTCTAATTAATTTACAGAGAGACAGAGTGAGGATCAACTCTTCCTAAATGAGATGGACAACATATTTAAGTTAGAAGATTAATTACTTTTTTTCCCTGAAATGGCCTGTCTTGACCCGAACTGGTATGAGACGTTATCTGACCCATATTGCCTATGAAAGTTAATATGCAACTCTCTGATTAACCATCTTTGAAATATGCAGCCTACTTTAAGTTGTTCCTACTCTTGTATTGTTTTTTTATATTCTTAGATTCATAGTTAACTGGTTTCGCTTACGGTTTTAAGTAAAATAAACAAACCTAAATTAACATAACGAGAAAATAGTTGTTCCCACTGCTGTATAGTGTTCATTTTATACCTTAAACAAATATTGTTTTTGTTTAAAATACAAGGAATAAAATACTTTGTCATTATACCATTAATAAACCCGTCCACCGGACGGGTATAGAACTAGTTATGTCGGTTCCGAAAAAAAAATTAAGTTTGAGAACTGATTGTGTGCCTTATCCATTCATTAACAAGGATGGTTATGATTTAAGGGGAAGGTTCATTTGAGAAGAAAATTAAATTGAAAAGAAAAAGAACAAATGGTACAATTGTAAAACATTAAATAGTTTTTCTCTCATCTCATTTATTATTATCTTTGACTAATTAATTATTCATAAAAACTATCACCCTCCACACTTAAATTTTTGCCTAGACATATCAAAATTTATCTTACACGTTTTTGAAATTTATCCTACACATATTGAAATTTATCCTACACAACTCGTAATTCATCCTACACACCTCATAATTTATCCTACACTTTAAATTATTTTTTTCTTCTTTGAAAAGATATATTTTTTTTGAAAATAAGTTACAAATTTAATTTAGTTAGCTATTAAAAAGGAAGACTAACAATTAATGATCTATCTAAGTTTACCAATATACCCTTACACTAATATTAAATGCAAAAATTAAATGAAGTAAAATGAAGCATTCTTATTGGTTGAAGTTTGTTCTTTTTTATTCTTACAAAAAAATTCTTCTCATTTGAACCCTCCACTATGATTTAAAGGGGTACAAAGTCTCGTAACTATAACTAGGCTTATATATTTAGGTTTAAATAATAAGTTGTTTCGCCTTTGAAAACTTGATGCCTATGTTTTCAATTGTGGTTTATGCAAAAAGATTATGCAAAAATATACCCTTACACTAATATTAAATGCAAAAATTAAATGAAGTAAAATGAAGCATTCTTATTGGTTGAAGTTTGTTCTTTTTTATTCTTACAAAAAAATTCTTCTCATTTACACTAATATTAAATGCAAAAATTAAATGAAGTAAAATAACATACATTAGGCATCTAATTGCTTAAGTACTCGTGAAATAGATTCACCATGATTACACACACCTAAGATTTTAGGACCTGTAGGAGTAATAGCCGGAGAATAAACAAGTGATTGAATTTCTTCAACACTTTCTCAATGTAAATGAGACTGTATCATTAATATACTCTTGTCCGTCCCTTTTATCCTTTTTCCTAGGATAACAACATCCTCCCCCAGATCCTTCAAATCAAATGATTACTTCTTTACCAAAGATATCAAACATAAACCTGCTACATACACACTTTGTGTTCTTGCTCAGGCGATATCAGGCGATAAAAACCCCACAGGTTGTTACATATAGACCTCTTCAACCGACTCACCATTCTAGATTGCATTTTCCACATCCATGAGATGAAGCAAAAGGCAATTTATTAATGTGCTAGAGTAAGTCCTAACAACAGGAGCATATGTACCAAGAAGTCGATCCATTCCTTTTTGTCTAAAGCCATGGATAAGCTATCCACCTTTAAACTTATCTATGCTATCATCAACCTAACTCCTAGTCCCTTCAACTAAATAAGAACCTAGGTCTAAACCAAGACTTAGGTTTTCTTGTTCTTATGCTATTTCTCCTAGACTCAGGAGGTGTATTATTTACTTGGCCAACCACTTGAGAATTACCAGAACTTGGAACCACATACTTGGGTCTAGGTATAGCAGAGAATCAATTCTCAACACCAATATCAAGATTTCATGACACGAGTTCACAGACACATAGTTATTTGATTTTCATGACACGAGTTCACAGACACATAGTTATTTGATTTAATGACATGGAACCTATAAGCACAAGTATGCTTAACATATCCAATGAACATGCAATCTATACCACTTTCACATATGTTCCTCGTCTTGGGTTCAGTGAGCTTTACCACTGCTCTACAACCTGAAATACTTAGGTAACTTAACTCAACTCTAGTTGCTTTTATGCCAAAGTTTATAAAAGGTTACATTGTTCCTTTAAATAGGAACCCTATTTACTAGATAACAAGTATGATATTAACAAAGCCGCTCCCAATTCCCAAAACACTTCACTTAAACCAAAATAGGAAAACATGGTGTTGACCATTTGTTTAAGGACCCTATTCAACCTCTCGGATACACCATTCAGCCTGGTGTATATGTAGTAGTAATTTGATGAACGATACCCACGGTTTATGCAAAAAGATTATGCAAAAATATACCCTTACACTAATATTATCTATTCTTATGTTCCCATTAAAGTCAATGGGAACAACAACAAAGCTGAACCCTTAGATCAAAGTAAGATTAAATCCTGGCCCTTATAATTCAATAAAAACTTCTAGAAGGGGAGGTTATTTGACAGTTTCTAAATTCTCTTTTGACTTTACATATCGCGAAGAACGGAGGCCACGATCTCGTGTTACCTACTTACCTAGCGCCACACGTAAACCGTACTTGACAAGAACAACCGGCAATAGTCCTGTATTACGTGCGATTTTTCTAAAAAAAAAAATCATGATTTCTTTTCTTCCTTCTGCAAATCAATCACTGGATGGACATGTACTTACAAACACACACCGATCCACCTTTCTCACTCTAAACCCTTAATTTTCCCCCTCTCTAAACTAATCATCCACCGATCCATCCAGAAATTGATACGTACGCTTCGGAATCTCCTGTTTCCACCATGTATCAGTAGTGAAATTGGATCGATCCAAGCGGTTACCAGGTATGAATTTGATTTATTGAGTTGTTTTCGTTCGAATTTTGTTGTACTCTGTTTATGCTCAGAAATTTTTTTTGAGTATTTGTTGTAATTCGATCACCAACGACTAGAAATCCTTCCCAAAATCATGTATTCGATAACAATGTCAACACCCCTACCTTCGTAACCGTTCCAGGTCTGCTAATTTGTGATATAAATGATACATGTCATATTGAAGGGATATCGGATTATCAGTGATTAATTAGGTTTGTAAATTGTAGCTTTATAAATCATGTGCATTGATGGTTGGTTATTAGGCAAAGGGGGGGATTTGGATGAAGTAACGCACTAGGTTTATTGTAATATTTAGATTGGTGGAAAGCAAATGGGTATCTTTTTCATAATCAACATTCTTTAATCATTGGTGCAGGTGTGAAAAATCCAATTCTATCGGACAATCTGTGACAAAATTGGCTGCAAGAATCTTTTGTTTGTTAAATTAGCCAATGCTGATGATTTTGCTTTGACACTTCATGGATATCAATGAGGGTCACGTGTATACCGCATTATTCATTTTGGGTTTCAAATCCTGTCTACGAAGTTTATGTGTTATTGAGTTGAATTATTCACAAAATTACATAAATCGTTATGGGTATTTTTGCAGAAATATGAAAGAGGATGGAAATCATGGAATGATTCAAGGGTATATTAGTTCGTGGCAACTTCACGTTTGGTCATTGCTTTAGCAGTAAGGCAGTCAGAGTAGAAAAACAAAATATCCTTTCATAAGGGATTTGGATAAATTTGTTCCAGAGGGTATGCTCTTCTTTAGATTGTTCTCCATTCGCCCTAAATCACCAGAAATCCCAACACCAAGTGAGTTTCCTTAGTAATATTTATTAATAGCTCATATACTATGAAATTATATATAATAAAATAACAATAAAAAGTGCTTTTTTTGTTTGCAGGGTTACATTCTTATTTCTAAAGTGAGAGATTCCCCTTTCCTTTCAAGAATATATGTGATAGGAGAAAGGTTTGGGCTTTAATATATATATTCGTGATCATATTTAATAAAATTGAGATGAAGCATGTTTAAAATCCGTTTGTTTGCCAGTGTAAAAAAAGTTAGTTAGTTTGTATGTCGTGGAAAAACATACCAAGTAGACAGGGATTTAACTAATGCTCAACTCTTCCAATAGCTAATGTGTAGATTTTAAATTTTTAACGTGACAGGGAAGGGTTAATAGCAGCTATTGGAGCAGCTGATGATGCTATATGCTTATTTTTGTGAAGCTAAAGATTATTCGGTAGGTATTTCATATACACTCTTTTTTTCTTTTTCTTTTTGCTTATTGGGAAAAAGATCAGGGTTTTTTTTCTTACATTGTAGGTTATTGTTTCCAATACTTGGATATAACATTATTTTCCATCTTTGGGCATAAGATATCTATACGGATGTCTATTTTCAGTCCTTTCTTTTTACAGATAATCCATTTTATTGCAAATTTGACCTGTGCGGCCCTTTTTATTAAGACCCAGACAAATTACATTAGAGGTTGCTATAGATGTATCGGTCAATATATTTATGTACAGAGGCTGAGCTAAGTACAAAGCTCCGAGTTCACACGAACCCACTAAGGTTCGATTTTATAGCAGAACAACTATATAAAATTTTGGAGTGAAACCACGGATAAAAAAGAACAAGGGCACTATTGGTTAGGAGATGGAATGCTAAACCATAGGTCGCGAGTTTGAGCCCAGCTAATATATTTTTTTAGATCAAACTTCAAAAAAAGGTTACGGTTTTTAACATATTGACCCACACACGCAGGTCACGGGTTTGACCCCCCGAACTTTTCGTTCAGTAGTGCTCGGTATGTAGTTTTCGTATAGAATTATTTAGGTATATCCATTTTTGACCCCCTGGTTTTATAATTTTTTTTAGGTATATACGTTACGTTTTCGACCCCCCGGTCGGAGATCTCAAGCTTCGCCACTAGCAATCTGAATTCTTCCAATGCATGATGATAATGTGAACCGGGTGCTACACTGCTACTTGCACTGAATACATGTAAGGTCAAGCTTGAAATATGAATGTATGTATGTGAGGTGAGTCACTGTAATTTGTCTCTTTAATTGTTGGGTTATCAGTAATTGTTAGATGCTTAAGCTTAATATTGGGGAGGTTTACGATTTACTTCAAAGGTGTAGTTATGTTCAGGGAGGAAGAGAACTTGTGAATATTGTTTAATTCTTAAATTAGTTTGTCACCTGGGTTCTCTTTACACTGATTTTCTTATAAGTGAACTTATCTTTTTTATGATTAATTCTCTATTTTATTTTAGCAGCAACATGATTATTGTCTAACTTGCTTTTGAAGAGAACTTTTGATGTCTTTCAAGAGGTAAACTAGACATAAACTTAACCGTATTATTTTTATAGGTATGGCAACTCTTTCTACCCTTAAACTTGCTAAATAATGATCTGATATTTCTAATTAATTTACAGAGAGACAGAGTGAGGATCAACTCTTCCTAAATGAGATGGACAACATATTTAAGTTAGAAGATTAATTACTTTTTTTCCCTGAAATGGCCTGTCTTGACCCGAACTGGTATGAGACGTTATCTGACCCATATTGCCTATGAAAGTTAATATGCAACTCTCTGATTAACCATCTTTGAAATATGCAGCCTACTTTAAGTTGTTCCTACTCTTGTATTGTTTTTTTATATTCTTAGATTCATAGTTAACTGGTTTCGCTTACGGTTTTAAGTAAAATAAACAAACCTAAATTAACATAACGAGAAAATAGTTGTTCCCACTGCTGTATAGTGTTCATTTTATACCTTAAACAAATATTGTTTTTGTTTAAAATACAAGGAATAAAATACTTTGTCATTATACCATTAATAAACCCGTCCACCGGACGGGTATAGAACTAGTTATGTCGGTTCCGAAAAAAAAATTAAGTTTGAGAACTGATTGTGTGCCTTATCCATTCATTAACAAGGATGGTTATGATTTAAGGGGAAGGTTCATTTGAGAAGAAAATTAAATTGAAAAGAAAAAGAACAAATGGTACAATTGTAAAACATTAAATAGTTTTTCTCTCATCTCATTTATTATTATCTTTGACTAATTAATTATTCATAAAAACTATCACCCTCCACACTTAAATTTTTGCCTAGACATATCAAAATTTATCTTACACGTTTTTGAAATTTATCCTACACATATTGAAATTTATCCTACACAACTCGTAATTCATCCTACACACCTCATAATTTATCCTACACTTTAAATTATTTTTTTCTTCTTTGAAAAGATATATTTTTTTTTGAAAATAAGTTACAAATTTAATTTAGTTAGCTATTAAAAAGGAAGACTAACAATTAATGATCTATCTAAGTTTACCAATATACCCTTACACTAATATTAAATGCAAAAATTAAATGAAGTAAAATGAAGCATTCTTATTGGTTGAAGTTTGTTCTTTTTTATTCTTACAAAAAAATTCTTCTCATTTGAACCCTCCACTATGATTTAAAGGGGTACAAAGTCTCGTAACTATAACTAGGCTTATATATTTAGGTTTAAATAATAAGTTGTTTCGCCTTTGAAAACTTGATGCCTATGTTTTCAATTGTGGTTTATGCAAAAAGATTAGGTTTACTTGATGTTCTGGATTTAAATAACATGTGGTTCATGTGTGTTGTCAATTATATATGCATTTGAATTTTAAAGTCAAATGGATAATTATGACTTTAACTTTCATTGGAACCCTCCCATATTTACATAAAAGATTGTTTTGGTCCCTGACCAAATAATCGAAAACACGAATAGATGGGGCGAGGCACAAGAGTATGGTTCTAGAAAGTTTTCTTTCATTCAAAGAAAAGAAACATATTCTGCTTCGGTTGAGGATTTTATTTTCAAGATTTAAAGTGCTCCTAAATTCATGAGTTTATGTTTTTTTATTCCACCTCTGGTAGAAATTATTGAACCAGTATAGTTGATAACAATAGTATGCCATTACTTTTACTGTATCTATTGAACTGTTAGGGAAAATGAATATTGTGATCTAAGTTACTTCCAATCCGTGGGTATCGTTCATCAAATTACTACTACATATACACCAGGCTGAATGGTGTATCCGAGAGGTTGAATAGGGTCCTTAAACAAATGGTCAACACCATGTTTTCCTATTTTGGTTTAAGTGAAGTGTTTTGGGAATTGGGAGCGACTTTGTTAATATCATACTTGTTATCTAGTAAATAGGGTTCCTATTTAAAGGAACAATGTAACCTTTTATAAACTTTGGCATAAAAGCAACTAGAGTTGAGTTAAGTTACCTAAGTATTTCAGGTTGTAGAGCAGTGGTAAAGCTCACTGAACCCAAGACGAGGAACATATGTGAAAGTGGTATAGATTGCATGTTCATTGGATATGTTAAGCATACTTGTGCTTATAGGTTCCATGTCATTAAATCAAATAACTATGTGTCTGTGAACTCGTGTCATGAAAATCAAATAACTATGTGTCTGTGAACTCGTGTCATGAAATCTTGATATTGGTGTTGAGAATTGATTCTCTGCTATACCTAGACCCAAGTATGTGGTTCCAAGTTCTGGTAATTCTCAAGTGGTTGGCCAAGTAAATAATACACCTCCTGAGTCTAGGAGAAATAGCATAAGAACAAGAAAACCTAAGTCTTGGTTTAGACCTAGGTTCTTATTTAGTTGAAGGGACTAGGAGTTAGGTTGATGATAGCATAGATAAGTTTAAAGGTGGATAGCTTATCCATGGCTTTAGACAAAAAGGAATGGATCGACTTCTTGGTACATATGCTCCTGTTGTTAGGACTTACTCTAGCACATTAATAAATTGCCTTTTGCTTCATCTCATGGATGTGGAAAATGCAATCTAGAATGTTGAGTCGGTTGAAGAGGTCTATATGTAACAACCTGTGGGGTTTTTATCGCCTGATATCGCCTGAGCAAGAACACAAAGTGTGTATGTAGCAGGTTTATGTTTGATATCTTTGGTAAAGAAGTAATCATTTGATTTGAAGGATCTGGGGGAGGATGTTGTTATCCTAGGAAAAAGGATAAAAGGGACGGACAAGAGTATATTAATGATACAGTCTCATTTACATTGAGAAAGTGTTGAAGAAATTCAATCACTTGTTTATTCTCCGGCTATTACTCCTACAGGTCCTAAAATCTTAGGTGTGTGTAATCATGGTGAATCTATTTCACGAGTACTTAAGCAATTAGATGCCTAATGTATGTTATGATTTGTACAAGGCCAGATATAGCATACGTTGTTGGAAACTAAGTAGATTTACCAGTAATCCAAGTATTCGGCATTGGCAAGCTGTGAATAGATTGTTTGAATGCCTGAAAAGAACCATGATCTATGGTTTATGTTATTAAAGTTTTCCTTCAGTTTAGAAGGGTATTTTGATGCAAGTTGTATAGTGGATATGTGTTCCTACTTGGTGGAGGTGTTATCTCCTAGGCTTCAAAGAAGCAGACTTGTATCACAAATTCAACGAATTTGTAGCTTTAGCACCGGCTGGTAAAGAAGCTGGATAGCTAATAAATTTGATCTTTGAGATTCCTTTGTGGACAAAATAGATATCACCAATATCTACCAGGTGTGATAGTGCTGGCTAAGGATTATAGTCAGGTGTATAATGAAAAGTCTAGACGGTTGTGTGTTATACATAGCATGATTCATGAGCTCATCATGCATAGAGTGATATCTGTTGAATTTGAAGATCTGAGTATAATTTGGCTGATTATCTAACTAAAAGGTTAGGAAGAGATCTCGTGAATAAATCGGTTGTAGGGATGGGTTTAAAGTCCACACTTTAATATCCTATGTCAAGATACCCAATTCCCATCTAATACAACGTTAGATGCAGAATTCAATGTGGAAAGCTTGTCATAGAGATATTGGAACACATGATAAGAATCATCCCGAGGTTGTGTTCAGACTGCAAGATAAAGGAGGTTGAAGTATAACTTCTTAATAGTTCTTTGAAAAATTGCATTTGCAGGTGCAAGAATAAAAGAACTACCTATAAGAGTATGAAGTTTAGCCGCTTCAAAAAGCTTGGACTTGGCTTTGATATACTCTTTGAAGGATTGGACACAGGCTAGTAAAATATTGTGTCAAGTAAGAACATATGAATTTGTAAACTTATGTGTATATTATCTTCATGTATTCATTATGAATAGAAAGGGTTCAATCCATAGAGACACCCTAATATTCGAATATTTGGAATGTGTAATATACTAATTTGAAATTCAATCGTCGCGATATTTCATTTATGCATAAGTTTGTGTTGTTTGAGAAGTGTTTTGAGTTAATCATGGATACCACTAAAATGGGGGAGGAATGTTGGTAATTTTAGTGTTATCAACGGATTTTGGTGATATTGGGTTAACTCGTCAACCAATTGAATCTTATTAAATATTAAACGAGTTAGGAGATGCAGGAGTGCATGCTCGCTTTAATGTTAATAAGATTTGGCATATTTATCGGTTTGGTTTTATAATAAGTTTGTTAATTAAATGTTATATCTATATATATATCTATATATCAGTAATAATAAATATATTTATGATTGGGTCTAATATTTTAGGATATGATTTAAAATGGTGTCACCATTTGGGCTAACTATATCGCATGGTCATATGTGATTATTTGTAATATTAGGCCTTATTTCTTAATATGATTTTTTAAAGCTACAAAACCGATGGGTGAAAAAATGTGACATACGGTTTTTTCACACAAATTTGATTTTGGAGGGACTTCCATTTTCTCTTGGTTGACAAATGAAAAGAACAGTTTTGTTCTTTGTTTGAGATATACAAACGGTCGGGTACGGTTTCATGATTTCTCATACAATCACAAATTCGTTCTTGTGTGTTCTACACATCTTATCCGATTAATCATTGGTAGTACCACCAAATAGGTTAATCTGAAAGTGAACACATGATTTGTGTAGAAATCCAGGTTTTTCCTTGAACTCAGTTTTCTTGCAATTGGTTCGAAATTGGTTAGTGCATCCCCTAATTACAACAGCGAGGCGAGTCGTCGTTATTCATGACTTTCTAATGAGCACGGTCGTTCAAGATGTAGTTTCATTTCCAAACGTAGAAGCCTATGTATTTCATTGTGCATCGGCTTTTACTACGTTTTCATACATGTGGGAAGAGAAAGGAAGACCATGTTTAGAAGATGACGATGAATCTTATATGCAGCTTTCAAAGCTTGCTAATATTCAAGATCTTGTCCCTCCAGAATTTTTTGAGTTCATTTATACTAATGTTGGATGTGAGAAGTTTAATTCCGGCAATATTCACGATACTTCCAAAGTATTTGACAGTAAATTCATCGACTATATTTCGAAAGAAGGGCTTTCTGGTAACACAAAGCAATGGGCAATTGGTCCTTTTAATCCAGTGTCCATAAACAATAACGAAGACAAAGACTCAGGAAAACGACACAAGTCACTCATTTGGCTCGATAAACAAGTTCAAGACTCGGTGATATATGTTGCATTTGGGTCCACAACTTCCTTATCCGATGAGCAGATTCAAGAAAGAGTTGAAGGACAAGGTTTAGTGGTGAGGGAATGGGCACCACAGTTAGAGATATTGGCTCATATCGCAACAGGCGGATTCATGAGTCATTGCGGTTGGAACTCGAGCATGGAGGGCATTACTACGGGTGTTCCGATTGCGGCTTGGCCTATGCATTCAGACCAACCAAGAAACGCTATGCTAATAACTGATGTATTAAAGATTGGTGTGAATGTAGGGGATTGGGGGCGTGCTGGTGAGGTAGTAACATCTTTAGTTATTGAGAAAGCTATTCGAATATTGATGGATTCTGATGAGGGCAATGAGATAAGGAAAAGAGCCAACAAACTTGATGAAGATGTTAGGCAATCTGTGGAAGAAGGTGGTGTTACATGTATTGATTATGTGTGTGTTTAAAAATATAAAAAGCTTGGATTTGAATGGGAAAAAGGAAACAAGTTCTTGTGACAATCACTATTTTGGGTATGAGGTTGGATCAGTCTAGTTGAATACCTTTTGTGTGGGCTTGTAAATCAATCGAACTCTCATGAACTTATTCGTCGGGAAGTTTTTTATGTTTGTTTGATTAATAATCGAAGGAACATGAACAAAATATTTTGTTTGTTTAATTAATACCTCCCACTTGTATCATGCAATAGGCCCACTTCCCACTTGTATTGCCTCCTGAGCCCAAGTCAGCAACCAGCTAATTCCAACAACAACAAGCCCAATATCAATGTCCAGCTCACATTTAAACACAACAAAAACACATAGTTAAAACATAAAATATAAATAACTGAATAATTGATTTGGAACGACTAAATTTTTATCACCAATAGGATTTGATCCCTAACCACATTGAAAGGCAAAACCTTATCCAACACCTTGATACCGCTAGGCCAAAGAACCTTTGATGAAGTTCGCAATAAATTCCCTACACAACAAAATAAACCTATTTAAGATTTAAGACAAACATGGATTAAAGGACCATTATTATGATAGTCAAATAAATTTTACAAATATATATATATTTATATATAATCTAGATTGAATATATATGATGTTTAAAAGATTATTATGTGTTTTTAACAGCAAATTTCACTTTTTCATCAAAGAGGCTTTGTGTTTCATCATTAAGCTACATCTCAAATGACATATATTTGTATTTAAAAGTTGAAAATCTTCTGTAGAAAAACCAGATAGCCCTAAAAACAAGACAAATTAAGGGCCCAAGGTCCAAGGAGATTGTTGGTTGGAAGTGGTAAATGCCCCAAACAATTTCTTTATTTTCTTCGAAAGACGAAACTTCTATATAACAAAATATAGAAACCGGGCTAGCAAGGATTACAAAATAGCGTCACGAATGTTAAAGTCTAACCAACTAGCCCAATCGATAATACAAAATTTTGACCTACGCGTAATCAAAAAGAAAGAATTTTCTTTAATTATATCCGCCGTTCTATTATAGTGAACGTTATGATTGTTGAAGTGCTTGTCGTTTCTCACCTTCCAAATCTCCCAAAAAGTCACCATAATCACCACCCCGGCCGCCTTCTTCCAGTCCGCTGATCCGTTATTGTTTGCCACCAAGCCCAAAAGTTGCTCCAAAGAGGGATCGAAAGATGGGAAAGGTAGTTTCAGCCAAACAAGAACTGACCCACAAATCAATTTTTGTTAGGCAATTCACATAAACAAAAATGACTTACTCAAATAAAGAAATTGGATTAAAATGACATGTTTAAAAACCGCCGGGACATAAATGGCACAAAATAATAATGGATTTAAGTGACAATTTTCAGCAAATCACATGGACACAGTTAACTTTTTTTTGTTTTGAATGGTGAATGGAGGGGGACGGTTTCAAAGTGACTGATTTAAGAGAACAAATCGCGAAAGCGGTTGCACAGGTTGAACAAGAGAGCTGGTCGTTTTGGAAGCGATGGGCCCCTCCGTCAAAAGTAGAGCTCGAGAGAAGAGGAGTTGCGGTACAGAATCGGTAGTGCTTGCTGTGCGGTATAGAGGAAAAGTCTACAGATCACTTGCTAGTTAATTGCTTGATGACAAGGTCCATTTAGTAGGCGATAGATGTGTGGTTGAAGTTGCCTATGTTGTCTTTGCTGAATACTTGTGATGAGGTTTTGGGTTGGTATAACTCACAACAAGGTTTAAAGGATTTGAAAAAAAGTGATAGGGATGGTGGCGCTTACAACATTATTGCATATTTGGAATGCAAGAAATGAAAAGGAGTGTAATGGAGTCAACGTCCCGATTCATAAAACGGTAGAGGAGATCAAGTCAAGCTAGTTCATATGGTTACGGGGAGATCACATTTTAGTAACCTACATCGGGAGAAATGGTGTGAGTTTAATATTAGAGATGTAATTAATTGAAAGATGAGGTCTATCCTTGTTTAGTTTGGAGATTGGATGTAATATTTTGGGTTTTACAGTCTTTGTTGGCCCTTAATCAGTAAATCGTAGAATTAGTTGTTAAAAAAAGGTATTTCTTGATTGAAGACGGAGGGGAGTGGTGAAGTGATATTGAGGTGGCACGTAATACTAAATTGTGAAGGATGAGTATTTGAGTACATACAATGGCCTTAAAATTAGGGGCGGTAGTTGTTTTTATCATTTTGGTTCACTTGGTAAGTTTTTTTTGAAAGATAAACCTTTATACACAAAACAACCAGCAAAAGAAGCAACCAACAAAACAACCAGAATACACAACCGAGCTACATGCTAATAACAAAAGTTAAAACTACACCATTGATCCCAGTCGAACTCTAGTTTGGAGCTATTTTTTATCCATAAGAAACCCATAGTACGCAATTCATCCAAGATGTTCCCAATATCAACTCTGCTTGATCTAAACACCACTTCATTCCTATATTCACTTGGTTAGTTATATAGGCATAATTTAATTTTTTTTGAATGGTGAGAATCTTTAACTAGTTGACAGAGATCTCACACCTTCCCAAATAGGGGGGCCTAACCCCACTCTGGCTAGACTGTGTTGTCTTAACATGCGCATAACACATAGGGTCTGTTTGGTATAAAGTAATGGAATGAACAAGCGAATGGATTGGACTAAGGAATGGAATGGACAGCGGAATGAAATGGATCATTCCATTCCATTGTGATGTTTGGTTATCCATAAGCAAATAGAATGAATCGTTACTTGTACAATTTTATAGGCAAAAAAGACGAGTAATGAAATACAATTAATAAAAACGACAAAAATATAATTGTATCAATAACAACAACAACAACAACAATAATAATAATAATAATAAAATAATTTTAAATTCTAATAACAAAAATAAATTAATACTAAAAGAATTAATAATAATAATAGTTGTAGATGTCTTTCCATTGAAGAAATGAAAAATAAGCACCCCTCAATCAAGGAAATAAAATTCTTATATTTAGAAGGAATTACATTCTTGTAGAATGATCCATCCTTTTACCAAATGATAACTAAACATGTTTTTTTTTTCATTCCACGTGTATGCAAAGATAAATTGTCACTATAATAGTAAAGTTTATAAGAACATTTGAACAATCAAAAATTCACAAAGTTCAACAATTAATAAAAGGAGTATGAGAAATGGGGGGGGGGGGGTCAGCTTAAACTGTTCTGCCCAGTACTACAAAACAACCTGAATCGACTCGTTATCAGATCTGCCCGACCCAACTACCCAACTATTATTTCCACTCCTACTGATTAGGGTAGATAGAATAACACACAACATTATGTTTAAATAACCAAATTAAGTGCTCACATTACAAGTTTTGTATAAACTAATCACCTTTAACTGAAGGTTTGATTGATAAACGTGGTATCGTTAATTTGTAAAGAAAACCCTTAATCAAAATAAGATAATTGCAACATAATGGAAGTTATATTGACTCAAAAACCCATATTCATATAACAGTATAAAATCCTCAGTTAAGACTAGAAAAGTAATCAATGAATCTTTATAACAATACCAAAATAATCAATCCAAATTCGGGCCGCGGATATCCCGCAACCAATACCAAACCATCTCCGCCACTTCATGTGCTGTCTGTATCTTCTCGAATGTGGTAGTTTTGGGGGTTTAAAGTTCAGGTTATTTGGGGATTTGAATTTCAGGTGATTTGGGGGGAGAGGAACAATGGCATGGGGTGAGTGGTATGAAGTCATTTAATTCACTTAGGTCAAAATTGGTGAATGTGTAAGAGCAAGAAGTAGTGTTGGTTTTCAAAGTCTTGGCATGGCCACAATGTTTACCGGTTGAATCAAAATCTTCTTCTCCTTCATCAATGGCGTCATTTGGGGTTTCTTCTTCATTGTCAGTCAAGGGAGGGTTTTGGGGATTAGAGAGATTAACTAGGGGGTATTCATGGAAGAAGAAGAAAAAGGTGTCACTGTGCAGCATGTTGCTTCCGTTTTCTCATAGATGACTTTCTTGGATCCATAACACACTATATGCTTGCAGCTCTTAAACCTTTCTCCAAAAAACACGACAGTGATTGTAAAACAAAAAGCCCTAATTTTTTTTCGAGATCACAACGAATAAGGAAGGAGACAATGAAGTTTATAACACAATGGGGTTTAGCGATTTTCGCAATTGATGTGTTTGATCTCCGATTTGGAAGGCTTGTGCGTGATATTAGGGGGTTGATCGCGGGTTTTGTTTGTAGAGATACAGTTTCCTTATTTTGAATGTGTTAAAAGACATTATTACTCCTCAAAATGTCAAATCAGGCCCTATACATAAAACACCATTTGCATTTAGCCCCCTTTTGATATCAACCATTAGTCACAAGATCTAATGGCTTATAACACTTCTTACACTTCTCAGAATCATGCCCCTTTTTACAATAACCCAACCTGTATATGTATAAATAAGAGTATTATTATATTATAATAATAATAATAATAATATCATACTCATTAGTTACATAGTTAGTTGTAAAGATAGAGAGAGAATGTCCGCTGGTTTCGTTTCTTGGAGAATCGCCATTGTTAGGCGATTCTTGAATGTGGTGCCATTTTGAATCAACACTCAAAAACTCACACTCTGATCCCAACCCCAACCCATTGTCCAATTGTAGAATTCACATTAAGTTACCTGAAATGCGTTTTAAAAAGTTTTATCAGCAAAAAATACTGGCGAGTACATTCCAATTTATGAAAACATTAGTTGTTATAATATTACAATATTAAGGTCGATTACAATGTTTATATCTACCAATATACTCATTCAGTACTTGCCGCTCGACCGGATCTGTGGCTATGGTCATATTACACATTGGCTAAATCATTGTCCAATTGTAAAGGTTATCAAGTAATGTATACAAAACCCCATAATACCGGCAACAATTGTAGAATTACAAAGACTTAATCACTGTAATTATAACTGATAAATATTTAGAGTTTTGGAAACATTTGAATTAATGGCTCACAAACGGTGAGAAAAGAGAATGGACTCACATTGTAGACTTAGGTATTTCTACGGGCTTCCTGGTAATATTTCTTGATTATTTTCTTGAGTTTCTATGAAAAACATACAATGCACACGTATTAGTAAGATAACCCAAATCACATTAGCCATACAACACAAGACAGAACTCCAACGAACTGAGTCAGGCAGAGCCTTGACATGCGTTACGGAGTCCTAGATCAATCGGGCAGAGTATCGACTTAGTGTCCAGGGGTTAAAATACTTACAAGGGGGCAGAGCTTTGTGATTTAGGGGGTATTTGGCTATTAATTTCGTGTCATAATGTAGAGAGAAAGAAGAAGAGATGAACGATTTGAAATGTTGCATCTCTGCTCCTTTTATAGCCGATTCTTGACTCCCTCGCGCCCCGCGACTCACCCTGCTTCGTCTCTTTCGGCCCGCGAGACCCTTAGCTAGGGTTATAGGGTTGGTGGGTCATGAGTATAGGCTTGACGTGTGTCCGACACGTGGCTAAAAGGGTGTTCGGCAAGTAATGGGGTCTCGCGCCCCGCAAGACCTTCGGCAAAATGGGTCGCAGCCCATATTATTTGTTTTATTTGATTTTTGATAATATTAAAGTTATTCGGGTCCTTTTATCGCATAAGTTATAATAAAACTTTATGAAACAATATTTTTTGTTTGTCATCACTTATTAGCAAAAGAATATAATTCATGTATTAACCTACCATGGCTAACTAATTGCATGCGTATCGTTAATTAAAATATTTGTCACTCTACTTTGAAACAAAAAAACCATAAATCATATATAAAACCTATGGGATATAAAATAAAAATGTATTGCTAACACCAAATAATATGTGATATGTATCATGCTCAATTATCAACATCTTAATGGTATAGTTCATAGTGGTATATCATGCAATTCAGGAAACAAAGATCTCACATAACAATGTTGAGTTAAGGGATTAACAATTTAAAGAATGCACTTTAGGTAAAGCTTATATAGACTGGTATATGTTATGTTGGTTTGATATTCAATTCATTTGAAGCATGTGTTATTGAACTAGAAACAAAATGTATATATTAAAACCAATTGTCATGAATCAACCAATTTTCATAAAGTAGCATCCTAAAACCAAAATCGAAAAATTTGGTTCAGAATAGTTCTCAAGGTTCTCGGTTAGCCTAGTAATTTTCACATGAATCTAACCCTATATATATCTATAACGTATATATAAAGATAACAATAAATTAAAACCAAATTTATCCCTGCTATTTTTTTTGTGAGCCACCCTTTGTCCTTTGCTAAACGTATCCCTCTCTCACCAACTAGGGGCGGGGTCCACCATTAAAAACCAATTTTCCTTTCACATTAAAGCTGATTTGTCCTTGAGAATCCCTAAAAATCCAGAAGGATCAGAAAAAGTGTCCCCTAAAAATATATATTAGAAAAGTGTATAAGATCTTAATATATATATATATATATATATGTATATATATATATATATATGTATATATATATATACATATATATATATATATATAAGTTGGGTAGGGATCCTGTACATTAATCCAGAAGTGTGAGAAGTGTATTATAACACTATATATAACACTATATAACACCATATAAACATCGTATAACACTATGTAACACCATATAACACTATATGACACTATATAACAATATATAACACTATACATCTATCATAGACATGCTATCAGACAAACTATAGTGTTATATTTGTTATATAGTGTTACATAGTGTTATATGGTGTTATATGGTGTTACATATTGTTATACGGTGTTTATATGGTGTTATATAGTGTTATAATACACTTCTCACACTTTTGGATTAATGTACAGGATCCTCTATCTATATAAGTTAAACTATATAAGTATATAGTAAAAACTAAAAAAAATTGGGAACTTATGGAGAGAAGTTGCTAGGTGATCACCTCCTCTAGGTCATGCCTATATTAAGGGTACATTTAGAATAGATGTACGTTTAGAGACACCTTATGTCCATCTTTAGCTTTATTGGTCACCGCTTCACTCTTTGTCGTTATTATTGTCATTGAAAATGACTAGTCATCATAGAAGCTTGGGACCACGGCACGCTGTTGACTACGACCCTTTATTCTATAAATTGACCCTTTGTGCTACTAACTCGCAACTCTCCTTCCCCTTGTTCCCTCTCCAATTTCCGATACCTTAAAATGATCTTCGACTAAACACTTTTGCACACCAAACACAAAAGGAAGCCCATCGTTTAGGGATGTAAACGAGCCGAGCTGAGCCTGAGCTCGACCAGGCTCGAGCTCGATTAACTTATGAGAGCTCGAGCTCTATTAACTTATGAGAGCTCGAGCTTGATTAACTTATGAGAGCTCGAGCTCGATTAATTTCTGAGAGCTCGAGCTCGGCTCGATTCAAACTTTGTTTTCAAAGCTTGAGCTCGGCTCGTTATTAGTTTCGAAAACTCGAGCTTGGCTCGGGCTCGGCTCATTTATGTTCTATTAGTTAATATACTAAATAAAAATAATATAAAAATAGACTCGTTTAGGCTCGCGAGCTTGATAAGTGAAGCTCGGCTTGGCTCGTTTAGTAAACAACTTTATATAAAGGGTAAATGTTATTAAATTTTAATAATACTCTAATAACACTTTAAGGCTCCACGAGCCTAACGAACTTCACATACTAGGCTCGAGCTCGGGCTCGATAAATAAAAGAGCTTTGTTTTAGGCTCAAGCTCGGCTCGGGCTCTCGATAATACTTGGCTCGTTTCGATATTTTTCTCAAGTAGCTCGCGAGCCGCTCAATCGTTTGCACCCATAGTTGTTAGTCTCCTCACTGTACCATCCTTGCATGAATTAATGGTGTAGCCAGTCTTAAAACCACCCAATTTTTTAATCAGCTCCCACCGAACAAACCAAAAATAACGCATGCGTGTTTGTGTTTGTCTACACACGTATGAATTTTTTCTCATAATATGCGAAAACGAATGTGTGTACAAAGACGGAAAAGTGAAGATACCATAACAAAACTTTTTTTCTGGCTATTGGCGACGAGGACTACAATTGTTGATAAACTTTTTTAATGGAGACCTTTTATCAGATGGACATAAAAATAATCATGATTGTTTGTAGTAAATAATAAATATGCCTCGCGTACACAAACATATCTTGTAGTAGTGCAAGACCCGTAGGTGATGGTTTCGAAATATATTCTGGCATAGATGAGAATTTGTATTTCCTATGATTAGTTTTATAGAATTTAGAAACATCAAATGAGGGTTACACGATGAAGATCGATTTAAAAGTTGTGTATAAATAAGTGAGGGTGATGTTGGTGTCACCACTCACCCCTAAATCCAAAGAAAACCCCTGAAAAACGCTAGAAGTAATGGTGGTTTCCAGGTTGAACCGTTGGATATGGAAACTCCGGGCATTTCAGAGAATGGCGCCGAAAACAAACCCTGAAGCTGCTGATGGGCCGAAGCCAGAAGAGCCGTCGCCGCCGGAAACCAAAGTGGTGGTCCCAAAAACCATTTCAATCGGACACTGTGTGCATACCTTTTCGGGGTTTGATCTAGCTGAGCTACAGAGCTACATCCCTCTTACACCTTGTGACCACCAGAAGAAGCAGCTTCCCGGAGCCACCCAGAACTAGAAACCTAAGGCTAAAGCTACAGTGAAGGGCACGGTGGTGGTGCTGATGGTGGAAACTATGGCAATGGTGGTAATTAAGGCTTTTAATTAATATCATGAAACTAATTTTTTTAGGAGGAACGTTTTTATTTTCAAAGAATGTGGGGATGATGATGCTCATGGATTTGTTTTGATTTTATGATGATGTTACTTCAATTACAAATATGAATGAATGATGCATGCTGATGGGTTTTATTTATTTAGTTTTGATGATATTAAAAAAAGTATATTAATTAGACAGTTTTAATAATTATGGTCTATTTAGGGAAATAAAATAATGAAACATGCGTGAACGTTGTTTTTCAAATTGTTTGATTATATTTTCATTTGTGTTATGAATAAGCCTAATAGCAAGAAGATGAGAAGAATAATTGGGAGAGAAGGGGATGTTTAGTATTAATGGTGCATCTTTTACATTAGAATACATTGAATATTTATAAGGGGAAAAAGCTTGGAGAACAAGTTGGACTATATTAGGAATTGATAATCATAATATCATTAATTATTTATAACACTCCCCCTTGATTATCAATTCCATAGGCTTAATGTTGCCTCATTAAAAACCTTGTCAGGAAAACCCAATGGGACAAAACCTTGACTAAGGGAAAAAGAGTGCAGCGCGTATTATCTCCCCCTGATGATGATCACTTAAGCTCCTTGAGTCGACGCATCCCGATCGCATGAACTAACTTCTTGAATGTTGAGGTCGGCAATGATTTAGTGAACAAGTCTGCTAAATTTTCGCTGGAACGAATTTGTTGGACAATAATATCTCCATTCTTTTGTAGATCATGTGTAAAAAAGAACTTTGGCAAAATGTGCTTTGTTCTATCACCTTTGATGCATCCTTCCTTTAGTTGGGCAATGCATGCTACGTTGTCTTCATGTAAAATTGTCGGTCCCTCATCTCCCGAAGAAATACCACAAGATCCATGAATGTGTTGTATTACAGTCCTTAACCAAATGCATTCTCGACTAGCTTCATGTATCGCCAATATTTCTGCATGATTAGATGACGTGGCTGTGATTGTTTGCTTTACCGAACGCCATGAAATTGCAGTACCTCCACTTGTAAATAAATATCCTGTTTGATATCGCCCAGTGTGAGGATCAGACAAATACCCTGCTTCTGCAAAACCAACCAAACCTGTTTTCGATTGATTTGTAAAATACAAACCCATATCTTTTGTACCTTGAAGGTATCTAAATATTTGTTTTACCCCATTCCAATGCCTCTTTGTTGGGCATGAACTATATCTTGCCAATAAATTTAAAGAAAATGATATATCAGGTCGTGTATGGCTAGCAAGAAACATTAATGCACCAATTGCACTTAAATATGGTACTTCTGGACCAAGGATTTCCTCTCCATCTTTAGGAGGTCGGAATGGGTCTTTTTCCACATCAACCGGCCTTACAATCATTGGGGTACTCAATGGATGTGATTTTTCCATATAAAATCTTTTTAGTAGTTTCTCTATGTAAGTTTCTTGATGCACAAGGATTCCACCCTTAAGGTGTTCAATTTGTAATCCAAGACAAAACTTTGTCTTCCCAAGGTCTTTCATTTCAAATTCTCTTTTCAAGTATTCAACTGCCTTTTGAAGCTCCCCTAGAGTTCCAATTATATTCATGTCATCAACATATACAACAATTATAACGTATTCAGGTCCTGACCTTTTTATAAAAATACACGGGCATACAGAATCATTGGGGTACTCAATGGATGTGATTTTCCATATAAAATCTTTTTAGTAGTTTCTCTATGTAAGTTTCTTGATGCACAAGGATTCCACCCTTAAGGTGTTCAATTTGTAATCCAAGACAAAACTTTGTCTTCCCAAGGTCTTTCATTTCAAATTCTCTTTTCAAGTATTCAACTGCCTTTTGAAGCTCCCATAGAGTTCCAATTATATTCATGTCATCAACATATACAGCAATTATAACGTATTCAGATCCTGACCTTTTTATAAAAATACACGGGCATACAGAATCATTTTTATAGCCTTCTTTCAACAAATACTCACTAAGGCGATTATACCACATACGCCTAGATTGTTTTAGCCCATATAATGATTTGTTTAGTTTGATTGAAAGATGTTCTCGAGAACTAGATTTACATGAGTTTGGAAATTTGAATCCTTCAGGAAGTTTCATGTAAATATCAGTATCAAGTGAGCCATAGAGGTAGGCTGTCACAACATCTATTAGACGCAAATCAATCCCTTCTTGTATTACTAGACTAATAAGATAACGAAAAGTTATTGCATCCACCACTGGAGAATATGTCTCCTCATAATCAATTCCAGGTCTTTGCGAAAATCCTTGTGCTACTAATCTTGCCTTGTATCGTACAATTTCATTTTTCTCATTACGTTTTCGCACAAAAACCCATCTATATCCAACAGGCTTTACACCTTCAGGTGTGTGGGCCACAGATCCAAAAACTTCTCGTTAATTTAGGGAATTCAATTCTGCCTCTATCGCGTCTTTCCATTTTGGCCAATCATTTCTTTGTTTACATTCCTCAACTGATTTTGGTTCTTGATCCTCATTGTTTCCATTACTTGTAGCGCTACATTATATGAAAAACTATCATCGACGTCGATTTCGCTTCGGTTCCATACATTTCTAGACATGATATAATTAATTGAGATCTCTTCGTTTTCAGGTACCTGAGGTTCTTCTAGAACCATCATGTCTAGTGTCTCTTCTGTAGACTCCTTTTCTTGCGTTACTGTTACCTCGACTTGACCATCTACATTATTTGCTCCCTTTTTCTTTCGAGGATTTTTATCTTTTGAACCGATTGGTCTACCACGTTTTAGGCGTGCATTAGACTCATTACCAACATGTGGTTGTCCTTGTGGAACACTTATTTTTACCGGAGCATTAACAGCTGGTATATGTGACTTAGTCACTCTCTTTGGGTCAGTGAATGTGTCTGGTAATTGATTTGCTAATCCTTGTAAATGAATTATCCTTTGAACTTCTAGTTCACATTGTTTTAGTTCGAGGATCAAGATGAGATAATGATAATTCATTCCAAATAATACTATTATCCAGCTGCTTTTTGTCTCCCCCTAATGTTGGGAATGTTGATTCAACAAAATGACAATCACTAAATCTAGTTGTAAATAAATCACCCGTTGTAGGTTCTAAATACTTAATGATTGATGGTGATTCATACCCAACATATATTCCTAACCTCCTTTGAGGCCCCATCTGTGTGCGTTGTGGTGGAGCGATTGGAACATATACAGCACAACCAAAAATCCTTAGATGGGAAATATTTGGTTCCTGACCAAGAACCAACTTTAATGGGGAGGAAGTATGATAACTCGTTGGCCTGATGCGAATTAGTGTTGCTGCATGTAAAATTGCATGTCCCCAAGCAGATGCTGGTAGTTTTGATTTCTTAATCATTGTTCTTGCAACCATTTTAAGTCGCTTGATAAGCGATTCAGCAAGCCCATTTTGTGTATGTACATGAGGTACAGGATGCTCTACATTTATCCCAATAGACATGCAATAATCATTAAATGTTTAGGATGTAAATTCACCAGCATTGTCTAATCGAATATTCTTGATGGGGTAATCGGGAAAATGTGCTCTTAGCCTTATTAATTGAGCAAGTAGTCGTGCAAATGCCATATTACGACTTGATAGTAGGCACACGTATGACCATCTAGTTGATGCATCAATTAAGACCATAAAGTATCTAAATGGTCCACTAGAAGGATGTATAGGTCCACAATATCCCCATGTATTCTTTCCAAAAAAATCAAGGATTCAGTCCCCACCTTCATTGGTGATGGGCGAGTAATCAACTTCCCTTGTGAACATGCAACACATGTAATATCCTTGGACTGAAGAATCTTCTGGTTCTTCAAAGAATGCCCAACTGAATTTTCTATAATTTTTCGCATCATTGTTGATCCGGGATGGCCTAACCGGTCATGCCATATGATAAAATTTTCTTGGTCTATAAACTTCTTGTTTATGACTGCATTTGATTCGATTGCATTAATTTTAGTATAATATAAACCAGAGGCAAGTGCGGGCAACTTTTCTAACACATGCTTTTTACCCGAACTTATATTTGTGATATGAAGGTACTCGTCATGTCCCTTAGATGTAGTCTCAATATGATATCCGTTTAAACGAACATCTTTAAAACTAATTAGATTTCTTTGAGACATTGGGGAAAATAACGCATTGGTTATTTTAAATGGTGTTCCACCTGGCAATACTACATAAGTTTCTCCAAAGCCTTCAATTAATTTTGATTTACCAGATATAGTACCAACATTTGCCTTTTTCATGGTTAAAGTAGAGAAATAATTCTTTTTCTTAAGAATTGTATCGTTGATGCGCTGTAACATTCCTATTTTTATCATATAAGAATTTCAGGTTTGTTTAAATTTATTAACCACTAGTAACTAGTTTATTTTTAATATAATTATTCGACCCAAATAGTTTTAAAAACTATTT
Organism: Helianthus tuberosus; assembly: GCA_030545235.1. Lineage (NCBI taxonomy): Eukaryota > Viridiplantae > Streptophyta > Magnoliopsida > Asterales > Asteraceae > Helianthus > Helianthus tuberosus. The sequence continues at coordinate 149,970,639 of CM060354.1, read as the reverse complement.
TATATATAGTTGGTTGAAATATTATACTAATTAATTGGCCCGTATATGGGTGACCTTTCTAAATAAAATAAAAGTATATAGGAACTTATATTATTAGACAGGTAGATTACAGGTAAGTTGACTGTTAGAAATATGAATTATCTAGACAGGCCTAGAAATTGTTTAATAATTAAATTATAAAAATACATTATATTTGAACCTACTCCGTTTTTAATGAAACTTGGTTCAAAATGTAGACAAGATTATTCTCGTTCTAATGGTATATTCATAGTTTTATAACACGTCATATTTTAGAAGTTATAAGCGTCAAATAAATGAAGCAGCTGAATTAATTATAATAATAAAATAATAATAAATTTAAAATTTGAGATTTGTGAAATCTTGTGTGTCGAGATAACTATAAAGGAATAAAATTAAAATTAAAATTGAAAAAAAAACTCTATAATATTGAAATGGTGGACATGTTTAGCATACAACTTGTTGATGCACTTTGTGTGGACGCGACTCGGCTCGGTTCGACTCGGCCTTGAAGACTTGAAGACACGAAGATCGAGACAAAGCTACAGCCAAGGGGGAGTTTGTTGGTGCACTTGTGTCTGTACTTTGTCTGTATTTCGTCATGATACAAAACGATGTCTTATGTTAGTCTGGGTTACGTCTTAGTTTGTTACAATGTGCGTTCGATGTAAGTTTGACCAAGTCAACCATCCTCCTGGTTTGACTTGGCCAAACAGTTAGCACATTGGTTGTTAGTTGTGTGTGTCGAAGGATAGATCATCGAAGGATAGTTTATATCCTTCGATGATAAGCTCGAAAGATAGCATTCGATAGAGGGACCTACAAGTGGTATCAGAGCCTTGGCTCTTCTCCTTGTTAAAACCGAGTGTTTTCGGGTGTTTTCCGGGTGTTTAAAGTTCATTTTTTTCTGGAAATCTTTCTGTTTTTGCTTGATGTTTTGTTAAAAAAAAAACCTTGTTATTTTTCATGTTTACATGTTAGTTGTTGGTTTTTGTTAAACATCTTAGCAAAATCGTTTGTTTGGAGAGTTTCGGTTCACCGAAATTCTTGTTTTTCTGGTTGGTGTTCTTGAAGTCTTCATAGTGTTCTTCATAAATATACACATTTGATCTTAAAATTTGAATATTGGAACTTGTTTGTGCTTTGGAAGTTGTAAACTGATTAAAATATTGGGATCATTACCCGGTTGGTGAAAGACCTGCATATTCAGACCTGCAAGATATGGTCTGAACATACTTTCTCACCAACCCGTCAACTTTTTCACCAACCCGTCACTCTTTGTCAACTGTGTCAGACAAGATCGAAAGATATCCTTCGAAGTCGAAAGATCATCTTTCGACCAAAGGAGGTTCGACAGATAGTCATCATTCGAGCATCTTTCGAAGTGTGAGACTTCTCTTTCGTTCCAAGGAATATTTTCGAAACATACATCTTTCGGTCTTCTGCTCATTTTCGAAAGACTAGGATCCTTCGATTGGGAAGTCTTTCGAAGTCATCCTTCTCCTTGTTAAAACCGAGTGTTTTCGGGTGTTCTCCTTGTTAAAACCGAGTGTTTTTCGACTTTGAAATCCACACCGGGTGGATATCCAGTTTGGGAGAGCTCTCAGATTCCTTGCAATGCACGATGCAGTTGCAGGATACGATTTTAAATTTCTAATCTCTCATATACTTGTCGATATTTAAGCTGCTTTGTGAATTATTATCTCGTTAAGCACTCTTTGGCCAGACAATGTTGTCATGGTCCGCACCGCAAACCGACATGCCAACTGATTTTTCCAAAATTCGCTAAATCATTTCTGATTAAAAACTTAATTTTGGTTAACGGCATTGAGGTAAAACATGAGTTAACCAACATCGGAAAATCATTTTTGTAAATACCTGTGTGTTTTAAATTTATTTTAGCTGAAAATCCAAAAACATCGAAAAATTCAAAAACACAAAAACAATAGAAAAGCAAAAATGAGTTTCCTGGCGAGAAAAAGAGAAAATGATAGTACATCAGTGGTCTGTCTAAACCTCTTTAAACCTTAAATGAAAAACGATAAGCAGCTCTATATAAGATGTATCGGTAGGCTCACAATCATTTTAAAGTGTGCAGGGTGATATAAACTTAAATTGACTGAAGACTGGGTGGGAACCATTCATTGGCATATGGTCTTAGTACCGAAATTTCGTTTGAGAGATTGCCGAGGTTCTGAGATATTCGGTCTTTATGCTGCTTATCATCTGGGTATCATGGTTGTATCTTTTACCGAAAAATAACGGGGACGCAAGTCTAGATCTTCCATGATACTATACATACGTGTACATACTGCATACGACCTCAATAAGTGATCAACAATCACATGTCCAAACAAATAAGTGATAATATATCACATTCATCCGGGAGTCAAGTTCGTCTCTCTGCTGTACGAAAGTACTGACCTGTTCACGGACTTGCTCCTGTGCCCTCATGCATCGCAAATCAAGTTCCTCATCAATAAGTGATTATATCACACAGGGCTTGGTTTCAAATCAAAATAAGTGAGAATCTCACATCATATACGGTCAAACAGATGATAATCGGTATACTCACCGGTAAGATGAATCCTCGTGCATACCTTGATACGGGAATGTGTCGTGATGTGGATGAACACCGGTCGGTAAGTATAAATTATACCTTAACGTATCCCCTTGCCATGATTACAAATGATAAGCTGAGCTTAAGTGGACAACAATACCGATAATTGTTATAGGATGCTTATCTTAATGTTAACTAAAAGATCAACAAGAGCGTTTTGGCATGACCGTACACTGATATGATTCTCTTACCCTCGAAACTCGCAAAAAGAATGTCTGTAAATATTTATTTAATGTTTCTGTTTATGTATCTTGGTATATATTTATTTATTGTTTTCCGTCTTTACTTTGAAAAATGAAAATTTCAAAAAGATTTTAGGTGTGTTTTAATTTAAACTTTATAAAATCCAAAAAGATTTTTCTTCTAGTTTATTTTTGATTGACCGATGTTGGAACTCGAGTCTATCCTACCCAAAATCCTGATCGTAAGCTGGAAAACAATTGCATCTTCATAAACAGTCGAAGTTAACGAGTTTTGAAAGTTAAAGGATTAAAATGAATATTTTTCTAAACTTTCAAACTGCTGTCGGTCGGTGTTTGATTGAGATTTGATCTCATATGTGTCACTAGTTTAAATGTTAACTATATTCCAAGCGTTTGCTCTCATTATGCGTTTAGCTTTCTTGCATGTGCAGATGCTAAAGGCGAGGAGAACATGTTCGATGAAAAAGGTTTGGAATGAAGACACGAAGTGGAGGCACTCAAAGGATAAAATGATCGAGTTGCCGCTGTCCCTTCATCAACACCTCAAGGATCTGAAGAATTGACAAGTCAAAAGATTCACGAGCATGACTCAATGGAGAGCTCAATCTAAGGGGGAGTTTGTCAACACACTTTCTACATTAAACGGGGAGTTTGTTGATACACTTTCTGCTTACGACGCGTGAAAACTTTGAAGATCCTCCGACATGAAAGACATAGAAGACGAACCATCACGAGTAGCGTCCAAGGGGGAGTTTGTTGATGCACTTTGTGTGGGCGCGACTCGGCTCGGTTCGACTCGGCCTTGAAGACTTGAAGACACGAAGATCGAGACAAAGCTACAGCCAAGGGGGAGTTTGTTGGTGCACTTTTGTCTGTACTTTGTCTGTATTTCGTCATGATACAAAACGATGTCTTATGTTAGTCTGGGTTACGTCTTAGTTTGTTACAATGTGCGTTCGATGTAAGTTTGACCAAGTCAACCATCCTCCTGGTTTGACTTGGCCAAACAGTTAGCACATTGGTTGTTAGTTGTGTGTGTCGAAGGATAGATCATCGAAGGATAGTTTATATCCTTCGATGATAAGCTCGAAAGATAGCATTCGATAGATGGACCTCGAAGGATATCATCCTTCGAGGTACATATGGATCCTTCGAGCTGTTTCTGGTCGACAGATGATCCTTCGATCAATCTGTCTGATCCTTCGACCAGACACGCTGTGTCGGGTATAAATACCCGTGTGTTGTGTTCTCTTCGATAAGAAGTTAGACATAGACATACACGAGAGATAAGGCAGAGAGAGACAGGAGAACACACACACTTTGAGAGTTTATAGAACATATCTGTAAACATTGAGCTTGTAACCGGATCCTTCATTCGTATTAATACATGTGGTGTTAATCGGTGAATCTTGCGTGTTGTGTTTGTGCTTGTTCTCGTATAAAGTCTCGGTTGCATGCTAGCTTGGATTCCGCACTCGCTAGTGTGTTTGATATAACAAGGATAAGGTTTTATCTCATCCTCTAGAGGGACCTACACAACTTACGTGTCTTTCAACATAAGCTACGTGTAAGCCTACAAGAACTTTGGAGGTAGTATAAATATAGGATACTTCACAATTTTCTCAGTTTCTTTTTGTCTCTTTGGCGCCCCCTATTTCTTTTCATATATATTAATTCATTCTATAATAATAATAATAATAATAATAATAATAATAATAATAATAATAATAATAATAATAATAATAATAATAATAATAATAAAGCCCTACCCCTTTTTAAGAGTTTTAACTCCCGATCACCGCTACCCTTTCCGATTGATCTGGAGCCCCATAACGCATGTCAAGTATAAGGACCTTCAAAAATGCTCCAAAACGATCCGTAAGTGAAAACCTAGACCCCTGAAACCCTAATGTATATGAAAATCAAGAAAATCAGATGTTTGGTCTTCTCGCGGGCCGCGTAAAGAATAGGCAGGAGGTCATGCGGGCTGCGTCAACTTGAGAGTTGACCGGATAAGCATCCGGGGCTACGTGTCATCCACGTAGCACACCTACTCGTGACCCAGCAAGCCTATACATAGACTAGACCTCCTCGCGGTCCGCGTAAGGTTTGTTTTAGGGCTCACACAGGCTGCGACAACCTCAGAAATCAGCTATAAATAGTTTGGTCATGAGCAGTTCGTCTGTGTTCGACAAATTCTCTCCAAACGAAGATTTACTGCCCAAAATCATAATTTTCATTAAGGAGGCGCTGCTACGATACAGGGTATTAACTCGATCGCTGCTACGATTCAATATCCGATCAATTGAAACTATCCGACAGGATGTTTAAGTGCGGCCCAAACTCGGGGTTATAATTACAGGGATTAAGTCATGGTTATCTTGAATCACTAGCTAGTGGGGTATTGTGCACATTACTAATTTCTCACGGTTAGGCTAATAAATCCTAACAGTGATAATCATCACTACTTGGGGAAAGACCCAATAGTGGTATGACCATCGTCAACAGGTGACACGGCGCCAGATAAAAATAAGATAGAAGCCATTGTAATCGCTCTTATGCTGTAATTTATAACTAATGGTCATTTTATAAAACCTGAATGAACTCACTAGTATTTCCTGCTGACCAAATCTTTTTAAAACGCGTTTCAGGTAATTACAGTAGATCAGGAATTAGAGTTGGATGCAGCACCAACAAAGCTTACAGAAGTGGCTTATTTTATCAATTAAATTGAGAAAAGTTGTTTTATGTATTCGAATTTATCCTATATAAAAGCTACCTTTTTAAAACATGGTTTTATCACATCTATTTAATAAATAAAAAATCCGGTGTTTTCTATACTCTGATATTTTTTCCTAACTCACGATTCTGACGAAATTTCCGCTGCACTACTTTTCAAAATAACCACCGGTACCACTTGGCTGCTCGCGGCTCCTGATTCCGTCCAGGGTGGGGTCGGGGGTCGTGACAGAAGGTGGTATCAGAGCCACTGATTTAAGCCAATAGGTGTTGTGATAATAATACCTAAGCTTAAATAACAAAGTTAGGAAATTACTATTAACTGGTAGCACATATGATAGCATTTAGACTTGAACTTAAGAAAAGATGCCTTAGTATCAGCTTCGAGATAAGCTAAATACTTGTTTAAATAAAGTGTGATGTGTTTTGATATACCGTGAGAATAATAACTAGAACGTTGCAAGTATAATAAATAAGCAATAACACTTGACCACTGTTATTTCTTATTTATTAGTACTACTTTATTCTAGAATATAATATGTCATGTGAAGACTAATTTGCTTAGTCTTTGTTGAAAGTCATTATGCACTTTCCAAATCATGATTTAAGAAAAATACTATTTATGGGAAATATAAATTTTTCTCCGGCAAGACTGGATATGGTGTAGCAGACTCTCCAGCTTGTCTGGATATACTTGGGTTACCTCTCCAGCAAGAACCGGATAAGACGGGGTATATAATATGTCAAACAAATGACAAGATTTCCCTAAATAGTATCATCATCTGATATCTGGCTCGTTTTTGGAAATATGAATCTGTTAAATACATTGACCTTATGTAGGGTATGTATATTACAGCATGTGAAATATATGGTTATATAGATATGTATAGCTATAAGGAAATCCAAAACGCATAAGGATTGACGATTTGGAATAAAGCACAAGCATATGTGTCAATAATAAATCTAGATTCTTTATCAAGAATCTCTTGCATATATCTTTAATTCCGATATCAAACATTATTTCGTTTGATCATATGTCTCGTAACTCATGCGACAAAATAAACGACGAGAACCCTTTACGTTGGGACACCATTAAAAGTATAAGAATTTCCAATGCGTTACCATAGACTATTAACGCAAGTAAGAAGCATGTAAAGTTGTGCTAGTACACAAAGGAAAACACATGAAACGTAAATTAAACGTCCACAGACATCAAAGTATATCACACACAACTTTCAAGGCAGGACCTTTGGAAAATATAATTGGGCACGACGACACCAATGCGAATTCCGTCAGCAGAAGAACTACTAATCAAAAAGCAGCACTTTGCCACGCGATCCTACAAACGACATGAATCTCGCTGAAGTACGTTGGAACAAGATTTCACAACCATCGGTGCACAGTCTAATCAGAGTCATAATTATTGACACTGCAAAAGAAGTCACATACCTTTGCAAATCCCCTATTTCATTTTATTCGACATTCCCTGGTAATGACACTTAACAACGGTTATCACACAAAATTCCAGATAAAATTCTTAAATTTCTTTTGTAAAATTTCTGACCTCTGTGAATAGACTTTTGCATTGCTACTCCTCCTAATGGTCATCATACCATGAGGATTTCTTTCATAGTAGCAAATATTGATATGTTTCATTTCTTGGTAAATCCACACCTGCACTGTTTGTTGCGCATGTGGTTCAAGACCACTGGAGGGCTTCATTCTAAGTTGTTGTTTTATTAAAACTCAAATATCGTTCCGCTATACTTGATCTTTGCATTATAAACCGCGTTTTTGCAAAACGATGACTCTTTGATATCGAATCGATGAATTTCTTGAAAAACTCGATTTTCTTTTGAATGATATACATGATTTTTGTTGTAACCATGTCAGAACTTTCTTATTAATACATGAACTCGTTGTGTTTAAACCAACTTCCATTGTTTGAACTTGCTCGCGTTACGTATTCAATTTAAGGTCCCATATGATGGAATGCAGCTATCATATTCAAAATAGTCCCAACAAGCACTTTATTTGTTTTGAACCATAACATGCTTGTTTGGTCTTCGACTTCATTGAATCGTTTCTTTAATCACGATCACCTTGTGGTGAGGTTTTCACAAATTTGAAGCTTGCGCTAATCTCGTTTGCACACATCATATACGGATTTAATTATTTATTTATTTATATTGAATCCACTTTGTTGGGGTATCCTATAAAAGTAATCTTAACACAATCGTGTGCTTAAATAATGGTACACAAATTCATGTCATGTTTCAGTGTATCTCTTAACAGTTCCTACAACATCGATCGAGCATTTCTTGATCTTTTCGATCGAAAAACATTATTCAATTGTTTCATTTTTAATCAAAAATCCTACTAGATTTGTTTGAAACAAACATTCGAACTTACTTAGTTGAACTTTCATTTAATTTAAAAAAAAAACGGTGAACTCGTCCGGTTACCGTTATTATTATTTCGATCTCTACGACACCTTGTGGCGTCGCCATAAACTTGTAGCTTGAGCTAATCTATATACCTTTCGCTTGACTCATTCTTGAAAATGGTAATACAACTATGTGTTAAGACAATGATACACTAAACTTTGTTGTATATCGGTGTATCCTTATAATTCGATAAATGTCAACCCATTGATTTTTCTCATATCATAATTCAATAGTTGACAAATTATTTTTGTACTTCTATTTCATTCAAGCTTGTTGATTCTGAGACTTCCTCAGTTAACAATCAAAGTAAGTTCTCTTTTGATAGTAAATCCTATTGTTCCTAAAGGTCATTCACAACTTGTAAACATTCAATTTAGACATCTATTGGTCATATATCTCTTTTGGTTTAAAGCTAGTCACCTTGTAAATTATATCATTTTATCTCGTTCTTTTGACATCGATTTCTGAAACTAATTCAGTGGAACCATTGAGTCCTATTTATTGTACAACTCATATTCACAAAATTTAATTTTGTATCATTTACCTTAATATTATTTTTATTGACTAAGACATGACATAACTCTAAAAGAGATATTATAGCCCAAATCTCGAGGACGAGATTTAAAACAAGGTGGGGAGGATGTAACATTCCTATTTTTATCATATAAGAATTTTAGGTTTGTTTAAATTTATTAACCACTAGTAACTAGTAACTAGTTTATTTTTAATATAATTATTCGACCCAAATAGTTTTAAAAACTATTTTATATATAGTTGGTTGAAATATTATACTAATTAATTGGCCCGTATATAGGTGACCTTTCTAAATAAAATAAAAGTATATAAAAACTTATATTATTAGACAGGTAGATTACAGGTAAGTTGACTGTTAGAAATATGAATTATCTAGACAGGCCTAGAAACTGTTTAATAATTAAATTATAAAAATACATTATATTTGAACCTACTCCGTTTTTAATGAAACTTGGTTCAAAATGTAGATAAGATTATTCTCGTTCTAATGGTATATTCATAGTTTTATAACACGTCATATTTTAGAAGTTATAAGCGTCAAATAAATGAAGCAGCTGAATTAATTATAATAATAAAATAATAATAAATTTAAAATTTGAGATTTGTGAAATCTTGTGTGTCGAGATAACTATAAAGGAATAAAATTAAAATTAAAATTGAAAAAAAAAACTCTATAATATTGAAATGGTGGACGTGTTTAGCATACAACTTACGTGTCTTTCAACATAAGCTACGTGTAAGCCTCCAAGAACTTTGGAGGTAGTATAAATATAGGATACTTCACACTTCACAATTTTCTCAGTTTCTTTTTGTCTCTTTGGCGCCCCCTATTTCTTTTCATATATATATTAATTCATTCTAAAATAATAGCCCTACCCCGTTTTAAGTGTTTTAACTCCCGATCACCGCTACCTTTTCCGATTCATCTGGAGCCCCATAACACATGTCAAGTATAAGGACCTTCAAAAATGCTCCAAAACGATCCGTAAGTGAAAACCCAGACCCCTGAAACCCTAATGTATATGAAAAATCAATAAAATATGATGTTTGGTCTTCTCACGGGCCGCGTAAATAATAGGCAGGAGGTCACGCGGGCCGCGTCAACTTGAGAGTTGACCGGATAAGCATCTGGGGCTACGTGTCATCCACGTGGCACACTTACTCGTGACCCAACAAGCCTATACATAGACTAGACCTCCTCGCGGGCCGCGTAAGGTTTGTCTTAGGGCTCACGCGGGCCGTGACAACCTCAGAAATCAGCTATAAATAGTTTGGTAATGAGCAGTTCGTCTGTGTTCGACAAATTCTCTCAAAACGAATATTTACTACCCAAAATCATAATTTTCATTAGGGAGGCGCTGCTACGATACAGGGTATTAACTCGATCGCTGCTACGATTCAATATCCGATCAATTGAAACTATCCGACAGGATGTTTAAGTGCTGCCCAAACTCGGGCTATACTTTGTCATTAGTCGTGAATCCGATAGGATGTTTGAGTGCCACCCGAACTCGGGGTATACTTTGTCATTCGTCGTGAAAACGGTGGATGTTTAAGTATTGCACTCTGTCATTCGTTGCGAATCCGATGGATGTTTAAGTGTTGCACTTTGTCATTCGTCGTGAGGGTTTTAATCTCGTGAGTTATCGTAAATGTTGTATTAGTTACTAACCTAGTTCGTATGCATTATTATTTGAATTAGGTTACAAGGCTAATCAGTAGGCTAAACTCTGCCCATTTAAACCTGCAATGTGAGTCATTCTCTTTTTATCAACTATGTTTTACAATACTCCAATCATTTTCAAAAAGTTATAATTACAGGGATTAAGTCGTGGTTATCTTGAATCACTGGCTAGTGGGGTATTGTGCACATTACTAATTTCTCACGGTTAGGCTAATAAATCCTAACAGTGATAATCATCACTACTTGGGGAAAGACCCAATAGTGGTATGACCATCGTCACCAGGTGACACGGCGCCAGATAAAAATAAGATAGAAGCCATTGTAATCGCTCTTATGCTGTAATTTATAACTAATGGTCATTTTATAAAACCTGAATGAACTCACCAGTATTTCCTGCTGACCAGATCTTTTTAAAACGCGTTTCAGGTAATTACAGTAGATCAGGAATTAGAGTTGGATGCGGCACCAACAAGGCTTACAGAAGTGGCTTATTTTATCAATTAAATTAAGAAAAGTTGTTTTATGTATTCGAATTTATCCTATATAAAAGCTATCTTTTTTAAAACATGGTTTTATCCCATCTATTTAATAAATAAAAAATCCGGTGTTTTCTAAACTCTGATACTTTTTTCTTAACTCACGATTCTGACAAATTTCCGCTGCACTACTTTTCGAAATAACCACCGGTACCACTTGGCTGCTCGCGGCTCCCGATTCCGTCCAGGGTGGGGTCGGGGGTCGTGACATGCGCTGTCAATTAGACATATGTCTTCTCCATTAATAGGGATCTTAGTTACATACTCCATATGCTTCAAAAGAAAACAAAACCATATGAATAAAATGTCTAACATGCTTCAAACATAACAAATCTCAAAATGTTTCATACGCATCAAAACAAAACAAAACGAAATCTCAAAAGGTCTTAAAGAAATGAAGGAAATAACATCACTTAAAAACTAATAATTCATATGTAAGGAAAATTGCAAGCATCCAACTGGGTTGTATCAACCACGATATCACCAGAATCCAAGTTAGTTGGCTCAATAAGGAAATCATCATAATCCAGATTAGTTGTATCATTATGATCTTTATGACCATCAGTGACATCAACATTTGCAACTTCATATGTAAAATTTGTTTCTATTTCTTTTGCTTTGTCTTTGATGGATTGTTGATAAAGTTCCGCCAAGTGTTTGGCCGTACGACAAGTCTTCGACCAATGATTGTTACTTCCACATCGGTAACATGCATTCGATGAAGATCCCACCTTCTTTTTTTTTTTCATCACTGGATTTATTTTCATTATTATGCCACTTTTGGTGGGTCCCTTTGTTTTTAAACTGAACACTGTGATAATTTCCTCGGCCACGTCCACGACCATGACCAGGACCACGGCCATAACCACGACCACGATGATAACCTCGACCACGTCTGTAACTTTCACTTTGGCCATTATATGTTGCCACATTAGCTTCAGGGATTGGGGTTGCTCCAACCGGACGAGTCTCATGATTTTTCATTAAGAGCTCATTGTTTTGCTCAGCCACAAGCAAACATGATATTAACTCACTATATTTGGTGAAACCCCTTTCACGATATTGTTGTTGCAGTATCACATTCGAGGGGTGAAATGTTAAGAATGTTTTTTCCAACATTTCCTTATCAGTAATATTTTCACCACATAGAATCAATTGTGATGTGATTCTAAACATTGCCGAGTTGTACTCGCTTATAGACTTAAAGTCTTGCAACCTTAAATTGATCCACTCGTAACGAGCTCTCGGTAATATTACCGTTTTCTGGTGGTCATACCTTTCTTTCAGGTTGGTCCAAAGGACAAGTGGATCCTTGATAGTGAGTTACTCACTTTTCAAAGCCTCATGAATATTGTTTTGGTCAAAATTACCTAAGTAATTAAGTGAACAAATTAGTTAAGTGAGGTAGTGTGCTAGAAGTGTTCGTGAAAAATATGCTTGTTAAGTTGTTTACAAAAAGAATTTCAGGATATAGCTCAGGATACCGAGCTGTATCAACAATCAAACAATGAGCAGAAATGTAAAGGTTGACACGAGATATACGAGGAAAGCCCTTGATCAATCTAGATCTCCGGCATAAAACCTTGGGAGCTGACAATCGTCGGCTGCCTTGTTCTTCTTATTGCTTGAATAACCAGGATACAGTGCAGGATATGGCTCAGATCAATGCTAAGTGGTACAACGATTACAAGTGTTGAGTGTTTGTGCGTAATAGAAAGAAAAAAGAAGTGTGAGTTCGAGAGTAGAGAGTGAAGTGTGTGTTCCTATTGATCTGGCCTTCTATTTATAGTTACAAATAACAAACTAACTCTCCTATTATTCCGGGATGCTGGGAATATTCCATTCTGAATGTTGGGGGCCTGTTTTTACTTGTTTTCCACGTGCTTATTGACTATAAAACCGGGTCTTCAGCTCATATAACCGTTACAACGTTAATAACATTGACCAGCATCCGAAATTCTTGCGGAATATGCCTTTCTTCTTTTCTGACCGTTACAAGAGCTATTCTTCCACCATCAACGTCTTTATCCTGACCAATTTGAGCGGGTCTTCAGGATGACTTGGTCCTCATGAACGTTAGTCCCTTGTAACCAACATTTTACAAGCCAATCGTTAGTAATAGTCAGGATACTGCCTCAGGATGTTACCAATATCCTGACCCGGTATACTGATACGGTATCCTGATCCGATATCCTGATCATATACAACTAATAAAAAATCAAGATACAAAGTCAGGATATGGGCTCAGAATTTCACCCATAACAATTGTCCCCAAAAATATAACTGTTGGATATCCTGATTCCAACGGATATATTTTTTAGTCATTCCAACATGTCTGGTAAAGATATCTGTTTTAAATATTCCTGCATAGGTTTGGTTACTTCAGAATACTATCATGTAATGAAATTAGAATTACTCCCTTTTACGCAGATTCCATTAAGGACCCTGCTACTTTTGATCTAGAGGAGCTTGACCGCTTTTCTAAGACTGCCTTGGTGAAAAAGGAGCCATATGTTGCCATCAGCTCTAAGCCCTCTACTGCTGCTGCCGAAGGTTTCTCTTATGGTGACCTTGGCTTCATGGAATCCACCGAGCCCATGATCTCCTTCCCTAGTAAGGTAAGTATCCAGATCCTGTATCCTGTACACATATACTGAACCTGTGTCCTGGTTAGTTTGTCTTTAATGATACCTGTATTTTGTAGGGTCTAAATCATCTGGCCATCCTGCACTTAGAACAATTTTAATTTCCTGCAAGTAGAATAGTTTGACAGTTGAAGGTGGAGGGATCCTGTGTTTTCAGGACGAAGCCTTCAACTGTTTATGTAAATATGCTTTAAAAACTTAATTGTGTTCTTGGTGAATGGGTCTCTTTTTGAGATGAAACCAAGAATACAATCTTTTGGACCAATAATAATAAACTAACCTTTTAGCCTTATTCGTTGTTGTTATGTTTTTATTTTGAAAGGTATGTTTTGAATATCCTGATCAAATATCCTGGTCAGGATACTGATGAAATGCCTTCTGAATGTTAGACAAAACTTGGTTGAATATGACTTTTTAGAAAACTTAGATCATTTAAATAAGGTTTTCGAGACTTGAATAATAAATCATACCTGAAACACTTAGGCAATAATTTCCAACCTTAACCTTTGAATCCTTTGCAATGTCCCCGGCATGGATGTCCCCTGTCTGTGCAGGATATTGCATCAGTGCATGACATACTTGAGTATTTCTTCACTTAGTGATTAAACTTCGTAGCTTCTTATCCACAAAAGAACGTGTGTAATCACTGCTTGTCATATCTTTGCAATCTTGTTAAAAACTTTAGTTTTACTGGGGATAAACCCTTAATGTATTGTGGATAAACCCTTAGTATCCAGGGGAAAATCCCAAATTTTCGTGCGCTACAGGCGGGAGTGTGGAAATCCAAAAACTTAGAAAGGTGAAAACCTTTAAACCTTAGAAGAGTGTGAAAACACTCTTGTTTTCGTGCGCTACAGGCGGGAGTGTATAAACTCCAATTAGAAAGGTGAAAACCTTTAAACCTTAGAGAGTATGAAAATACCCTTTCGCGAGAGAGGGTGATCAATCCTCATATACCTTAAGGATCCAGGGTATAGCCAACAGTAACGAAATTGTCAGCCACTTTTACATGAACTGGTCCCGCCACCTTGAACTATCCCTGGATAACTTGCGCTCCAGGCGGGGTGTTTAAACCCAATTCGTGAGAAAGGTGAAAACCTTTAAACCTTTGAAGGGATCAGGATCCCTTAAACGTAAGAGAGGGGGCCAATCCTCTAATATTTTGAGTTATCCTGAGTGCATATCCTGGAGCTGTTTCCTGGAGCATATGCTGCAAAACAATTGTAAACTAAGGTGGGTGTTAGCTTGGCTAACACCCCTCCGATGCCTAAGTCAGTATTGGGTTCAAGATAATAAACGAATTCAAATATATTTAAGAGAGATAGAATACATACCATTCTGAGATAGAAATTAAATTCTATTCCTACTTTAAATAGAGCTTTAAGTGTATAGCATTCCAGGATCTTGGTAGCATTTCCCCTTCCATGCTCCTGAGTCGGTATGCTCCTTTTCCTAATTCTGATTCAACCTCATATGGTCCTTCCCATTTTGGAGCCAGTTTTCCATCAGCAGGATTAGTGGTATTTTGAAAAGCCATTCTTAACACCCAATCCCCAACTTTGAATCTTCTAGTCCTTATATTCTTGTTGTATGCTCTGGATATCCTTTGTTGATATGCTGCCATCCTTAGTCTTGCTGCATCTCTTGTCTCATCTATGGTGTCCAAATCCTGGCACAAAGCTTCAGGATTCTGCTCAGGGTCCTAGAGGATAGATCTCGCAGTAGGTATCACCATCTCTGTTGGAATCACTGCTTCTGCTCCGAATGCCAAGGAAAATGGTGTCTGGCCAGTTGCATTCTTTACCGTTGTTCTATCGGCCCAAAAAACAAAGGGTAGTTCTTCTGCCCATTTTCCTTTCTTAGTTCCTAATCTCTTCTTCAAGTTGTTAACAATTATCTTGTTTGAGGATTCAGCTTGTCCGTTTGCTTGAGGATGTACCGGGGTGGATGTGATCATCTTGATTCCCCAACTCTTGCAAAAGTCAGTAGTTCTCTTGCTTATAAACTGAGACCCATTGTCACAAATGATTTCAGCTGGTACTCCAAACCTGGTCAGGATATTCCTCTTTATGAAGGGTACTACTTCTTGATCTCTGACTTGAGCAAACGCTTCAGCCTCCACCCACTTAGAGAAATAATCAGTCATTGCCAGCATAAAGACTTTTCCTCCTGGAGCTTTTGGCAATTTCCCTACTATGTCCATTCCCCATTTCATGAATGGCCAAGGGGAAGCTATAGGATATAGTGGTTCAGCTGGTTGATGTAGTATGTTACTGTGCCTTTGACATGCATCACATATTCGAGCATATTCTGTAGCATCTTTCCTCATCGTTGGCCAATAGTATCCTGTTCTCAACACCTTTGAGAATAATGACCTGCCCCCAGTATGGTTACCACAATCCCCATCATGTATTTCCTGAAGTACTTCTTTAGTTTCGGGATCCTCCAAGCACCTTATACAAGATAGTATGGTCCTGCAAGAGATTTCTTATACAAGATATTATTTATAATGGTGAATCGTGATACCTTCATCCTAAATGCCTTATGATTTTCGTCTTTAGGGATGTGTCCTTCCTTGAGATATCTTATGATTGGAGCCGTCCAGGATTTAGAATCCTCCTTAGGATATTCTGCATCAGGATCCTGGATACTTATTACTTCTTTATCCTGAGGATTCATTGCAGGATATAAGATATGTAGTATTGGTATCTGGGTTCCTTCCGGTATCCTGACCGATGATCCCAGGTTTGCTAAGGCATCTACTTCAGCATTATCTTCCCTTGGTACCTGTTCAAGTGTAAAAACATCGAAATATCCTGCTAATTTTTTGAGAATATCGAGGTATTCGATTAATTTCTCACCCTTAACTGCATAGGATCCATTAAAATGATTAGTGATTAACAAGGAGTCAACATATACTTGCAAACTTATAATATTCATGTTCTTAGCCAATTCTAATCATGCAATCAAAGCCTCATATTCTGCTTCATTATTAGTGGCAGGAAATTCACATCTAATAGCCTGGGGTATTTTGTCCCCATGTGGCGATTTTAGTAGTATACCCAAACCTACACCTCTTACATTAGATGCACCATCAGTATATAGTGTCCAGGATCCTAAGGATTCTCTTAATTGCTGAACTTCTAGGTCTACTTCACCCTGAATATCACTACTGAAATCAGCCACAAAGTCGGCTAAAGCCTAAGATTTTATAGCATTTCTAGGTTCATATACTAGATCATAGGCACTTAATTTTACTGACCACTTAGCCATTCTACCCGACATCTCAGGTTTCCTAAGCACATTCTTAACAGGATAATTAGTTTTAACATGAATCCTGTGTGTCTCAAAATAATGTCTAAGCTTAGTTGATGCCATAACTAGGGCTAATATCATTTTTTTTCTAGATGAGAATATCTAGTTTCAGCATCTAATAAACTTTTACTAACGTTATAGACAGGATACTGCTGACCTTCATGATCCTTTACAAGGACGGCACTTACTGCATTCCCTGATACTGCGAGATATAGGGATAATGGTTCACCATCCTCAGGCTTCATTAATAGAGGTGCGGTTGAAAGATATTGCTTTAATTCCTGTAGGGCTGCTTCATGCTTTTCTCCCCACTCGAACCTCTTATTCTTCTTTAGGATATCATAGAATTCCTTGCATTTTTCTGAGGATCTTGATATAAATCTGTTTAATGCTGCTACTCGCCCTGTTAATCTTTGAGCATATTTCATATTTGAAGGTGACTTGATATCCAAGATAGCTTTAATCTGCTCCGGGCTTGCTTCTATCCCCCTTTTAGTCACCATGTATCCTAAAAACTTTCCTGCCCCCACTCCAAAATGGCACTTGGCAGGGTTTAGTTTCATATTATACTGGTCCAGGATATCAAATGCTCCTTTAATATCCTGGAGATGATCCTCAGCCTTCTTGGATTTGACTACCATATCGTCAATGTACACCTCCATGGTGTCCCCCAGTTTGTCTTTAAACATCATGTTCACCAATCTCTGGTATGTTGCACCTGCATTTTTCAAACCAAAAGGCATAGCAGTATAACAGTAAATACCTGTTGGTGTCGTGAAAGCAGTATCCTCCTGGTCTAAAGGTTCCATTTGGATCTGCTGGAATCCTGAGGATGCATCCATGAAGGTTAACATCTCATGCCCGGCAGTGGCATCCACCATCGAGTCTATATGAGGCAGAGGGAATGGGTCTTTAGGACATGCTTTGTTCAAGTCTGTGTTATCTACACAAACTCTCCATTTCCCATTCTTCTTTTGAACCACGGCCACATTTGCTAGCCACTTGGGAAATTTGACTTCCCTGATCATCTTGAACTTCAATAGTCTTTCAACCTCTTCTTGAATAATTATGTTTCGTTCTGGAGCAAACTTCCTTCTCTTTTGTTGGATAGGCTTGAAAGACCTGTCAATTCCAAGCTTGTGAGTTATAATATCCTTAGAAATACCTGTCATATCCTCATGCTTCCATGCGAATGTTGACATCCTGCATTTCAAAAAGTTAGTTAACTGATTTTCAATATCCTGAGGGATATAGGCTCCTACGAGCACCGAGATATCTGGATTATCCTGATCCAGGATAATTTTCTATACATCCTGCTCTGAAGCCTCCACGATATCCTGGGCCCGCATCTTTAATTGCTATCCTGCTTTGGATTTTCTTGAGGCCTTCATTGAAGAGGAGTAGCACTCCTTCGCCTCTTGTTGGTCACTTTCAACTTTGACTACCCCCCAAGGAGTAGGGATCTTAACATACTGATGATAGGTGGAAGGTACAGCTTTCATATCGTGAATCCATGGCCTGCCCAATATAATATTATAGCAGGATAATGAATCCATGACACAAAACCGTTGCATCGAGTTTACTCCTTCGACATATACGGGCAGTTTGATCTCCCCAACAGTATTCCTTGCTTCTCCACTAAACCCTACAAGCACAGTGGACTTTGAGGTAATCTCTATCTCGGGGATGTTCATTCTCTTCAAGGTTTCCAATTGGATGATGTTGACTGAGCTGCCATTATCCACCAGTATCCTGCGTACAAAGTGATTAGCAACATATAAAGTTATTACCAGAGTATCATGATGAGGATCCTGGACAGTATCCTGTCATCACTATCGAACGTGATCACTTTATCAGTCGTGAGGGTTGACATCCTGGTTGGCTTATCTCCTCTTTCTGCCTTGGCCTCCTTCGTGTGTCTTTTCGCCGCAGAACATGATGTCCCGCAAATGTCGGATCCTCCTGAAATGAAATTAATTATCTTGGCATCCGCAGGAGGTGATGCTGCCCGTTCAGGATCCTTCTCAGTATCCTGGCCCTTATTCTTCTTTCTTCCCAGGAGATCCTTCAGATATCCCTTGCTCAAGAGATAGCTTATTTCTCTCCTTAAAGCAATGCACACCACTTGGATTTATCCTTCCAATCAGTTTTTTGTTGATTCTTCCGTGGCCATCTTGCTTTGTCTCCTAAACCCTACATAGCATACATCAGTTCAGGTATATTAACAGAAAAACAATATTCAGATAACTCAGGATACTCCTCAGGATCCTCGTCTTCAACAACATTCACTTTTTTTGTTGTCATTCCCGCCATATGGCTTAGAGCGATATGGTTTATATGTTGAGGATGCATTCATCCTCTCTTCCATTTTCTTGTCATCCTCGAGCCTTATGTATTTTAAGGCCCTGTTCCAAGCTTCGTCCAAGTTCCTGCAAGGATTCATCACAAGATCTTGATAAAACTGAGAATCCTTCTGTATCCCCATTTTGAACGCTTGTACTGCCGTGGCAACATCAAGGTTTGGGATATCCATGGATTCTCTACTAAATTTGTTAACATAGTCCCACAGGGATTCTTGAGGTCCCTGTGCTATCCTGTAAAGATCACTTGTTAGTTTTTCAAAGCTCCTGATGCTTCTTTAAGATCTGACGGGATAGGGTTAATCTCCATCCTCTCCCTATACTGGGCAATATGCTCCTGAGGATCCGTCGTCCCATCATACGGTTTCACGTTGGGAGTCTGGAATCTCTTTGGGATTTCTGCATCACAAATGGGGTGAGCAAAACGGGATATGTTGTGACTATCCCGGGATACTTCCGGTACAGATTGCACTATCCCAGGCACACTTGATATCATATCCTTCAACTTTTGAAGCTCTCTGGTTATCGCTGATGTCACACCTGTATCCTGCAATGATCCACGATTATTAGTAACAAGGATACTGGTGTTAACAGACAAGTTACCATTTTGGCGATTCTAGCCATATCCTGGAGATTATCCTAGAGCATATCCTGGATCCCTCACAGTCGACATTCTAGCCATTAAGGGTATCTCCGGAATATTGCTCTGAGAACGAATCGGTATGATATTGCCCTGATTATCCTCAGTATATACTGCTGAACTAAAGTTCAACATCCTGGCCTGCAGATGGGTATCAGTATCCTCAGCAGGTATCTTGGAGTTGGACTTCAAGAGTTGTATTTCCTTCATTATGACTTGGCTAGTATCCTGTTGTTTCTTCATTTGATCTTGTATATCACCAAACAAAGTTAAAATTTCATCATTAGAAACCATAATAGGAGTTCTCCCTGGAACACCAGATCTGTTGACATTCTGAACGGGAGGAGTGTCTCAGGATATTTGGCTTTCATTTCTCTTTAAGGAGCTTGAACTTGTGGAGGAGGAGGAAGCACCAAACCAGTTGTTGCAGAGGTTGTAGTAGGCATGGTTGAAGAGCTCATGTTTGATTTTGAGACCATTGAAAATAGTTGTGCAAAAAGTTTCGAAAAAAGAAAACCAAGTAACGATTTTAGCAAGGTTTTTAGCAAGAATAGCACCACTTGCCCCACGGTGGGCGCCAAATTGTTTTGGTTAAAATTACCTAAGTAATTAAGTGATCAAATTAGTTAAGTGAGGTAGTGTGCTAGAAGTGTTCGTGAAAAATATGCTTGTTAAGTTGTTTACAAAAACAGTTTCAGGATATAGCTCAGGATACCGAGCTGTATCAACAATCAAACAATGAGCAGAAATGTAAAGGTTGACACGAGATATACGAGGAAAGCCCTTGGTCAATCTAGATCTCCAGCATAAAACCTCGGGAGCTGACAATCGTCGGCTGCCTTGTTCTTCTTATTGCTTGAATAACCAGGATACAGTGCAGGATATGGCTCAGATCAATGCTAAGTGGTACAACGATTACAAGTGTTGAGTGTTTGTGCGTAATAGAAAGAAAAAAGAAGTGTGAGTTCGAGAGTAGAGAGTGAAGTGTGTGTTCCTATTGATCTGGCCTTCTATTTATAGTTACAAATAACAAACTAACTCTCCTATTATTCCGGGATGCTGGGAATATTCCATTCTGAATGTTGGGGGCCTGTTTTTACTTGTTTTCCACGTGCTTATTGACTATAAAACCGGGTCTTCAGCTCATATAACCGTTACAACGTTAATAACATTGACCAGCATCCGAAATTCTTGCGGAATATGCCTTTCTTCTATTCTGACCGTTATAAGAGCTATTCTTCCGCCATCAACGTCTTTATCCTGACCAATTTGAGCGGGTCTTCAGGATGACTTGGTCCTCATGAACGTTAGTCCCTTGTAACCAACAATTTACAAGCCAATCGTTAGTAATAGTTAGGATACTGCCTCAGGATGTTACCAATATCCTGACCCGGTATACTGATACGGTATCCTGATCTGATATCCTGATCATATACAACTAATAAAAAATCAAGATACAAAGTCAGGATATGGGCTCAGAATTTCACCCATAACAAATATGATGGCGTAAAAAGATCATGGCTTTTGCCTTATCTTGGGTAGTTGCTTTATTTCCTTCTTTAATTGCTTTCACCCAAATTATTGGCATTCAAATGTATTTCAGCATCCAATACCCATGACAAATAGTTTTTCCCAGTAATGTCTAGGGCCATGAACTCAAGCTTCGCAAGATTTGTCATGATGAACTATATTATAAATAAAAAAACATATGAGTTAATATATGTCTTTGATTTATAAATTAATATATATCAAAGTTAGAGGCACCGTTAATATATGTCACTCTAATTTATATACATATCAAACTTAAAAGCAACATTTACTGTAACTATGATTATTCGAAATAATAAGATGTCTCTTTTAACAGTTGAATAATGTTAAAAAATAATAACAATATTATCATAACAATTAGATCAAATTCAAAACCATTTAAGTTTATTAAGTGTTTCTGAGAGCTAAAACCATTTAAGTTTATTATTATAAGTTTATTAAGCTTGCAACATGTGCGGATCGGCAGATCCTTGCCATCTTATTGAATGTTCTTACTTGATTAAAGATCCAAATAACGAAAGATTGCAACACCAATCACAAATAAATAAAACATCTTGATTTAGAAAACTATTTTTTGCTATAAAAAAAAACTATGTACCAAAATCCCACATCTGTTCAATTGTGTAAAAAAAATCACTTGTAAATCTTCATAAAATGACTAATTAACCTTTTTAGTAATCAAAATTCCCACACAGAATCACTCTGTGTAAGCAAAAGAAAAAAAAACACAAGTCACAATATGCAAATCCCTAGTCCACAAGCCTAATTATAAAAACGGATCACAGATAGCTAATTGGCACAAATGATATCACAAACCACAAATAAATATTCCATATACAATAAATCATTATTAGTATAATATCAAATATCCACAGACCTCGAACAGATTAAAATTTAGATTATAATTGCAATACAAAAAAAAAACTACCAAATCCCTAATTCTATAACATTTATTACGAAAGGTTAAGAATGTTTTAATATTAAGTGTTTTTATAACATGATCTCAAATATTAATAATGGATTGTATATTTATCATGGTAATTTGTTCTTTTAATTAACTCTAGGACAAAAACAATATAATAATAATAACAATATTATTATAAGTTTATTATTATGATTCTTTTGGAAATTCAAAAGAATAATAACATGAATCTCTAACACAACCCACAATCGTATGAATTACAATATGGATTATGTATGAGGGTGATGAATAATGGTAAAATAATTAGAGAATATGATATACCTTATGATTGTGTGGTCCAAAGCAAGCATGCTGATAACGTGTTATGAACAAGCCTAATAGCAAGAAGATGAGAAGAATAATTGGGAGAGAAGGGGATGTTTAGTATTAATGGTGCATCATTTACATTAGAATACATTGAGTATTTATAAGGGGAAAAAGCTTGGAGAAGAAGTTGGACTATATTAGGAATTGATAATCATAATATCATTAATTATTTATAACAATTTGATTTTTTTCTGTTACAATTTAATAATTCTTTTTCTTTACCATTGTCCAAATTACATTTGTATAAATGGGGTAAGGATAGTGTAAAAAGGGCCTAAAGTGTGAGAAGTGTATTATAACACTATATATAATAAATATTATATAACACCATATAAACACCGTATAACAATATGTAACACCATATAATACCATATAACACTATGTAACACTATATATCATTATATAACAAATATAACATTATAGGTTGTCTGATAGCATGTCTATGATAGATGTATAGTGTTATATTTGTTATATAATGATATATAGTGTTACATAGTGTTATATGGTATTATATGGTGTTACATATTGTTATACGATGTTTATATGGTGTTATATAATATTATATATAGTGTTATAATACACTTCTCACACTTCTTACAATTTGAGCACTTTTTAAAGGATCCTCCTCTACATGTATAAATGATATTAAACTCTTATCATACTTAAAGAATGGTTTAATTTTAAGAAATTACTTTTTCCACACCTACAACTACAAAAGGTAGGGAATGTGTGGAAAAACAACCTATTTTATATTGTGAGAAATTGGACCATGTGTAATAAAATAAGCAAGAAATTTGTGGTTAATGAACAAAAGTCAATGATAGTATGAGGGATCCATAGGATAATCAAGATCTTATAATATTTCCACATGTATAAAAGAATCAAATGATTGATAAAATGAAGGTACGTCTCGTTAAAAAAACTAGGGTCCAACTTTGAAAGCAAACAGTGCTATTAAGAATCAAATACGTAAAATCTAGAATTATTGACTAATCTGGAAAATTCTCCAAACTACATGGATCAACACTATAACTTACTCTTATTCTACCTTATTTTAAAATAATATATTTTCGGTTATGTTCGTTAAAAGTGTGTTTATGCTATTGATGAATGAACATAAGGCTAGACGGTATGGGGAGCGTCCCCCACCCGTCCAGGCCGGGCGACGAAGCACACACCGTGCTGCCCCCCGTAACTTTCACTTTGGCCATTATATGTTGCCACATTAGCTTCAGGGATTGGGGTTACTCCAACCGGACGAGTCTCATGATTTTTCATTAAGAGCTCATTGTTTTGCGCGGCCACAAGTAAACATGATATTAACTCACTATATTTGGTGAAACCCCTTTCACGATATTGTTGTTGCAGTATCACATTCGAGGGGTGAAATGTTAAGAATGTTTTTTTCCAACATTTCCTTATCAGTAATATTTTCACCACATAGAATCAATTGTGATGTGATTCTAAACATTGTCGAGTTGTACTCGCTTATAGACTTAAAGTCTTGCAACTTTAAATTGATCCACTCATAACGAGCTCTCGGTAATATTACCGTTTTCTGGTGGTCATACCTTTCTTTCAGGTTGGTCCAAAGGACAAGTGGATCCTTGATAGTGAGTTACTCACTTTTCAAAGCCTCATGAATATGATGGCGTAAAAAGATCATGGCTTTTGCCTTATCTTGGGTAGTTGCTTTATTTCCTTCTTTAATTGCTTTCACCCAAATTATTGGCATTCAAATGTATTTCAGCATCCAATACCCATGACAAATAGTTTTTCCCAGTAATGTCTAGGGCCATGAACTCAAGCTTCGCAAGATTTGTCATGATGAACTCTATTATAAATAAAAAACATATGAGTTAATATATGTCACTCTAATTTATATATATCAAACTTAAAAGCAACATTTACTGTAACTATGATTATTCGAAATAATAAGATGTCTCTTTTAACAGTTGAATAATGTTAAAAAATAATAACAATATTATCATAACAATTAGATCAAATTCAAAACCATTTAAGTTTATTAAGTGTTTCTGAGAGCTAAAACCATTTAAGTTTATTATTATAAGTTTATAACATAAGTTTATTAAGCTTGCAACATGTGCGGATCGGCAGATCCTTGCCATCTTATTGAATGTTCTTACTTGATTAAAGATCCAAATAACGAAAGATTGCAACACCAATCACAAATAAATAAAACATCTTGATTTAGAAAACTATTTTTTGCTATAAAAAAAAAACTATGTACCAAAATCCCACATCTGTTCAATTGTGTAAAAAAAATCACTTGTAAATCTTCATAAAATGACTAATTAACCTTTTTAGTAATCAAAATTCCCACACAGAATCACTCTGTGTAAGCAAAAGAAAAAAAAAACACAAGTCACAATATGCAAATCCCAAGTCCACAAGCCTAATTATAAAAACGGATCACAGATAGCTAATTGGCACAAATGATATCACAAACCACAAATAAATATTCCATATACAATAAATCATTATTAGTATAATATCAAATATCCACAGACCTCGAACAGATTAAAATTTAGATTATAATTGCAATACAAAAAAAAACTACCAAATCCCTAATTCTATAACATTTATTACGAAAGGTTAAGAATGTTTTAATATTAAGTGTTTTTATAACATGATCTCAAATATTAATAATGGATTGTATATTTATCATGGTAATTTGTTCTTTTAATTAACTCTAGGACAAAAAAAATATAATAATAATAACAATATTATTATAAGTTTATTATTATGATTCTTTTAGAAATTCAAAAGAATAATAACATGAATCTCTAACACAACCCACAATCGTATGAATTACAATATGGATTATGTATGAGGGTGATGAATAATGGTAAAATAATTAGAGAATATGATATACCTTATGATTGTGTGGTCCAAAGCAAGCGTGCTGATAACGTGTTATGAACAAGCCTAATAGCAAGAAGATGAGAAGAATAATTGGGAGAGAAGGGAATGTTTAGTATTAATGGTGCATCTTTTACATTAGAATACATTGAGGATTTATAAGGGGAAAAAGCTTGGAGAAGAAGTTGGACTATATTAGGAATTGATAATCATAATATCATTAATTATTTATAACAATTTGATTTTTTTCTGTTACAATTTAATAATTTTTTTTCTTTACCATTGTCCAAATTATATTTGTATAAATGGGGTAAGGATATTGTAAAAAGGGCCTAAAGTGTGAGAAGTGTATTATAACACTATATATAATAAATATTATATAACACCATATAAACACCGTATAACAATATGTAACACCATATAATACCATATAACACTATGTAACACTATATATCATTATATAACAAATATAACACTATAGGTTGTCTGATAGCATGTCTATGATAGATGTATAGTGTTATATTTGTTATATAATGATATATAGTGTTACATAGTGTTATATGGTATTACATATTGTTATACGGTGTTTATATGGTGTTATATAATATTATATATAGTGTTATAATACACTTCTTACACTTTGAGCACTTTTTAAAGGATCCTCTACATGTATAAATGATATTAAACTCTTATCATACTTAAAGAATGGGTTAATTTTAAGAAATTACTTTTTCCACACCTATAACTACAAAAGGTAGGGAGTGTGTGGAAAAACAACCTATTTTATATTGTGAGAAATTGGACCATGTGTAATAAAATAACCAAGAAATTTGTGGTTAATGAACAAAAGTCAATGATAGTATGAGGGATCCATAGGATAATCAAGATCTTATAATATTTCCACATGTATAAAAGAATCAAATGATTGATAAAATGAAGGTACGTCTCGTTAAAAAAACTAGGGTCCAACTTTGAAAGCAAACAGTGCTATTAAGAATCAAATACGTAAAATCTAGAATTATTGACTAATCTGGAAAATTCTCCAAACTACATGGATCAACACTATAACTTACTCTTATTCTACCTTATTTTAAAATAATATATTTTCGGTTATGTTCGTTAAAAGTGTGTTTATGCTATTGATGAATGAACATAAGGCTAGACGGTATGGGGAGCGTCCTCCACCCGTCCAGGCCCGGCGACGAAGCACACACCGTGCCGCCCCCCGTAACTTTCACTTTGGCCATTATATGTTGCCACATTAGCTTCAGGGATTGGGGTTACTCCAACCGGACGAGTCTCATGATTTTTCATTAAGAGCTCATTGTTTTGCTCGGCCACAAGCAAACATGATATTAACTCACTATATTTGGTGAAACCCCTTTCACGATATTGTTGTTGCAGTATCACATTCGAGGGGTGAAATGTTAAGAATGTTTTTTCCAACATTTCCTTATCAGTAATATTTTCACCACATAGAATCAATTGTGATGTGATTCTAAACATTGCCGAGTTGTACTCGCTTATAGACTTAAAGTCTTACAACCTTAAATTGATCCACTCGTAACGAGCTCTCGGTAATATTACCGTTTTCTGGTGGTCATACATTTCTTTCAGGTTGGTCCAAAGGACAAGTGGATCCTTGATAGTGAGTTACTCACTTTTCAAAGCCTCATGAATATGATGGCGTAAAAAGATCATGGCTTTTGCCTTATCTTGGGTAGTTGCTTTATTTCCTTCTTTAATTGCTTTCACCCAAATTATTGGCATTCAAATGTATTTCAGCATCCAATACCCATGACAAATAGTTTTTCCCAGTAATGTCTAGGGCCTGAACTCAAGCTTCGCAAGATTTGTCATGATGAACTATATTATAAATAAAAAAACATATGAGTTAATATATGTCTTTGATTTATAAATTAATATATATCAAAGTTAAAGGCACCGTTAATATATGTCACTCTAATTTATATATATCAAACTTAAAAGCAACATTTACTGTAACTATGATTATTCGAAATAATAAGATGTCTCTTTTAACAGTTGAATAATGTTAAAAAAAAATAACAATATTATCATAACAATTAGATCAAATTCAAAACCATTTAAGTTTATTAAGTGTTTCTGAGAGCTAAAACCATTTAAGTTTATTATTATAAGTTTATAACATAAGTTTATTAAGCTTGCAACATGTGCGGATTGGCAGATCCTTGCCATCTTATTGAACGTTCTTACTTGATTAAAGATCCAAATAACGAAAGATTGCAACACCAATCACAAATAAATAAAATATCTTGATTTAGAAAACTATTTTTTGCTATAAAAAAAACTATGTACCAAAATCCCACATCTGTTCAATTGTGTAAAAAAAATCACTTGTAAATCTTCATAAAATGACTAATTAACCTTTTTAGTAATCAAAATTCCCACACAGAATCACTCTGTGTATGTCACACCCCGACCGCGTATAACATGCAACCGCGGCGGAAACGTTGGGGAGTGTTGTAACAGAATTAATTGTTTCATAACCATGACATTCAAAGTTGTATTTTATTTATAAACATAAGAGTTACAGTGTCTTAAACAGGAAATAAAGAGTTCAGAACATAATTAAACTAAGTCTATCTTCATTTTATGTCTCTAAGGCACAGGTCCGCCCTAGTGTCACGATCCTCATCCTACGGAAAAGCTCCTGAAAACACATGTGAAAATAGGTACGTCAGCATAAAAATGCCTGTGAGATACATAAGTTTTGTGAAAATAGGATTCATGACTTATAAGTTTAGGAAAAATTGTTTAATAACAGTCAGTCATGAACCTCGTAAGTTGTTTTGTTTTGTAAATCATTAAAAAGCAATGATATGTATAAGTAAGAGAATAATGTAAGGTTAAATGAATAACCAAGTAAAAATGAGTTTGTATAAGATAAGTTGTTTTGTAAATCAACGTCTTGTGTAAATAAGTTGTTTATGTAAAATGTAATACGTCATATATTGAAATGATTTAAGTAACGCTATGACATGAAATATCATACAAACACTTATTTATAGGAAGTACCAGCGGCGTATCCACCATACTTGTATTATATTACACACGCCTCGTTACCCGAATCATTTACCCAAACCAACCATCAATGTAATTTGTTCATGTATAAATGAATTGTCATGTGTTAATGTGTAAACCATATTTGTCACACCCCCAAAATACCACCTAGGGAGTGTCCCTGTTAGGCGTGTGACAAACCAATAACGAGCCACTAATCATATTGAACCAATCACAAGAGTTAAATAAAATCATCATTTATTACTGAAAACTACCGTCAATAAGTTTGAATGAAAACCAACATGTTCAGCGGAAGCAAATAAAAGAAAACATAGTTAACTGTTTCAAATTAAATGTATGTAATCAATAGACCCATCATTCTTATGCAATCAGCACGACCCATGACCACTCCAGCTACTTCAGACGGCAAGTTCCAAATCCATATAATCTAACGACCTGCGAGCATGCAACAAGTGTATCAGACAACGCTGGTGAGTTCATAGTTTTACGAAAACGTTGGTTACCAAGTGTTTAGTTAATCCATTGAATTTAATTCCGAAAGTAATGTTGATAATACCCCGAATACAAGACGGCTTCTGATTATTTTGCCCTTTCTCCAATGCTCCTATCAAAGCATTGGTCATGACTAGGTCATTAGTTCAACACCCGTCCTCCCAGGAACGGGGTGAGGTTGCCAAACCTAAGTAGCGCTACTAACTAATACCATGTTACCTCCCCGGTAACCAAACAACACGGAGGGACTTTAAAGGTGATAGGAAGAGTATATTATCCAACATTCCCGTTTTTTACCCAAAAGACTTATCCCTTCCCGGGATACCCACTGACTGTCCCAACCACCGGGACGCATGCTCAAAAGTAATGAACTCACCTGTGGTTTGCTCGGTAAGATTAAGTACTTGTTTATTAGTTGGTCAAACACGTCCTAAAATAGTTACCGATTACAGTCAGTTCCACATGCACATGTACCACACTTTTCACGTATAAATAATCTACGTATTCATTGTTCACATCAAGCACATTTAATGCACATCACATTTACAATTACTGTTTGGGGTCACGTACTAGCACATCAGTCACACCTCTTTCGTTCATACTACGCCAATAACGTATCAGAAAATACCCCGTTATAATTCAATCAATAGTACACAAATAATCAACACATTCCATGAACACATAATGAAATAGTTCTAGTGTGCATCCTACATAGTCATACCCTTAGTGCTCCCCATTCTGGATCGGCCCAAATTCAGAAAACAACATAACTACACACATTTAATATGCTCCTAAAAGTATTTCCCAGCCCCGTGCGACCCAGACAAGGTGCGGCCCAACCTGAACAATCATTAACCGTGCAGCCCAGTTTCAATTGTTTATTTGTTCTAACCCTTCGACCCATATACACTACACAGCCCAGTTCATTAAGTAACTAATGTTAGTCTTGTGGCCCAACATAGTTAGCAAACCCCACAACTAAACTAAACATCACGGCCCAAATCAATTAATTGATATTAATTTAAGACTAACAGCTCACTATCAATTATTCGGTCCAGTTATATATCATTGTTGTCAGACGAGGTATTGGAATCATTTGTTTTTGCATGTTATTAAAGGTCTAACATTCAAAAGGCTTGTTGACTTTGATATACCATCATCATAATAACCATTAAATACTACAAAAAGAAACATCATGGCTATCACATTGTTCAATTAAACAAATACTGCAAACACATGGCTGCCATCTTTTAATTCAAGGCTATCCATTCTCAGGTCACTAACCTTTACATCTATTGGACCACTAACCACTAATATATCACATCGATTATTTAAATTCAGTGGCCTACTTTGATAGGACCAACATAACTAGTGGGTTCGACAATTTCAACATGGATCAATTCTTGTTTGTCATCATATCACATAAAATCATATTATAATTTCGTCATGGCAGTGGATGATTTCCAATACATACTCAAAATATACACGTAACTACCTTCACATAATCACATACTAACTAGACACCACTTAAACACACATAATGAAACTTAGATATTGATTACTAACCGAATAGAGTTAGACACACGGAATGATCCTCAAGAGAGGAAGCTTCGACGAAAGTGAGGGGGCTCTCCTGCTGTACGTAATCGTATGGAGGTAGGGTTTTGTTTTGATTTCCTCTAATCAAGAAGCATAACACGTAACATATAAGATGGGGGTTTGGGGTTTTGGGGCGGTACACCCCTTTGGGCCGAGATAATCGGGCTTAGGCCCACACATTTGGGCTGTTACAATTACTTAACACACTCTACAACCCCTCAAGTACATGCGCGATACCAGATTTGGGTTTCGGGCCTGATCTATATGTGTAGGCCGATATGAGGACATGTGGGAATAGTTCTCTACGTTAGCTAATTGGAACATAAGAGCGTTTTAACGGCTTCAAGCAATTAATCAGTTAAACACACGTTACACAAACCTAGTCACGTTATACATATAGCAAGTATATCCCATACACTAGTGCTTAACAATTTTTATCGTCGCAAGAGATATGAAAGGAAATAATCAGAAAACAGAATCACGTGACTAAGAGATACTGAGAGACACCGACCTTGAAAGTTCGGATTGTCACAATATTGAAATGTCTATGTCCAATGTAATCCACTAAATGTGTATATCAATGTCAAAATGTTTATGTTAATGTGGATCATGTAATGTTTACCCAAAAATATCATGTATGGTAAGTGAAATATATCAACTAAACCATATGTAAAATGCACAAAAACAAGGTATTGAAGTAAAACATGGTTTAAATCAAAGTTATGTTTTATGTAACAAATGCATGCTTTACTGATACAAACATTTATGTGGTATTGTGAAAATGCATACATCCAAGCCTTGAGACTGTGGCGATAAACCCTTAAACAAATTAAAGGTTTGTCTAAGTTATGTATATCGAATTCGGTCATTCCTTCCAATCCAAACAAACCCAGGATTTCAGGAACGGGAGTTGTCAATTCCTATGGTACCACTACCTACTAACGAACGGCGTAGCTAATGTTAATGAATGTATTGTTCCATTGTAAACAACCCAAATGTCATAACAAAATGTAAGCATGTGATGAAAACAACTGTACTAAGTACGCACACAATGGGCATACATAGCATGAAATGTAATGTAAAACAATGTACTAAGTACGCACACAATGGGCATACATAGCATGAACACAATGAAATCATGTATTATAAATGTACTAATGAGCATAGCAAGTATATGATGTGAAAACAGGAAAGCATGAAAGTAACAAGTAGGCACATGTGTTTCACCCCAAAACGTTTGGAAAACAGTAAAAGAGGGGTCTATGTACTCACTTGAGATTGCTCAGAAGTCCTAAGATAACCACCAAGCAATGCTAGAGATCACGGAATCAAACGGCACCTAATATAGGTAACTATGTTAATAAACCGGACCTATATCGGAGGATCGGATAGAATGAGGGTTCGTAAACCAAACGAGTTTGGAGACTCGTGTAATATGGTTTAACAAATCCCACATACTAAAACGAAACTTAACCTAAGTGTTTGTGACCCATTACGACCCGTTTAGGTAGATTATGCTACTTTAACGCGTCGTTCGCGTAAAACACGTTCGGACCGCCTAACTAGTCCTATGACAAGTAAAATATGCCTTAACATGTCTAATATGGTTGTCAAATCAGTTTAGATGTCAAAAGTTATGTTACATACGTTTAAAACGAATTTTGGCATCAAAGGGGTATTTTGGTAATTTACCTAAGGCATATAAACTACCTATCATACAACTACTTAAACGAAGCGACCATAAGGTATAACCTCGGAAGGTTATTCCCTATATACTATGGTCACCTAATATGTTTGGTCGGATCCTAATGATCGACCAAATGGGTCGGGTTCGAAGGTATAAGCGATTTATCAGATCGCTTACCCTTACGACCCTAGACAACGTGGTAATCAGTAGGCATAGTCACAAGGGACTATAACCATCGTGATTACAATCACGTTGCGAAGTTCAAACGAACTTCGCATTGACCATAAACTGGTCAATGCAGAAAGTCAAACAAAGTTTGACTTTCGGACTCGAAAAGAAATAAAAGAACGAAGGAACACTTACGAAGGGTCCCCGAATGCTAATCTAGATCAAAATAGCTCAGGTATGAAACAAAGGTTTCAACTTAGAGCACATAAGATCAGATTCTTGTGAGGAAAAGTGAAGGGTGAAGGTGGGTATTTATAGTTTTTGGTTCACCGTTAGGATCATTTCTTGGAAAAGGGGGCACGATCTAAGTCGTACACTTGTTGGAAAGTTGTGGTAACTCATTTGCCATCCACCATAAGAGTTTGACACTTGGCACTTGGCACTTGGCCTTTGGAGAGTGTTAAGGGCTGTTAAAAGCTGAAAAAAAAAACGTTTTGCTGCATCTGGCCCCTGTTTACGGACCTAGTTTGGCAGATTTACAGTTTCAATCCCTGTAACCTCAAAACTTGGTTTTCGATGCGTTTTTTTTGACACGTTTAAGCCCCGTTAACCCCATTTCAAAGCTCTAAAATGAAGTTAAAGTATAGGGAACTTAAAATGTGTTCAAAAATATCTCGGGTGTCGGTTCGTTTAGCCGTACGGTTATGTTGTTAGATTAATTACGAAGGAATGCGCATAAGCGCGAAAAATGATCCAAATGGCGTGACGAATGGATTTTTCTTATGCCAAACACTAAAATAAAATATTTTAGTGCTTACATAAATTTTTGGATGTCCGGATGTATTCAGAACGTAAGTTATGCGTGAAAATGCAAACTTGTGCACTTTTTGACGCTTTTAGTCCCTGAATGACCCAAAAGTTTATTTTAGAACACCGAACCCCTCAAAGCCTATTTCTAAGCTATACAAAGGATATTTATGGTATGTTTAACTTATGGTCATGTTCCGGAATGTTCGTTACTGTTCAAATTGGCATACTTTCGCAGTTTGTCAAGTTTAGTCCCTCTAAGCAAATTAACTTGTTTTTGACATACCAAAGCCTTCAAAACTTATTTCTAAGTTATGTAAAGGTTATTTAAGGTATGTTAAGTATATGTTGATGTTCCGGAGTATTTTTCGCATTAAAATGATTACGTTTACGCACCAGTTTGCGTATAACTCTCCAGAAAGCGATATAGAGTTTGAAATTGAATAAAAGTCAAAACATGAAAAATGTAAAACACAACCAAACAAACATTGAGATCAAATAACATTGTTTTATTGATAATAGAACTGTTCACAATGATTACAAGCACAGATGTTACAGTGTAAGCAAAAGAAAAAAAACACAAGTCACAATATGCAAATCCCAAGTCCACAAGCCTAATTATAAAAACCGATCACAGATAGCTAATTGGCACAAATGATATCATAAACCACAAATAAATATTCCATATACAATAAATCATTATTAGTATAATATCAAATATCCACAGACCTCGAACAGATTAAAATTTAGATTATAATTGCAATACAAAAAAAAAACTACCAAATCCCTAATTCTATAACAAAAAAATATAATAATGGATTGTATATTTATCATGGTAATTTGTTCTTTTAATTAACTCTACCACAAAAAAATATAATAATAATAATAACAATATTATTATAAGTTTATTATTTTGATTCTTTTGGAAATTCAAAAGAATAATAACATGAATCTCTAACACAACCCACAATCATATGAATTACAATATGGATTATGTATGAGGGTGATGAATAAGGGTAAAATAATTAGAGAATATGATATACCTTATGATTGTATGGTCCAAAGCAAGCGTGCTGATAACGTGTTATGAACAAGCCTAATAGCAAGAAGATAAGAAGAATAATTGGGAGAGAAGGGGATGTTTAGTATTAATGGTGCATCTTTTACATTAGAATACATTGAGTATTTATAAGGGGAAAAAACTTGGAGAAGAAGTTGGACTATATTAGGAATTGATAATCATAATATCATTAATTATTTATAACAATTTGATTTTTTTCTGTTACAATTTAATAATTTTTTTTCTTTACCATTGTCCAAATTACATTTGTATAAATGGGGTAAGGATAGTGTAAAAAAGGGCCTAAAGTGTGAGAAGTGTATTATAACACTATATATAATATTATATAACACCATATAAACACCGTATAACAATATGTAACACCATATAACACTATGTAACACTATATATCATTATATAACAAATATAACACTATAGGTTGTCTGATAGCATGTCTATGATAGATGTATAGTGTTATATTTGTTATATAATGATATATAGTGTTACATAGTGTTATATGGTATTATATGGTGTTACATATTGTTATACGGTGTTTATATGGTGTTATATAATATTATATATAGTGTTATAATACACTTCTCACACTTCTTACAATTTGAGCACTTTTTAAAGGATCCTCCTCTACATGTATAAATGATGTCGCGAATAATCTCTAATTCTTGAAAACCTTTTAAAGTAACCTAATAATATTGCATATGATCTCTTGCGGACATTTTCAACTCTAATTCTTGAAAACCTTTTAAAGTAACCTAATAATATTGCATATCATCATGTGATATAATTAACAATCAACAGTTCATTAAATATAATAATAATAATAATAATAATAATAATAATATTAAATGGGAGTGGCTAGGTTATTTAATAAGACAGTAAAACAAAAGTAGCAATCTTAAGGAGCAACAGTTTAATACATTCACGGTCTAGGAGCAACAGAAGATCATTCACGGTCTAGTGATCATTTCGTGCTGGTGTATATGGAAAGGAAGGAACGAGTTGGTTTCCAATCAAGTTAAAAGGGGTCCGCAAGAGATCTTAGGGGAAATTAAGTCGAGGGGTTACAGTTGGGTTAGAAATAGATCTTCTTGTAAATATATTAGATGGGAGGAATTGTGTAAATATCCGTTGTATATGTTGTAATTGTTTGTCATTTGCCCGTTTGGGTCGGGGGTATGTTTTGTTTGGCCTTTTGCCCGTTTGTGTCGGAGGTGGTTTTTAATGAAGTTCTCTTTTTAAAAAAAAAACCCAGTTTAATACATGTTTTTTATCAAAATGAAAATTATTTACAACTAATTACAATTAATTAATAGCAAGTTGTGGGTGAAAGTTGTCGAAGCGGTCCACAATACGAGATCAAGATGGGATTCTTTTCCGATGAGAAAGTCGATGGGAGGTGTTTGGTGCAATATAGTGAACTTGCTGGAAAAAACTTTCATAGAAAATAAATAATTAAAACTGTTTTTTAGGGGGGAGGTCGGTAACGGGAGTTCTTTGCTCTTTTGGATTGATTCGTGGTTGGAGAATGGGCATTTGAGGAATATTTTTCCAGCTTTGTTTGAGTTAGAGGTGAAGAAAGACTGCAGAATTTTTGAAAGGATCTCTTATGATTCCAGAGGTTCAAGTTTTTTTGTGGCAGTGGTCGAGGCCGCCGACGGTTGGGCAAGAGCTTAACGAATTAATTGGGCTGTGTAGTTTGCTCATTAACTTGACATTAAAGAACTCTAAGGACAAATGGATCTGGTCGGGGTCTTCGGACTATGCTTTCAGCGTGGGCTCAGTCAAATCATTGCTATTAAAGCCTCTCGGATCTGCTTCGGATTACTTCCCGAGTAGGTGTAAGTGGCTTCCCAAGAAATGTAATGTTTTTATTTGGAGACTTGGCTTGAATAAGTTGGCTACTATGGATGGGCTGTTAAAAAGGAACATTGTTAGTGGCAATTTATTATGTGAGCTTTGTGGTGAAGGGGACGAATCTGCGGATCATCTATTTACCTCGTGCAGAGTCGCGTCTTCAGTTTGGTCCTTTATCAGGTCATGGTGTAATATCCCGATCATCTTGGCTTTCTCGATCAAAGACTTACTCGAATCACATGAGAATATCGGCTTAACGGGGAAGAAAAAAGAGTTTATTCAAAGGATTATTAGAGTTGGTTGTTGGTGTATCTGGAAAGTTAGGAACGAGGCCAAGTTTAATAACAAAGTTGGGTAGATTGGTGTAGTTCAGTTGATATGTAATTTTTGCTTGTTTTTGTTGTTCGGTGCCGCCTCGCCTTGAGGTTTGGCGTTGTGTTTTAATGAAGTTAGCCTTTCAAAAAAAATTAACTTATGAAATAATAACAAACCTTTTAAAGTAACTTAATAATATTGCATATGATCATGTGATATAATTAACAATCAACAGTTCATTAAATATAATAATAATAATAATAATAATAATAATATTAATAATAATATTATTATTATTATTATTATTATTATTATTATTATTATTATTAAATGGGAGTAGCTAGGTTATTTAATAAGACAGTAAAACAAAAGTAGCAATCTTAAGGAGCAACAGTTTAATACATGTTTTTATCAAAATGAAAATTATTCACAACTAATTATTAACTTATGAAATAATAACAAACATCAAAGTATTTAAACAGAAAGTAGAAACCTTAGCTTGTTAACAATGAGGATCAAAATCTATTTTAACCCCCCAAAACCAATAATAATAATAATAGAAAAAAGCAATTTAGAATTAATAACCCATTTAGTGTATAAGGAGTGGTTAGACACTTGAGAGTGACAAACTAAAAAATCAACCAATCAGAGTGCGCCACGTCAATCAGTGAAAAGTGTTTAAACTATGTGAAAAGTGTTGGCAATGGTTAGACATTTGGTAAAGTGGTAAACTTTTTTTTTTAAAAAAGGAAAAAAGTGTGATTGATTGAGAGATGACATAGACCCCACCACACACACCCCTCTCTCTCCTTCCTCCTTTCACCGCAGCGGCATTTGGTCACCG
The DNA here is from genome assembly GCA_030545235.1 of Helianthus tuberosus. Taxonomy (NCBI): domain Eukaryota; kingdom Viridiplantae; phylum Streptophyta; class Magnoliopsida; order Asterales; family Asteraceae; genus Helianthus; species Helianthus tuberosus. The sequence continues at coordinate 149,933,272 of CM060354.1, read as the reverse complement.
ATCAAGATTGAAACCGAGCGGCAAAGAGGGGTTGGCGGCGGTGTTCCCGCGCGGCAAACCCCCTTGCCGCTCACCCTTACCGCACCACTCCGTATCCCCTTAGGTAAAACTTAAAAGGCATGTTTAAAATTCATATATTGTCAACTTAAAACACTTTTTGCCCGTTTAGGTCAGGGGTATTGTTTTGTATTGGCCTTTTACCTGTTTGGGTCGAAGATGTATTTTAACGAAGTTTGATTTTCAGAAAAAAAAAAAAAAAAAAAAAAGCGCAATAGGGTGGCTTAAGGGAAGGGTCCTGACACACGCCACCCTGTCAGTTCCAGGCAAGGAAAGGCCCCGACACACGTACGTGTACCTTATGCATTATTTATTGTAACATGCCAAATAATATGTACAACACCGTAATACAAGAAGAGATACATGTTTTTATAATTTAACACGTTAATAGTTGATGGCTGTAGTGCAAACATACCTTTCATCCCTCAACAATCAAGCATCTCCGCTAATGTAAGTAAAAAAAGATGAATTAATTATCTCATGATTAAGGTAAATCAAAATTCAACACCATTAGCAATCACTTTTTTCATATCAAGCTTCAAGCAATAAGCATGCAAACTAACATGTAAAGATGCACCAATCCAACTAATAAACATTGTAAATTAAGAAATTAAAAGTTTACCATAAATTGTTAATTCTACCACTAAAAAGTTACGATAACTAAATAAAACATGTAAAATTGAGAAAAATTAAAAACATCATCCCCACTTGTTGCCTAGTGATAAAGAGACTTGGGTTTTCCAACGAAGACTCAAGTTCAATTCCCACTTGTGTCATATTGGGATGGATATAACCCTGGGCTTATGCTCAGTGGTTGGGCAATGATGGTGACAAACCCACCGAGGGGGGTTCGATCCTGAGCCGCACCCCGGTTTTCATCCGGTGTTACTTCAACGAGGCAACTCGTGTGGAGGCAGTACGGTTTCCGGGAGAACACCGTAACCAAGTCTGACCAACTCAGCACGGACCCGGTTAAGACAATGTAGTCTGGGCAAATCTTAGATAGGGCCGCCGTTTAAGCGATGTGACATTAGGTCACTCAAAAAGAAAATCACTGTTGAAAAAAGAAACATCCAAAATCTCATCTCCTACCAATTATCAACTTAATCAATCAGATCCAGTCAAAGTTAATGTGTGTCGCATTAGCTCATCTCCTACCAATTATCAACTTAATCAATCAGATCTAGTCAAAGTTAATGTGTGTCGCATTAGCTGTTTTAGGGGAACCCTAATTTGGGTTTAACTGTATTGAGAAACTAAGGGTCCGTTTGGTATGGAGTAATGGAATAGACGGGTGAATGGAATGTACGAGGTAATGGAATGGACGATGTAATGGAATGGATCATTACCATTCAATGTCTTGTTTGGTTACCATGTGAGAATGAAATGAATCATTACTTTGTGTTGTTTGGTAGGAAAGAATAGACGAATGAATAAAATCGGTGATGAGTGACGGTATTCGGCGGTGGTGGGTGGTGATAGGTGGCAATGGTAGTGATGCTCGGAGGTGGTGGCAGTGGGTGGCGGCGGTGGGTGGCGGCGGGGGCAGAGGTAGGTGGTGGCGACGACAATGGTGGTGGGTGACGGCGACAGTGGTGGTCGGTGGTGGAGGTGGGTTTCGGCTGACGGCGGAGGCGGGGTGGGTGGCAGCTGTAACGCGATGGTGTCGGGGGTGGTGGGTGGTGGCGAGTGACGGCAGGGGCGGAGGTGTGGATGGTGGGTGACGGTTGGTAGCGGCGGAGGTGGGTGGCGACTGGGGTGGAGGTGGGTGGTGGCGGGAGACAGTTGGGATGGAGGTGGGTGGTGGTGGTGGTGGCGACGGAAGTGGGTGACGGCGGCGACAGTAGTCACGGCGGCAGCTATGGCAGTAGTGGTGTCGCCCGTGAGTGAGTTATTAAAATCAATAAGAATAATAATAATAATGGTAAAAAAATAATAATAAAAATATTGTTGATAATAATAATAATAATAATAATAATAATAATATATCTTTCCATTCCTTGAACCAAGCATGTTTCTTTTCATTCCAATAGAATGCTCCATTTCATTCCGCCTTCTATTCCTTCGTACCAAACGCTACCTAAATAAAAATTATAGAAACCATTTAGAAATTAAATAAAAATTATGAAAACCATGCGTGAGAAGATTCGAACCTAGGATCCACTGTTTGAAAACAAACGCCTTATTCGCTGGGACGATTGTTTTTATTGTGTATTAGTTCATTTGATATTATACTTATTGGTTCATTCCAGATTTGATATATATATTTTAACAAAAATTTCGAAACTCAGTGGCTTCATGTGAACCGATAACAATGTATGTGGATCCGCCCCTGCCTCTTCTTCTGCTGCCGCCACCATTAACTTTGTCTATCTCTTCACAAATCAATCATGTCTACTCCTTCACATCCCATAGCCAATCAAATCTCGCATCTCTATCACTCTCGATATTGAAAACGAACATTAGACTGCCTGGTCCGAACTCTTCAAAATCCATTACAAATCGTATGATGTTTACGATCATCTACTCCATAAACAACTTGCTACCACATCATCTTCTGACAAAGACAAGGACAAACCAACTGCCTCTACACCTTCATGGGAACGTCTCAACTCCATTGTTTTACAGTGGATCTACAGGACGATTTCCACCGATCTCTTACATACTATCCTTAAGCCAAACACTAATGCAAATGCGGCATGGACGGCTCTCGCAAACATCTTTCAAGATAACAAAGCAACCAGAACTATTCACTTAAACAAATAAGTTCGCCACACAAAACTTGATCAATTCCCTTCAATGACTGCTTACTGCCGAGCTCTAAAAGTCATTTACAATCAACTAACAAATGTTGGCTCTCCCATTACCGAGGAACAGTTGGTACTACAACTACTCATGGGACTCATGGAACAACATGAAACCACGACGACTATCATTCAACAAACCAATCCTATCCCTGATTTCTATGAGACTCGGTCACGTCTATGCATGACGGACTCACGCAAAGCTGCTCAAACTTGCAACGCGGCTCAGGCCACCAGTACTGCTCTAGTTGTGACTCAAGATAGCCGGTCAGAATCAACACGTGATCAATCTCGGTATGACATCACTTGTTCCTCAGATCAGTCTCGGGACGCCTCTTGTGGGCGCGGACGCGACTGTGGTCGGGGAAGGGGCCGCAACAAAAATAGTTCACGAGGTCGCGGGAACAAAATGGGCCAACAAAATTACCCCTCTGCTTATCCTACTTGGACTTTTCCATACTCGCCATGGGCCGGCCCACACACAGGTTATACGCCCACTCCTTGGGCTGCATGGAACACTATCACTCCCAGCCCCTACCCATCGGCCCAACAACAACAACGCCCAAGTTTAACTGCAGCCGGACTCCTAGGCCCACGTCCTGCACAGTCTTATGCCGCTAGCTATGCCTCATCGGAATACGATCAACCCATCTACACAATAGACACCGGTGCCACCACGAACATGACCCCGTAATTTCAAGAGATGTTAATTTAATTAGTGGTTGCATTAGTTGTATTTTATTTTTAGTTCGCCATTTTGCTTATACCTTTGATAAATAAATAAATGGAATTATGACTTTTGTTTATGATACCAATGTTATTGTGACATGTCAGACCTTCTTGGTTGGGGTGTCACAACTTTGTGTCTAGGCTCTGGGTGAGGCCTATACGCCTTGTGTTTTTGACAACCTAGGTTATATATATATAGGGCCAGGATTTAGAGAAAACGATGAAAAGTGTGAGAACGGTTATGGATCGTACGATCAAAACAATCTATGGACTAGATTGGCGCGGTGGCGTTTTCGTAAATAACACCAATTCTATTAAGTGGACGCGCTTCATTAAGGGTAAAAGGGTCTTTAGACTTCTCTACCAAAAACGCCAAACTAATGAATAAAACGCCATTACGGGCCAAAACACATCCTATATAAACAAAACATCCCAGACATTCATTAAACACACCCCGAACCGGAAACGCCATATTTACAACTATATACCATTTATCTTAGAAACGCCAAAAAACCCAAATCATCAAACACACCAACTCAAAAAACGCCATATTTTACTATATACCAATCATCTTAGAAAACGCCAAAAAAACTCAAACATCAAAGATTCCAAAAATCGACGTTTCTTTTAGATACACGATTTCCTCAGCAAAACGCCAAAATGGCAAACATCGTTTGTTGTATATTCAATATTGTTCTACACGAAGTTTCATAGAATGCATTCTTGGCTGAGGTGTTGTGACTCAATAACATTTTGCTGCATGAGATGGACAAATCTTAAACAAAAAGATG